>OX439384.1:13005749-13573309 GCA_949319315.1 Zelleria hepariella
AATGCTAGACCCATGTTTATGGTACTCTAAAAAGGGCTCGACAAGCTCTACCTGATGAAAAAACAAAAATAATAAAAAGTAAGTATCAAAACTTTAACTGCCCATATGTCCTAAACGGCTAATGCTAGACCCATGTTTATCGTACTCTAAAAAAAGGACTCGACGAGCTCTACCTGATGAAAAAAAAAAAATAATAAAAAAGAAGTATCAAAACTTTAACTGCCCATATCTCCTAAACGGCTAATGCTAGACCCATGTTTATATGGTACTAAAAAAAAGGGCTCGACGAGCTCTACCTGATGAAAAAACAAAAATAATAAAAAAGAAGTATCAAAGAAGTATCAAAACTTTAACTGCCCATATCTCCTAAACTGCTAATGCTAGATCCATGTTTATGGTACTCTAGTCCTATAGTCTAGCATTAGCCGTTTAGGAGATATGGACAATTAAAGTTTTGATACTTTTATCGGGTAGATCTCGTCAAGCCCTTTTCTTAGAGTACCATGAACATGGGTCTAGCATTAGCAGTTTAGGAGATATGGGCAGTTAAAGTTTTGATACTTCTTTTTTATTATTTTTGTTTTTTCATCAGGTAGAGCTCGTCGAGCCCTTTTTTTAGAGTACACACGACAGCACGTCGACCTTTACACGCTAGCACTCTACTCAGTTACGTTACGGGCGACTTTACAACAAAAGTGTACACTCTGACGTGCTGTCGTGTGTACCATAAACATGGGTCTAGCATTAGCCGTTTAGGAGATATGGGCAGTTAAAGTTTTGATACTTCTTTGATACTTCTTTTTTATTATTTTTGTTTCTTTCATCAGGTAGAGCTCGTCGAGTCCTTTTTTAGAGTACGATAAACATGGGTCTAGCATTAGCCGTTTAGGAGATATGGGCAGTTAAAGTTTTGATACTTGAATCAGTACATACGACAGCACGTCGACCCTTACACGCTAGCACTTTGCTGGGTTACGTTACGGGCGATTTTACAACAAAAGTGTACAGTCTGTCGTGCTGTCATACCATGTGTACAGTCGGCCACAGTCTCAGATACCCCTTTTTGTTCGATTGGCGCCCTTATGCCGCGCGCGATAAGAGCTGCCATGGGGTATCTGAGATTGTGGCCGACCGTACCATGAATCTAACAATAGCCGATTCGATTCGATTTGATTCGATTCGATTCGATTCGTTTCGTTTCGTTTCGAATCGATTCGATTCGATTCGTTTCGCTTCGTTTCGATTCGATTCGTTTCGATTCGATTCAATTAATTTCGATTCGATTCGATTCGATTCGATTCTATTCATTTCGATTCAATTCATTTCGATTCGATTCGATTCGTTTCGATTAGATTCGATTAGTTTCGTTTCGTTTCGTTTCGTTTCGTTTCGTTTCGATTCGATTTGATTCGATTCGATTCGATTCGATTCGATTTGATTCAATTCAATTCGATTCGTTTCGATTTGATTCGAAACGATTCAATTAATTTCGATTCGAATCGATTCAATTAATTTCGATTCGATTCGATTCGATTCAATTCATTTCGATTCGCGTCGTTTCGATTCGATTCGATTAGATTCGATTCAATTAATTTCAATTCGATTCGTTTCGTTTCGTTTCGATTCAATTTGATTCGATTCGATTCGACTCGTTTCGTTTTGATTCGATTCGATTCTATTCAATTCGATTCGATTCGATTCGATTCAATTCATTTCGATTCGATTCGATTCGATTGGATTGGATTCGATTCGATTCGAATATCAATTTTGAACTCAATTTAAAGCAAGTTCAAAATTGATCTCGCTGAACTTAGTTTAAACAGAGATCAGTTTTGAAATCAGTTTAAAGTAAGTTCAAAACTGATCTCACTTTAAATTAAGTTTAAACAGAGTTCCATTTTGATCTCAGTTTAAGTATCGTTCATGAATACCACCCTAAGAGTGCAAACATGGAAGTGTGCAAATAGTGACTATTAATAAATTATAATAAAACGTTAATAACTGGCCAAGTGCGACTTGGACTCGTGCACTGAGGGTTCCGTATCGTAACAAAAATGACAAAAAAAAACTAGCCCTAAAGACCCTCGGTGCGTGAGTGCCACTTGGCCGTTTTTAAAACTATTTGTTGTTATACTATAAAGTAAGCTCTATAATAATACAAAGTTTGATGCTAATAATATTATTTTACTCAAAAAAGCTCGTAATGTGGTCATTAATTCGACAACCTTCTTTGAGCAAAGGAGGACTTGCGGGCTACTTTTGATTAGGCGCCAGAAAAGTTGTATGGAATTTCATTAATGTCGTGTTTTGCGGCCAGAAAAACTGTATGAAAATCCATTAATGTCGAGTTTTGTTTCATAAATAGAACTCAAAAGTCTGGCACAAAAAGTATTTATTTAGAATTTGGCTGTTTGGGTGCTGGCAGTCTACAAATTGCATAGAAAAAAAAAGCGCGGCCATATTGTTTTCGCGGCTTCGCGCGTTGTTCGAAGTGATTTTTTCTGTGCGTGCTGTTTTTGTTGTAAATAAAAGTGAACTCTTCAAGCAACGAATTCTCCGAGTCAATGTGTTTAACCTTCAAGCGGTCGCGCGGTCATTTGAAACACAAGCGGTCGCGCGTAAACTAAAAGACCTATGGTAGATTTCAGGACTTTAAAAACAGAAATTAATTAAATAATCATATAGTTATTTAATAACAATAAATAAGCTTTAGATACAAAAATAATTTAGGCAGTTTTAATGATGCAAATCGCAGTTAATTGCAATTAAAACATAATCTAAAAAATAACACCTATTCTTTTGATTACTTCAATAAATTACGGTATACACATTACCAAACATAGTTGTTTATGGTTTATGTTATATGTTATTATTATTTCAAGAAAGTTAATAAAAAAAACCCCAAACAAAACCAAGAAAAAAATATTTAATTTAAATAATGGAACTAAACATTACAATAATAAATGCAAAAAGCTTGGTGAGCTCAGATTATTATTATTTTAAGTTTTCAAAAATATATTTTGTCCCAAAATCTTCAAAATGTCAAAATTAATTAGTGAAGTTCCAAAGGATATTATTTTTCACTGATTATTACTAATTGACCAATTTAATCTTCACACTGTGTTTGTACAATTATCTTAGATTATGTAAATAAATGATATAGATACAATTTTCCCTTAAAAAATACTATTTATATGTTATCCCATACAAAGTCCCTTCGATTATTTTCGCAAACAGAGTCGCGCGTAACCTTTTCGACGACGGGCGCGTGTAGTCTTTTCGACGCCTCCGCCGCTGTCTAATCAAAAATGATTATTAAATCACGGGGCGCACGGAGAAGGCAGACCTATAGTTTATTTTAATTGTAGTGAACTAAGAAGAGGCTACTTAGGATAAGAAATCATTGTGACTAATCTAAACCGAATTATGAACAAAAATGTATAAAGCGCGGTCGAATCGACCGCACGCGACCGCTTGAAGGTTAACAACGCCGAACATAAAAAGGAAGCGAAATAAGATATTTAAAGGTACTTATTGCCACCGAAGTCAAAGGAAAAATACAAGTTTATCTACGAAAAGTTTGCGGAATGGAAAATCAACAAAAAGTTAACTAAGACTAAGGTAAGCTGGTTCTATTTAAATTACTCGCATTGTTTGAGTAAAGCACTATACAAGCCTTGGTCTGCAATGAGTGCGCTTCTGGCCACGCTATGATGGCCTCGAGCTTAGCTTAGCTACGCTCTCGGCCCTCAAGTTTGGTCATCATTGCAGCCCTTGCTGGCCGCGCTATAAAGGCCTCGACCTTCGGTCTCGGCCTTCATTCCAGCTTGTCCATCAAGGGCTGCAATACTGACCGCACTGTGAGGGCCTTGAGCTGCGCTACGCTGCGCTCTGTCGGCCATCAAAAGCGCGCCAGAAACGCACTCATTACAGATCGCGGCAGTAATGTACTAATGTATTACCGTTTTTGCAAAAGTATAAAAACACGTTTGTGGTATATGGACCTCCCTTATTTGTCATTATTATTTGTTGTTGTGTCCTCCATTATTACACAAATACATTCTGTGAAAGTTTGTATTTGTATTTTGGTTTAGTGTGAAAAATGTTTTGATACTATATAGGTAAAAAACCTTTATAAAAACATATATTTCATATAATAGAAAAACATATTAATCCAATATGTACATAATATCTTGAATACCTAGCTTTCTATTAGTCTCGCTAAAAGAAAATAAAAAATGGCTTCACCTATTTAAAGGAACAGCTGAAAATGACAAAAAATAAATAGCGGAATCGAAACGAAGTTCATATAGTAAACTACAGGGTGCACTCTAAGTCAATAGCGGAACTTTAAGTAGGCTGTCTACTGATAAATACAAACAACTTGTAAGAGGTGGCGGCAAAAATGGAGCGAAAAAAAAATCAGCTGTTTCATACATTTGGCGCAGTACTGCGTTGACCTTTTGTATGGAACAGCTGACATTTTTGTCACTCGATTTTTTTCGCCACCTAGTGCAAGTTGTTTGTATTGATCAGTAGATAGCCTACTTAAAGTTCCGCTATCGACTTAAAGTGCACCCTGTAGTAAATAATAAAAAGAATAAACACTTACAGTTGCATTAATCATTCATAACAATTTTTTACGCACTTAACACTTAGAATTTCCACTTTTTTTTTGTATCACCCTGTGTCGGTTGATTTTTTAAGACGCGTAAGCTTACAGATCACAATGTATGCTTTGAAGTCGCGAAGACAACTGTCGAGTTTTGAGGATGCCTCTTAAGCTTTAAAATATTTCTGTAAGACTTGAATAATGCCTTCAGCTCAAAACAACAGCTTACTGGTTTTGTTTTTTACCACACAGTCCTAGTTTGTTTGCCTAGACAACTCTGATCTAACCTATAAGTTGTAGATAGGTTTTCGAAACTACTTATAAGCAATTTCAACATTTCAAAACCTTAAGGTAATATCAAGGTTAAAAATTAAACCTTTAGATCTCACATAAGTTAAATGATAACCTTTCCAGAACCTTATCAGTAGCTTACGACAACTATAAGATCCTGGGGCTGTAAGCTCTTGAAATACAAGTCAGCATAACGTTAACGTTAACTCTTGTCAACAACTTCAAGGTTGTAACAATAAACTATTAGTTTTAGGACTTAGTAATCATTCTCAAATACTAAATATAACCAACTAGCAAATCATTAACCTTTCTACAACCCCTCTAAAACCTAGAGGCAATTTTTACAACCTAGGCCCAAATGAAATGTTACTTGGGATGGGCACTTATCTCAAACAACGACACTCCAAGCACTAGAATGCACTAGAGTACCTACCTATCATGCCCGATTGAACGAAATTAGACTTATAAAAAGAACGATCTCTGATGCTAGAGTAGGACCCTGTCAGAATTTATGCCAGATATTTTAAGCTCAGTTGACTGCAGGAAACGCTCTTTTTGTGACCACTTCACCTCGTGATTTTGGGCTAGGCTGACCCGTGGGTTAGTGGCAATAATTACATGATCTAATCGATCTATCCATAAATAGCTTCTATTAATTCAAGTATCCAATTATTCAACAATGTTCCTATTCTTTTAATTTAATGACTCACTATAATTAAATGTCAAAAATAAACACATAATAGTAAGCCTAGGTGTTGATTAGGAGGTCTTAACGAATTCAGGGTTCGAGTTAACAATTATACTACGGGACACCACTGTCGTACATTTTAGAACTAAGTACCTATGCCTGTTGAGTTTATATAACTTTAGTTCAAGGTGGGGTGAAAAATAGAGACACGAATGCCAGAATTAGTTAGATGATTTTTTAACGATTCAGTCAATAAGCAATGCCTGTACCTAGACTTTACTTTGTGCTTCTAAGTTATTACGCAGCTGCCTATACTTATAGAAACTACATAAGTATGTATGACCGAACTATCTTCATAGTACATACTTGCGGCAGACTTCAGTTATGCTTTTTAGAACGTTTACAGTAAAATCTGTAAACAAATCCTAAATGTCCTTTATAATTTTACCTCAGTTTTTTTGTTTCTTTGGCTAATTTCGAGTCGGCAGACGCTTTTTGCTTAAAATATCTACGGTATCCAACGACAAATGTTACCTTGCACGTCTAAAGGCACACGGTTTACCTAGGTAGAGTCTTGTATTAGGTAGAGTCGGTAGTACTACCGACGCTATTCGGAGCTGTTTCCTCTTATGAAATGTGACAGTGACCGAGCTAAGTTTGTCGACCGTTCTATGCAGTAATTCGAGTCTGAATAGGGCCTTATGAAGCCCTATAATAGGTATACAGACATGTAGGTTGTAGGTCTCGGTATTCTCATGCAGAACAATGTGTTTTGTGCGTCCTTTATTTGCCAGTAAATCTTCGAGTCAGCGTGTCAGTGATATGTCATGCACAAACTAAAAGGGACTGATTTATAAGTATCTCTACCATATTATAGCTGTAAATGGGGATGTTATGTAAATTGCATTTAAAACATCTGGTGCACTTAACAGTTATCACTCATTTAAGGTAGGGATTTATTTTGTCTACGCTCTATGAGAAGAGTATCACTGTTTTGAAAATGCAGGGTGCGAAACCGTACACCGTAAAGTCTACAGCTATGTTAGATTGTGTAGGAAAGTATACAACATACAACTATTTTGTATTTAGATTTATGTCTTTTTGGCAGTTGTGAAGTTTGCGTAGTCGCAGCCAAGTCTTCCTTTATACTTATCAAAATATTAGGTGCCGCACAACCGCCCGGAGTTCTGCGTTCAGATTTCAGAGTTCTGCGTTCCGCGTTCTTTCTAAATGCGGTTGCTATGAACCGTTCAGACTGAAGCGGTCAAAATGCGGAGATCTCGTGAAGCAAATCTGGGAAATCTGGGGGTCTACCGGCTAAGACGAAGCCGATTACCATTGGCGAAAAACGAAGTTCGATTTTTTAAAAATGTACTTCCACCCAGTTCATTTTAGTGCCAACCAGTAAATTTTTCATAAATCGAACTTCGATTTCCGCCAATGGTAATCGGCTTCGTTTTAGCCGGTAGACCCCCTGAACTTGGAACTCGGAACTCCGGGGCAGTGTATACTTATTATTGCGAAGTGACTTTTGAGTTGTGACTAACTTTGAATATTATCAAGACTATGCCAGAATTTTATCAATTAGGTACCTACGTTCCTACAAATGGGAACGTAAAGAGGTTTTGTTAGGATAATATGTACGAGTACCTAAGGTAGAGCCGAACCTTTTGTTTAGCACCATGGCTTAGAAACAGAACTAACATTAGTTATTATGAGATAGATGGTATGTAAATGTGGAATTGTGGACAACTATTCAAAGACCCTTCATATTTTTTGTTTTTCGGCAAGTTCGGAGATTTATTACCGAGTTTTAAATCAATATTGCTCACACAGTAGGAGAGTAGAACTTAAGGCGCCGTGCATAGTGAATTGCCCGCGCGCAAAGAAAAATGCACAAAATCGATTCCTGTATCAAATACACTAAACAAATCGAAAATTTTCACATATCAATCCCTAGAATTAGGTAAAACCTATCTAACACAGCCAGTTTCGTGTTGACATTCATGAACGTTTTGAAGATATTTTGGCTGCAAAAAAAATAGGCGGCGCACTTTTTTTCAGCCAAAATATCTCGCAATCTGTTATGGATATCAACATGAAACTGGCTGTTTAGATAGGTCTCACCTAATTCTAAGGTTTGGTATGAGAACATTTTCGATTTGTTTAGTGTATTTGATACAGGAATCGATTTTGTGCATTTTTCTTTGCGCGTGGGCTAATTCACTACGCACCGCGCCTTAAATATAAGCATAAAGTCACTATCGGCAGACTAGTTTTCTTGATAGTAGCTGCCAAAGTCAAAGGGCAATCGTTTTGTATCAAGATCGAGCTATTTAAATAGTATTTGCTATACTATATGTTATTATTGCCGCCCATGGAGGGAGGGGGATTATTTCACGCTCATATTTTAAAATATTTCTCAAAATTTAGTTTTTAGTTCGCGTTTTCTTCTAAAATCAGCCACGCTGTGGCAATACCCTTGGTATTTTTACCTTGGTGTCGAAATACATCGCCCTAAGTACTTCAGAGGGTCGCGACTGGATTTGATCGATACTTAATCAAACTAATTAATATAATAGTTAAGTGTCAGTACTATCTACTATAGGTACCTACACTATCACAGTAACTCTACGTAGTATTTGATGTAAAGATGTAGTATTTAGGACAATTTGTCGCCAGTTTACGTCCCTGTCCAATTGCAATAAAATCGTTTTATCATGCCTGACACCAATATTACTGACTTTAGTCAAGTTAAGACGCCAACCGACTAAGTCGCAATTTAAGGCGTGAACCGTTCAAATATTGCATTTAATCGTAAATAAATTGTATTCTAAAGTCGGTGAAATCGCACCTCGTGGACACAATTAGGAGTCCTTCCGTTCTCACGTTGTTAACTATGCCGGATCAAAACACTTCACGTTGATACACTACGTGGCCGATGATAAAAGAACGCCATTATGACAACGATTAGGGAAATGAGTAGTTTTAAAAGTCTTTTACCCCTTTGTTTGAAGAGTGTCTTTTGTGGCAATAAATGAAAGAGCCGTGGTAAAGAGAGATTTCCCAATCAGTTGTTAAGATTTTGGAATATTTATAATGCAAAGATAACACCTTTGCTTAGACACTGGTAGGTGCGTCATTTAGGTAGGTGGATGCGTGAAAGATAACATTTTGCGTATCAACGCTAGTCGCTATCTTTTCTCTACTGTGTCAAGATTGTATAAAGTTCAATTCCTGGTTGTCTGAATAAATTGTAAACAAATTGATAAAGTCCTATGATAGTAGTTTAAGAATAGCCGTGATAAAAAATACATAAGTATTCTTCATGATAACTTAGATGCTACTGACCTTAACAGAATTCTTTAAAGAAACCATAAGTAGTAGGTAACTACCGTTAGCGTTTGATAATTTATTCATAATGTTTACTTTGTCTAAGCAATTTCTAGCATAGTAACAAAGTCATAATGTAGCCAGCATCGTCAACTAGTCATGGGGTCATACTAGCTAAGTAGTCTCTCCACCAATTCCTCGTCTGATCTTGCTCTTGATAGAGTATCATGTTATATCAGCCCTGTATCTGATCAGAATATTGTCTCATGGTCTTATCTTATATGTATAGAATAAAAATGCCCACATGTTAAAGGTGGGAGCCTTTGTTATTATCGCAGCAGTGTGTAACTCCATGGCCATCCTAATACAAAATGTACTGAAAACAGATATCGCAATAACGCCTTAGGTCTAAACCTGGAATCTAAACCTTAGGTCCTAAAAATTGTCAAGCCTCGCGTTGATTACCTGATGTTTCGTTTTTAGCAAAAAACGCATCGAAAAAGAAGATATGTTTTTTTTCCAGTGGCGGCGCTAGTTGTGCCTAGGTTTGGGCCTTAATGGACAATCAAACGGCTCTGAGCACGGCAGATAGAGTTAAAAAAAATGGGATGTGATCCTATTACCGCGTGCTAATTGATTACACGGTAAAAAGAGTTAAGTCCTTAAAGTAACACATTGTAAAGGTAGGTGTACCTACCGGCCTTTACAATAACTCCATCGTGAAGCTGTCCCATAAAACTACTGAGAATCAACCTGTCAAGATTATCTTATAGTTGTGATTGATTTGGTAGTGTCTTAGATTTGGTTAAAGCCAGACTGTCGCCATGTTATCTACCTACAAACTTATCATCAGTTACTTTGCTTGACTCCCACCACGCTTTTCGCCTTTATTTAGTAAGTATTATTACCTATAGCATCTGATATTAGAACTACAAATTTTATTATTGCCTGCGTGTTTTTTTAATGTATGATTTCTAATTTATGATGAGTTAACATGTACTGCCACCAATGAACCCACTTGTGAGAACACGGATATGCTGAAAATCAGCGCTGTGATGATGTTCGCACACACAGCAAAAAGCTGAGTAGGTACCTATTATCCCTTTTGTCACAAAAATTAACTATTGAATTTTTATAATTTGTACTTGTGTGTGTTTTTTTTCCTTTGTGTGACAAATAAACTTATTCAATTTCAATTGCAAATAATAATATTAATAAATAATATTACCTACAAGTGTGTGAACAGCACCTTAGGTTTATTAATAACGTGTAGGTTTACATTTAATCGGAAAGTTAGACGCAATTTTACTGCAAGTTGGTCACTTGTGCTTGGCAAGTGTAGCCGATAAAATATTCGGGTCCCATGTGTCGGGACTTGACGTATATTTATCTTATCACGAAACTATTCTCACACGGTTTTGTCCAAACACCCTAAGTAAACGGCCTATCTCGAAAATCGTTGGCTGTATTTTTTCTACGTCCTGATTTTACAACCGGTTTTGATTCGTACAAATCTTGAAATCGACCTACTAGGTACGTCTTTATTTCGATTCTGAAAAATACCTAAGTAGGTAGGCACAGTCGGCCACAGTCTAGGATACCCCATGGCAGCTCTTACCGAGCGTGGCATAAAGGCGTCAATCGAACAAAGAGGGGTATCCTAGCGTGTGGTCGACTGTACTCGTTTTTCATTCGTTAATTTATTGTTTGTTAAAAAAACAACATCTAATTGGTCTTGTCGACTCTTGAGAAGTTAGCAGTAAAGTTATTGTGTTCTCGATAAAAATAAAAAAATACTTAAGTACCTACTTCAATTCCTTTTTTACTATCATTATGTATGTTTGCTTAAGGCTGGAAGATAGCAGCGTGGCGGGAAATTATTTTTTTTACATGTATTAATATAGTTTTAATGACATAGATACCTACAGTTTTGTTTTTGTTTGTTTTTTTATTGATTGATACCTATTTATTTCTACAAGTTATTACAAAAGGTCCTAACTCTTATTAAAGGGTGATATATTTTTTACTCTTTTATGTATAATTTTATTTTGAAATTAGGTAATAAAATGTAAGCGCTGTGGCGGCGGGAGAAAAGTATTTTTACAATAATGTGGTTACCATTGATTTTCACGATGTTTTATCAACTTTACTTAAAACTATGCAAATGCACTTACGCAGACAATCGTGTCTTTAGATGTACATAAATCTAAAAACAAAAAACTTTTGAAATTTGTGCAAGTGGACGGATCCGTCCTCACACTGTTCGCTAACGAATGATATATCCCTGCTAATTGTCTTAATCGACGAGCAAAGAGAGAAAATTAATATTGTTTTTTTTTAACTGAAATATCATCCTATTGACCAGTAGATTAGGTAGACCCTGCAAAAAGAGTTGTATAATTTGACAGAAAATAGAGTTCTTAAAGAGAGGTCAGACAGAAACCATTTTGTCCTTGCCATATAGACAAAATGGTTTTTACCATATGAAAATTACATCATACCGACTTTTCCTTACATGCCAAGTCCACAAAACTTTTTTTTTCTACTAACATCTGCATTTTGCATCCTAACGCGAACAAGCCTGATCTTAACCACCCTTCGCTTGTCCTGGAACTAGAAAAAAAGTCATTGCAGTAAATGCAGGCGCAGTCGTCTTAAGGGTGGACGATAGCAACGTGGCGGGAAATTCAAAATTTTCAGTTTTTTACATTTTGTAGCTAAACTGAGCTATTTTTGTTTAGCGATTTTTCGTTCGCGGCAATAAAACAGTATTCTTTTCATTATTGTAAACAACAGAACAACAATAATTCAGCCGATTATGTGTTCTGGTCTACAAAGCAGTGGCTCTGCCCAAAAAACTTGTCAAAAAATTTGAATTTCCCACCACGCTGCTATCTTCCAGCCTTAAGAGAGTCTATGTTACTAGTATTTTTCTCTTGGTTTGGCTTTTGGAACCCAGATTTTCCTTGAGATTTCTCATATTAATTGATGTGGCTGTTAGTAACTACGTCGTTTTGACCGTTGGACAGGTTGATATGTCATCTCGTACATACATGTTTGTTGCTAATCAAAGTAGCAACATTTAAATAAATCGAAATTATTTCTGTAAAATCAATACGCAATCTCAAAGAGTGATAATGATAGAAGACAATTCATTATTATTGTCATCACTTAAAAAAGGATATACTCATAAGCACATCTATCTTTTGAAAACACTTTAAAAAGAAAAAAGCCTGCAGCTTTCGCTGTTGCAGCTGGCGAAAATGTTTTTGAACGCCAACTGATTTGAACAAATGAATGAACGAGCGGTTCTCAACTTTTGACAGGTTGGCAATAGACAAATATGTCATGATGTGATGTGAAAGAAAACCGCTCGCTTTAGCCCAAACTAGCATGTGTCGTTTTGTCCGTAAGTACGAGTATATGTCCATTACCACGGACCTAAGTCTGTGGTCATTACATTATGTACATATTTCCCCTAAAAGTTGGTACCTATCACTTTTTCTTGATCCGGGTTTGGTGCGGATAAAACAAAAGCGAATTTCGTTACCTATTTATATTTAAAACGGGATTAGATAAATACTAGGAAAATTCACTTTGAGCCAATATTTTTTTACGTAGGTATAGAGAAGAAAGGTTATAATATACGAATACGCAGAGGTGCGCTAACCTGCGTAGCTACTTTGATTGAGGTTATGTTGTGATGGCTGCTGGAAAAGCCGGTAGCGGAAACCAGCCAGGTGCGTATTTGCATCTAACAATATTAGGCACAAGGACGAAATTCCCTTGCGGTTGCGAAGGTGGAGAGAGAGAGGTAGCAGAGGTGCGCGCGCAGCCGGCATGGCAGCCGCCGCACACCTGATTCGCCAACATCATCTCAAAAACCGCAAATTTTCCCCGATTTCCACTTTTCACGAGACAATAATTCACCTTTACAACACGTAAAATAGAACTGTGCTGCAAAACTACTCAATAATACGTTCCTACGAACATTTTCCGATATTTGCCTAATCAGCTGATTACTAAAGTTTACCGGTGTTTATGTATCGAACTTTATACGTTTCCACTGTAACTGTGAGCCGCGTGTGCCACCTTACGATTAGATTTCAGGCTGTTTCGGCCGGGGCAAGCGGGCGAGCGCTGCCTGCGCCCGGTGCCTCGAATATGCAGCTTAGTGAGCGCGACGAGCGTACCTGGACTAGTCTGCCAGCTGAGTCCTCCGACGAACATCTTCCTGCAAGACAAACGTGTGATTAGCGGGGGTCAGGAAGCCGGTAGTGCACTGTGCGACGGCTGACTGTCTGCCGGCACGTACCCCGGGTCGTTGGGCACCTCAGCGGGGCTGTGGGCCGGGTCCTGGCTCTGGGGCTCCATGTGGGCTCGGGCGCCGGCGGCGGCTGGGCCGGCGGGCGTGCACTACGACTACGACGAGCGACGGCGCGGCGGGGACGGCTCCCGGAGTCGCTCGGCTTCACTACCGACTACCGGCACGAGACTGGCGCGCGGCGGCGCACCCCTCCACGCAGCCGACCCGCCGCCCGCCGCCGCCTCGCCGCCCGCGCCGCGCATCGATTCATTCACTCCGTGTACACAATTATTCATAGGACTGTGCACGCCGCAGCGCGCGCTCGCACCACGTGAGCGCGCGGCACGTGCTCGCGCCCCCGCGCCGGCCCGCGCGCGCCCCGCCGGCGCCCGCAGCCGCGCGAGCACGCCCACCGGGCGCCAGCCACACACCTCCCACCCTCGTCAACTCACCGAACTTTCATACAATACACGGGAAAAGTTGCAAATCGAAGTAACCACTTGTCGGCCGATAATTATTATCGAGGCCGGAAATCTTAATCTTATTACAGTTTGAAAATGTATGATATGAAATTGTAAACAAGTTTATGTCATAATGTTGGAATAATTTATAATACGATAGCGAGGAAAAGGCGACGCGGCAAGTTTGCGAAATATCTCGTAGCATCGAGCGTCCGTGGGCGGCCGCGTGACGTCAAAACCGCGCGTAGGCTCCAACATTGAGAGCTGCGAAATCTATGTAGCGCTACGCTCGTAGAGGCTGCCCAATAAAATATTATAAAAAATACTACATCAGGCGCTGTTTTCTCCATCAAACCCATCGCTTCAAACTGCAACGACTAACGCAAACGAGGGACTAAGTGATAGGTATATAAACGATATAATAGTAGGTAAACCGTCGGTCGTTTATTCCGCTCGTCTGTGCAGGGCCTATGTTTTTACTAGACGTAACTACAATATTTTTATTTGCACTTTATAAAAAACGCTTTAGTTTGTGTTACGAAATACGTAGCAGATTCTACGGATCCCGCTACGAGCGTAGGCTTCCGCGTAGCCACGTGCTACGCGATGCCGTTTCATCAAAAAAAGTACCTTGCTCTCTCCCATACAAACGAATAATATAACAAGTTTTACTTTAATATTTTCTTAGGTTTGCACGAGCACAATACTTTAATAAAATCAATGTTAACTTTGCTTTCGGAGGAATTTATTAAGGTGCAGATATTAAAAAAGGAAAAAGTCATTGATTACGGAAACTAAAAAAACTATAACTATATAAAATAAATTATTAAAGTAAACAAAAAAACCCGACTGCGTAGAAAAATAAAAACAAAAAATCCTTTCAATAACAAAGCATCACAGTCTTAGGCGGGAAGTGTCACAGTCTTAGCAAGTTTGTATTCGCGCTTTTATAATTTTAACTTCGCTATTTCGGTTAAGTACCGACATAATTTGCAAGTGGGTTTCAATAAAATGTCTACAGCGTGTTAACTTTATAGATAAGTCCAATCTAATTGTTGTTCTTCTCATAATTCCTCATAACTAAAATTATATAAAAAAAACAGTAGGTAGGTACCTACTTTATTAGCTTAAATGAGATCAATATTGTTTTTATGGACTAAATTGACGATGTTTTTAAGCTATTAATGTAGTGTTTTTTTATGATGTGATTTCGCTCAAATAAAAGGGTAAATTAATGCAGCCAGATATAATTTCAATAATTATGTATGGTTTCTGAATTTGTATTTGTATGGAAGTTTGTATTTGTTTTGCATCTCGAACTACAGAATTTATCACTCGTGTCTTATTAACTTTTACATTTTCGTGGTCGCGGCAGACTAAGGTGGCAGTTGTCTTAAATGTAATTTATTATTGATGCATTTGTGATAAATCCGTTAAAAATGTAGTTTTTTTTTTTTGTTGCTAAATAGAGCCAATTTTGTTCACCGATTTTTGTTTCACGACAGCAAAACAGTATTCTTTTCATTATTCAACAATAATTAATAACAATAATTGATTGCTGATTATGAGATTTGCTCTAACTACAAGTTTTTTATTTGTAGCAAAAAACAAATCAGCTTACTTATTGTTGTTATGTCGTTTAGAATAATGAAAAGAATACAATTTTACTGTCGTAAAACAAAAATCGCAAAAATATTATATCGAATAAAAATATCTCACTTTAGCTACAAATAAAAAAAAAACTGAAAAGGGCATTCCCGCCACGCTACTTTAGACGAACCTTAATTAAGTATAGTGCTCGTGCAAACCTAAGAAGATATTATTGTAGTTCATCTCATCAAGAACTTGTTAAATAAGATTTAGGTACTATCCGTTAACCATTGATCAAAAAGGCATAAACAACTTCACCTTACGATCAGACACTTCAATTGGGTTGCTAAGGTCAAAGTTTGCAAAAGAAAGTGCATAAAAGCAATCATAGACATAGACACAGTAAACACCGATTTATTCAACTTACACAACAAGCTCACGATACAATAATAAATTGTACATAGTTAGATAACATCAGTCGATAAACGCAATAATAAAACAAATAAGTACATCAATAAAACAGTATTACTGTGACGAATCGCTTAAACAGTAGATCATATCATAATCAATGGAAATAATGGAACAATCACATTTCAATGTATGTATCTAATAGTAACAATACACAACCATCAAGTTTTTAAAATATCTGTCTTTTACACGTCCCTAGAAAGGAGACGAAAACTGGGCTTTATTGCAAAAATTTACTCGAGTTTCGAATACAGACACACGTATTGTGTACTCTGGACACAAATGTTTACGCTATTTTTCGTAACTCTGTCATAGGTGGTGTCAATTATTAGAATTCGTAACTCAAGGCATTTTTTTTCCTAATAACAAACCTGTTCTATTGCCGCATGCGTTACAAGTTAAGGCGCTTACAAAAAAAACTGCACGTAGCAAAATATGACAACAAGTCTTAAAAACATTCTGTAGCTCTGTAAAAATTAAGGGAACTATTTTTCATGTACCGATTAATAGAAAACAGATATTGAACGTATTTATTATTTCAGCAGTGAAAATATGATACTGTAATAATATTAGATACGCTGATATAATTATTTGATTTAAATTATATCACCGTTAGATCTTGTCCACACAATCCTGTCACAAGATTTGCGCTGCGTTTATTGTTTAGTTTAGTGTGTTAACACCTTAACTTCAACGTTTATTTAGCGTTTTCCCGTGATTGACAATAGAGAAATCGCAGAGATCGTAATTCTAATATGGAAGATTAGTCAACAGAGTTTGCACTACGATATGGCAAGCGTACCAATTATACTAAACTACGAGAGAGTACGGGGAATTATTTCACGTCTAGAATTATTAAGGTTATTTCTTCATCGTGCTATTTTAATGGCTTCAAAGCTTAAGTTTCCGTTCTACTATTTACCTATGTCTGTTAGTGAAATCGTGGTATGATTTGGTACTTTTACTTTTACTTGAACATTATTCAAGTTCAAATCATCAGTCGGTTTGTATGGAGCCAATACACAAATCGGAAAACCACTTCGACTTCGAAGCCACAAAAACTGCTCTGTGTATATTTTCTATTGGAATATAACAACTATAGGCTATGAATTCTATTCGATAAAGACTACACATAGTTCGATTATAATATGGAAGTAATATAATCGCATGGAAGTAATCTAGACATGCACTAAACGTTGAAATATAGATATTGCTTGAGACTATTTTCAAATCGTAGTTATACCACCGAACAATATTAATGTATCACAGTTCAAGAAAGGTACGCAACATAATGAATGACCTAAAAAAAATCAGATACCTACACATTATCAAAATTCAATTAAGAATATTAACCAATAACGGCAGTAAAATTTGGCTAAGCAAAAATCATTATTTGGCCTAAATTAATTCGGAAACTCCGCAATAAATATAGCAACAAGCTTTGGAAAGCCACAGCCGAAATATAAAGCTAATTTAATACCGAACTCTTACGGTCTATTATAGGCATCGATTTATATCGATGTCTATAGGTGAACAGTACCTAGATGAGCAGTGATCGAAGTTTGAGTATCTGACTCTAGCATCCGAAGGAGAGGGCGACCTTCTATCGTAAATGGCCTCGCTCAGTTCAAAAGGAAGCAAACAGTCTCAAGATGAGCATAATTATCCGAGCTTGGGTTAAAGGTGCAAAGTCAGCCGGGATAAAAAGTGTTTTGAGAGCTTTATTGGCTCAATGCCTGATTAGGAATTACAGGGATTAATGTGAGAAAGCTGCCCCTCCACTATTCAATAAAAAACAAGTATATCCGAGAACTACACCGCAGTAAAGATATCGATGATGTACGGTACAAAACCCAGAATAACCTAGTTTTGCCAATTATATTTGAATATTGATCAATGGCTTAAACAAGACGACTCCCATGAAATAACGGTATCACTACAGTCAGTGATTATTCAGTCTACCGCAACTCTTCAGAAAATACGCCTTTGAATTACTTTGCTTTTCTTTAAGTCCGTCACCGTAACGTCTAGGTCGCGGTCTAGATTTTACGTGACCTAGAACGAAATATAACCTCCGTTGTCGATCGGTAACTCTATATTGAGCTGAAAAACTTTATAGAGTACCTTTAGAATCAGCTTTACTTTAGAGTAAGCATTAGAATCAAGCGCGTGTTATCACAAAACTTTTCTTGAAGAGAGAGAGAGTAACTGCCGTATTCGTGACCATACGAATAAAGATATACAGGGTGGCCCAAACATAGGCGTCAAGCGAGAAAATCTAGATAGCTGACACCGAGGGCTACCCGAATCACCCCCATGTATGTTCAGCCATTTTTTGTCGTTTAGAAGTTATGAGGCTTTTAAGGCTTTTTTGAAAAAAATTACCTAGCATTCGATTTTATTTTGTAACTTTTTTTTCTTTCGTCTTTTCAGCACATTTTTTTATTCTTTAGAGTCTCAGATAAATTATCTATCACCCAAAAAATAATGATCAGCTATGGACTTTTAGAAGATACCGCAATTTTGATCCAAAGTCCAAAAATGTTGTTTTCGTGAAATCATCACTGAAATAGTTAGTATGGGGAAAAAAATAAGTAGAGGTCTGAAGGACTTTTTAATGATTTCAAAAACTTTCCCAAAGTCTTATTCTTTAGAATAATACAAAAGACCTGTCACTTTATAGGACTTTTATTCAAGTAATTTGCGATCAAAGTCGAAAAACTGGAGTTGGAAGAAATTTTATTCCAATCGATTTTCATTTATTTTGGTTGATTCGGACAAAAAACATTGCAGGTAGGCTTAATATTGCCTGTCAGCACGGCCTGCATAGGAAATTCACGAAACAATAAAAAAAAAATACCATAAAATATTTTTCTTTTTTTTTGTTCTTTTTTTTTCATTATTGGATTTTAAATTATTTTATTATCGAATTTACTTACAAAACATGAAGAAAAAATAAATTTAAAGAAAAAAATTAAAAAAAGTCTGAAAATTAAATGATTTTATTTTATTATTTTTTCGCGAATTTCTAATGCAGATACTACTGACAGATGATTTTAAGCCGATCCGCAATGTTTTTTGTCCGAATCGACCAAAATAAATGAAAATCGATTGAAATAAAATTTCTTCCAACTCCAGTTTTTCGACTTTGATCGCAAATTACTTAAATAAAAGTCCCATAAAGTGACAGGTTTTTTGTATTATTCTGAAGAATGAGGCTTTGGGAAAGTTTTTGAAATCAATAAAAAGTCCTTCAGACCTCTACTTATTTTTTTCCCCATACTAACTATTTCAGTGATGTTTTCACGAAAACAAAATTTTTGGACTTTGGATCATAATTGCGGTACCTTTTAAAAGTCCATAGCTGATCATTATTTTTTTGGTCATAGATAATTTATCTGAGACTCTAAAGAATAAAAAAATGTGCTGAAAAGACGAAAGAAAAAAAAGTTACAAAATAAAATCGAATGCTAGGTAATTTTTTTCAAAAAAACCTTAAAAGCCTCATAACTTCTAAACGACAAAAAATGGCTGAACATACATGGGGGTGATTCGGGTAGCCCTCGGTGTCAGCTATCTAGATTTTCTCGCTTGACGTCTATGTTTGGGCCACCCTGTATACGTATATAAAATTAAAAAAAAGTTTGAGGAGCGTTATAAATCTGAACTAGTATGGATGTGGAGAGCTGATTAGTAGAGATTATGTTTTATAAATAGAGGCATAACACTTTATCAGTACTTTAATGGGCGGCCAAACAACTCTGACCCCAGGGGCGGCCACTACCTCATTTACGATTATGTTACTATAGTTCCGAAATTCGTCAGTTTGGTGAAAAAAACACTGCCATCTACACATTCGATATTAAGATTTTCGACATATTTTTAACCCGCCGTCAATTGCATTAAGTCTTTTTTGTATGGTCAGGTGTCAGCATTTGCCACAATTAGGTACTGTTTCCTCTAACCTAAGACTGCACAGCAGATCTATTAAAAAACAATAATATCATATTGCACGAAAGCTTGCAAAGGCGCATAAAAACAACATCAATATTGCCAATATTGAAAAAATTAAAGCATCGGCAATGCCAAGCCAGCATTGTGGATCAAAATAATATTGCATCAGCGAATTGCACGCGCGGGAAAACACAAGCCGCAAAATAATAACTCACTTATTAATAAAAAAAAAAACAAAAAAACAGCAAAACAAACAAACAATACTCCTCTTTATGTGACGGATAACAAATAGCTTTACCATAATGAGGTGCCTAAATTAGCTGCGGATATTTTTGGGGTTGATAATCTAAAATCTTCACCAAAATACAAATAAATTGCGGTTGACAGTGTTGACAGCAGTCACAGAGTCGTCATGGCATCTTCCGCTCGCTGAGTATAACGTATAACAATATGAACAGCATAACTATATTTTGTTGGTTTTTATAAATTAATTATGTGAATGAATGACCCTAATATATCAGCAGATAATTTGGTACGGCACTTTATACAAGGCGTGCCTTTTAAATTTTGTCGCTGGTATTTAGAATTCCATACCAGATTTAGTGACAAATCTAGTGATGAACGTCCAAACAGTGGCGTAGCTACATAGGGACAAGGTGGGGCAATGTTCCAGGGCCCCCAAGCTCAGGGGCCCCCCTGGGGCCCATGTTTATTTCTTGACAGCAAAATCGGTGAATTTTCGAGCGCACTGCCCGCGCATTTCAGCCCGTATTGTAAAAAAAAAGAGAGTCAGAGTGAGATAAATCTATACTTATAATAAAACTCTAGCGAAGTCAATTCTGTACATTGAATATTTTTAGAAAAAAACTAGCAGGGGTTACTAAGTAAACTATACTGAATACAAAAATGCAAAAAAATCGGTTTATGTCAGTCTGTCTGTCTGTCTGTCTGTCTGTCTGTCTGTCTGTCTGTCTGTCTGTGTGTTACCTCATCACGAGAATACCGCTGAATAGTTTTCAGTCAAATTTAGGGCCGTGATAAGTCCTGGTTCTGGGCACAATCTAGGCTATCCGATGTTCAGAATACATTGCGGGTTGCAATTTTAACTTCGTTTTTTGTAAGAAATATTCATAATTTTGATATAGCTTCTTGAGAAGAAATGTTAATAACCTGATACTATACATATTTCTGAAAAAAATAACGAAAAAAAAAGAAAAAAAAGTCTCATTATCTCGGAAACCGTTGATTTCCTAGGCATAGTTCCTTGGAAAAAAATGTTCGTTATGATCAGGACTATACAGGGTGGCCCAAACATAGACGTCAAGCGAGAAAATCTAGATAGCTGACACCGAGGGCTACCCGAATCACCCCCATGTATGTTCAGCCATTTTTTGTTATTTAGAAGTTATGAGCCTTCAAAGGTTTTTTTGAAAAAAAAAACCTAGCATTCAATTTTATTTTTTAACTTTTTTTTCTTTTGTTTTTTCAGCAATATTTTTTATTCCTTAGAGTCTCAGATAAATTATCCATCACCAAAAAAATAATTATTAGCTATGGACTTTTAGAAGATACCGCTACTTTGATCCAAAGTCCAAAAATGTTGTTTTCAAGAAAACATCACTGAAATAGAAAAAAATAAGTAGAGGTCTGAAGGACTTTTTATTGATTTCAAAAACTTCCCCAAAGCCTCATTCTTCAGAATAATACAAAAAACCTGTCACTTTAGAGGACTTTTATTCAAGTAATTTGCGATCAAAGTCGAAAAACTGGAGTTGGAAGACATTTTATTTCAATCTCTTTTAATTTATTTTGGTTGATTCGGACAAAAAACATTTTTTCGTGAATTTCTAATGCAGATCCTACTGACAGATGATTTTAAGTCGATCCGCAATGTTTTTTGTCCGAATCGACCAAAATAAATGAAAATCGATTGAAATAAAATTTCTTCCAACTCCAGTTTTTCGACTTTGATCGCAAATTACTTGAATAAAAGTCCCATAAAATGACAAGTTTTTTGTATTATCCTGAAGAATGAGGCTTTGGGAAAGTTTTTGAAATCAATAAAAAGTCTTTCAGACCTTTACTTATTTTTTTCTCCATACTAACTATTTCAGTGATGTTTTCTTGAAAACAACATTTTTGGACTTTGGATCAAAGTTGCGGTATCTTCTAAAAGTCCATAGCTAATAATAATTTTTTTGGTGATAGATAATTTATCTGAGACTCTAAAAAATAAAAAATATTGCTGAAAAAACAAAAGAAAAAAAGTTTAAAAATAAAATTGAATGCTAGGTAATTTTTTTCAAAAAAACCTTTGAAGCCTCATAACTTCTGAAAGACAAAAATGGCTAAACATACATGGGGGTGATTCGAGTAGCCCTTGGTGTCAGCTATCTAGATTTTCTCGCTTGACGTCTATGTTTGGGCCACCCTGTATGTGGTCTCCCACTTTGTTGGCGGTCTTTTTATTTAACACCGCTCAGTATTCAATACAAGCACTCGCCGCAAACAATAATTTTGCATTCTTGCATAAAAAATAACTATTGTTTACCGTTGAGCGGGATAGACAGAGTTATTAGCCGAATGCTTTGCTTGCTGGCTTAGCATGAGAATGAGTAAGACCTTATCTATGGGCTTATAACTTTATCTATCCCACTCTACGTCGAGGGAGATACTTATAAACCCCTTTACTTCCTAAGCAATTCTTATGCTAAGCTTCCTGGTATCTTATCACGGGCGATACCTTAATGTAAACAATACATATTTATTATTATTTTTATAAATGTATTGTTTACATTAGGGTTTTTATTATATTTTATTATATTGCTTTCTTTTGAGCCCTGCTACCGCAAGATAAGAAATAATAACTATTAAATTAAAATACCCCCGACATTTTAGCTTCAAATAAGCATATTTTATAAATAGCTGAACAAATTTTGACAAAACATAACTAAGAACATTCGCTAGAAAACCTGCTTTCAAATTTAAAAAAAAACCCTAAAGCTTCCAAATCGTTCACCCATTTAAGAGCTACGGTGCCACAGACAGACACACCCTCATAAACACATACCTATACAGACACACTCACAAAGCTGTCAAACTTATAACCCTCTTTTTTGGTCGGGGGTTAAAAAAACCTTCCTTTTGAGTTTTCCTCCACAGTCGAATTTAAATTAAATGTCAAATGTGTAAAAACGCATACGAAGTCGCGGGCACAACTAGTGTTTTATAAAGTTGTTGAATGAAACCTATGGAAAAGCGCATTAAATATCGTGGACAATACTTTAAACAAATATTTAAGTAAATATAAGGTTTTCACGTTTTTTTTTTTTTCTCAAACGACATTCAAAACTTAAAAGGCAGCCTTAGTATTAAGTTTGCCGAAACAATCTCAACGTTGGTTTAACGGTTGGAAATTCCGCTCTTTTCAAAGTATGTCTAATATAAATTTTGAAGGAGCATTGCCAACACAACGAAAATGAAAAAAGGACTCCTTGCCATCGAAAACTCGAATCATCGAAAACTCGGCAGGCTTCACCATCCGTTGGTAATGTTATTGGGGCTCCTAAGTCTTACGCCTACTGGAATGCTATTTCCAAAGATAAATAAAACTATTATGAAAAGTTATCAATTGATTGTTTCTCAGGCATAATGAATCGAACACTAATAATTAGATGAAAGTTTAAAATATCAACTGTTCATCAGATCGAAATAGTTTACAGTGTAAACTTTACACCCTTGTGGTGTAATTAGCAAATAAAGTTGCGGTGTAGCATAATACTTTAAAACACTCAACGTCGTCTTAAAATTATGTAAGTTCAACAAACAAACGCGGTGGTCGATGTTTTGTACTATTTTTTTTATGTCTGCGATATAAATACATAACCGTTTACTTTTCGTCCTCGTAACGTTCATAAAGCATTCTTATTGGCGTAGGTAGGTCATAGATAGAAGAACCATATTTATGGGTTATGTTACTCATAGGTACACTAGTCGTTCTTTTTTATTATGCATACAATGCGGAGTCCTTTTTTCTATTCCATGGTCAACAATATACTTATCAGAAATCATAACATAAACACATCCAAAAACATTGCAAAGCACTTATTATGTACTTATAGGTATAAGCCATTTATAAAATAAAACAGACACAGCCATAAACTTACTTTCAGTGTATATCATTATAAATAATAAAAAAATAATTAGTCATACTTAACTATCACATAAAAAATACTGCTATAAAGTAATAATTTTTGTACTTTATGCTTTGGCACATATCCAGGCGTAAGACGAAGTGTTAGAATTATGTCGTTCTAATCTCACTAAATAATCAAAGCAGCCATACACACTACCAATCATAACGGTATCATAACAAGACTGAAACATGTCCACACGAAAAACAAACACTACATTACGTAAATTCGTCTCTACACTGAACTTTATTAGGATACTACTGCCACGGACAGATATTTTACGACACTATACTACTAGATTTTTATTTCACTTGTCAACTGTAATGACTTTCTTTGCATTGTCTATAGATAGATAAGGAATAGAAAATACTGAAAAAATCTTGATATTTATTTCTTTTTATTGTTTTTTAAATACGTCCCAAGCACTAAAAAGCGCCCGATTGGTAAAAACCCATTTTATGTGAGAGGTTCTCTAGACGAAGTATTAAATCATTTACTACATATACATAGGTTATGTGTCTAACCACACTATGCCGAAATTCCGCGACCGAAGTTCAGCGTGATTACGCCTGCAATGCTATTTGAATTACTGACGAAACATTATGCCGAAATTCCGTCGCGTTATAGCGCACAGCCGAACTTCGGTCGGGCGTAAGTTCGGCGGCAATTTGGCGCCAACGTATTCTATCAACACATTATACGCGACCGAAGTTCGGTTCTATTTCTTTAGAAATATAAGTTCGGATCGAATTTCCGTCGCGTAATTACCGCATTTATGGTGTGTCATAATCAGCCGAATACGTCGGAACGTAAAATCAGCCGCGGAACTTCGGTCGCGTATTTTCCGCATAGTGTGGTTTGACACTTGAGACAATGCCAGTCAGTGCTTTTTGGCACTTTATTAACATTGTCGACAAGTTGCGTACAAATCTAGTACACCTATAAACCCACATTGAGATCAGTAACTTTAATATTTAGATTTAATTCTTTTTCGACTGAGCATTGTCGACGGTGGACGCGAGGAGAGCCGACAACGTAGCGTGCGTAGCGCTCAACGTGCTTGTTGTTGGACTGATGACGTGGGACGAAATCATCGTCCCATTATTGCCAGAGCTAACTATAGTTACATTCGGCGGTGGCGTGACCCCGGTCGCGAAGCCGGTCGACAACACCTTTTGCGTATTATGCATCATGTACGACTTGGCAGCGCCCGCACTGCCCAAAGTCAGTACTTTCTTCAGCATAACGGAGGAGTTGCAAGCGTTGTCGATCATATCTTTCGTCGTGGAAATAGTATCGTAATCGTTCGAGCTGGTTGAGACTGCGGTACTTATCTTTGGCGCCGTGGTGTGGACGACTGGTCGCACGGTTGTCAGGCTGTAGGTGAGTCCTGAGGGGGCGGCGCTGGTTCTGTTGAGGATACTTCTGGAGACGATGGCGTTGTGGAGAATGTTCCCGGTGGGGAAGGACTTGGAAGTGACGTTGACGTACTGGGCGGTAGGGGCGAGGGTAAGGGCGCCGGTAGACGTGCGCGTACCGAAACCGATGATGCTTGTGGTGCCTTGCGACATCACTGTGCTGAACGCACCGGTCTTCGTGTTGATTGGTACTCTGTGAACAATAAGAATCTATATTTAGGTTTTTTATTAGATTTTTTAATGGTTTTCTTTTGAGCCACCATTGAGATGTGGATTGTGCTGAGTTCGCGGACCGCGTACACTTCGGACACAGTTTATGGCGTTTTTTTTATTATTTTTGTATACCATCCAATAGGGAAATGTGGTGTTTGAGGCTATTGCGAACAGATTCGTTAGTTCTCGCGATGAGAACTAACGAGTCTATAATAGAGTTCAAAATACGTACATCCCATCAATCATAAGTATGCCAACTAAAACTCAACTTTCTTCAGACACCTACAGGGTGCACTCTAAGTCGATAGCGGAACTTTAAGGAGGCTGTCTACTGATCACTACCAACAACTTGTACTAGGTGGCGAAAAAAATGGAGCGAAAAAAATATCAGCCGTTTCATACATTTGGCGCAGTACTGAGTCGACCTTTTGTATGGAACAGCAGATTTTTTTTTTCGCTCCATTTTTTTCGCCACCTGGTACAAGTTGTTTTTAGTGATCAGTAGACAGCCTACTTAAAGTTCCGCTATCGACTTAGAGTGCACCCTGAGTTTGGGAGAGAATTATCTGCCTTGAACCAAAGCTACTGAAGCTACTGTACAGCGGTTTACAACACTTATCTTGGATTGTACCTTTGATATTCGGAATAGAAAACAAAAAGTTAATGTCTCTTACGCTCGTATCATCTGCGAAGTGGTGCCTGGAATGTTCTCAATAGTAACCGTTGTCTGCGGCAGGTGATGAATGGTCCGTGGCACCGAGGTGCTGGTGTAGTAATGTACGGTGCTGCCCGTGATCCGGGGTGGGGCCAGGTGGGATACAGGCACACTGTGGATCATGCCGCTGGTGGTGGACACTACCGTGATGCATGTGTAAGATTTGCTGTCGTGTGTACTTTTGATATTCAGAATAGAAAACAAAAAGTTAATGTCTCTTACGCTCGTATCATCTGCGAGGTGGTGCCCGGAATGTTCTCAATTGTGACCGTTGTCTGCGGCAGGTGATGAATGGTCCGTGGCACCGAGGTGCTGGTGTAGTAATGCACGGTGCTGCCCGTGATCCGGGGTGGGGCCAGGTGGGATACAGGTACGCTGTGGATCATGCCGCTGGTGGTGGACGCTACCGTGATGCACTTCGTTGTTTGGTTGTCCGGGAACTGTGGAGAAAAGAGTTATTGGTGAGCAGAGACAAATAAAAATCGGTTTATCAAATGCGAATGTGGTGTCCTCCGACTACGATTAATTATCTATGAGTCTATTTTAAGGATAAGCAGGTCTTGTTTTAAGCCTTTTAGTAGTCGGGTTTTAGTTTTTAACTTCTATTTTTTTTTGAGCTTTTTAGTTAGTCATTTTGGATGATCACCTAAAATAGAACCAAGAAGGGCAAAAAAAACACATTTTGGAATTTTTTCTTCTATTTGTTATGTTAACGCTACATGTGTTATACATTTTTGAAAAGGTCTTTTAAAGTCCTTTCATTTGATACCCATTACGATGGTATCCAATAATTTTTATTTTTAGGTCCACCACTTTAGGGCGCAGCATAGCCGCCATCTTGGTTTTTTTTCAAAATAAAACTATCCTAATGACTATACCCATCCTAATGAGAATACCCAGGTAACGGGTGATTAAGACGAATCCAACGACACCTCATTTGTTGAAATCGGCCGAGTAGTTTAGGCTCTGCGAGGGAACAGATGAACACACAAACATACATGAAATGAAATGGATTGAATTGTAAGTGAACATGTATTACCAAAAATTTCTAACTTAACTTAATTAACATGTACCTACTAACAAAATATGGCCTAGAGCTGGAATAAAAGAATTTATTATTATTATTTTTGTTTTTCTTTTATTTTCACTCCTTTAAAAGAGGTACAGGGTGGCACGGGCCGAAGCCAAGTGCATGACTTGATTAAGTAGGAAAATCATGATGATGATGATGTAGGGCTTAGAGTTCATGCTCTTTGCCCAGGAACTTTCGGACTATCCTACACGTGTTGAGTATCGTGGCTTTTTGCAGGAAAGTGTAGGTAGCTCGATGTATGTCTAAGACTTTGAGACTGGTGTGTAGCGTGCAAGGTATGACTCCTGTTGATGAAATGATGATGGGGACAGTCTTAACGGTTTGAACTTTCCATTGAGATTTGATTTCTATTGCAAGGTCAGTGTACTTTGTAATTTTTTCTGTGTGTGTTGATACTAGATTATGTGTGTTTGGTACGGCTATGTCTATGAGGTATAAAGTTTTGTTCTTTTTGTCGTGAAGTGTTATGTCTGGTCTGTTAAAATGGATAGTTTTATCGGTGATTATGGTCCTATCCCAGTATAATTTGAAGTCTGCTGAATCTAATACCGTTTGTGGTGTATATTTGTAATATGCTGTCTTTTGGGTGATGAGTTTGTGTTTGAATGCGAGGTATTGGTGTATGATGGCTGCGACCTGGTCATGGCGATGTTTGTAGTCCGTTTGTACAATTGATCTGCATGCTCCGGTGATGTGCTGTATGGTCTCAGAGCTACTGTGGCAGTGTCGGCACATATCGTTTGTAAGTCTAGTGTCACGAATGATGTGCTTCCTGTAATTTCGAGTATCTATTACCTGATCCTGGATGGCCAGCATAAAGGCTTCAGTTTCCGGAAACAATTCACCTCTCTTGAGCCAGGCGTTCGACGCAATTTTGTCGACGTTTGGGTTGGTCAAGTCAAGGCGGTGTCTGCCGTGTAGTGTCTTTTGAGTCCAGGTATCGATTTTATGTTGTGGTTCAGCGATGGATTCATTTCTTTGTTTGAGATGATCTTGTAGGTTGAGTGGCGTATGTTTGGAGTCTGCCTGTACAACAGCGTGGTGTAAGTCTGAGTTTTGTGCTCGTGTGTGAAAGAAGGATCTTAGTGTGGTTATTTGTTTATTGTGTAAGTTTGTGATGTCTATAATGCCCCGTCCACCTTCGAGTTTAGGTAGTGTAAGTCTTTGTGTGCATGAGCGTGGGTGGTGTTTTCTGTGTTTGGTCATGAGAGTGTTAATGATGCGTTGGTGTTTAATTAAATCTGATTGGGACCAGTTAATGACTCCAAAGGAGTATGTTAGGATCGGAATGGCAAATGTGTTGATAGCTTTAACGGTGTTCCTTGCATTTAATCGTGAGTTGAGTATATGGTGGAGACGGGTTCTAAATTTTTGTGTGATAGCAGTTTTTGTTTGTTTTTGGTGTATTTGTTGAGTCTGATGGTAGCCTAGATATTTGTAGCCTATATCATTGTCAACTGGGTCAATCTGCTCTCCGGTGCTAAGTTCGTATGAGTTGTTTTCCACCACACCTCTGTGTATTGACTGTATTTTACACTTGTCAATGCCAAACTCCATCTGAATATCTGTCGAAAATCGTTGTGTTAAATCTGCCAGTTGGCTTATTTCGGTTAAATTGCTGCCATAAAGTTTAATATCATCCATATACATTAGATGTGACAGGGTATGATGTGTGTTATCAAATTTAATTTTGAAGCCTTTAAGTGTGTTATTTAATAGATTGGAGAGTGGATTAAGGGCCAAACAAAACCAAAGAGGACTCAGTGAGTCTCCTTGAAAAATTCCTCTGCGTATGTTAATAGTGTCTGTTTCTACAGTTGAGCTATTGCTATTAATTTTAAGTACAGTTTTCCAATTCTGCATAGTGGAAGTCAAAAAGTTTGTGATTGTGGGGTGAACTTTGTAATGTTCTAGGATATAGATGAGCCAGGTGTGTGGTACTGAATCGAACGCTTTCTTGTAATCGATGTACATAGTGTAGATGTTCCTTTTCTTCCTAAGAGCTTGTTTGGAAGCTACAGTGTCAATCGTGAGCTGTTCTTTGCAGCCTTGACTAAATTTACGACAGCCTTTCTGTTGTTCTGCAAGTAGGTTATTGGTATCAGTGTGCGTGTAAATAAGGTGGCTGATACAAGATGTTATGATTTTGTAGATGTTCTGAAGGCATGTTATCGGTCTGTATTTAGCTGGATTTTTTGTGTCGCTCAGGTCTTTTGGTAGCATGTATGTGGTTCCTTGTGTAATGTAGTGTGGCATGGCGTCTGGGTTTTGTATGAAATGGTTTATGTGTGACAAAATGAATGGGTGTGCGCTTGTGAGTTTTTTGTACCAGTAATTATGGATTTTGTCTGAACCGGTGGCTTTCCAGTTGTGAGTTTTACCTATGACTGATTTCAATACGTCTAAAGTTACCTCTTCAAACTCCATTGCTGGGACCTTTTCAAGTGATTCCCTATCCTGTGCAATCCAATCGCTGTTCGCGTGCTCTACTGGATTTGACCAAATATTAGACCAGAACTGGTGAAGTGAGTCAGGTGTTGGTGTTTCTGTGGGCGCCTGTGTCGTGTTGTTGGAGTTTTCTTTGAACAGAGTTCTGTAAAATTGTTTTTCGTTGGTGCAAAACAATTTGTTTTGTGTCTTTCGCAGCGTAGTTAATTTATATCTTCGTAGACGGCTTGTTAATGCATTGAGTTTTTGTTTAAGAGTATCAAGGAAGTGGGGAAGATCGGTGTTGTCTGGTTCATATTGTGAGTGTGTCTTATACTGCTGTTTTATTAAATCTACGTGTCGTTGTAGTGTGGCGCTGGGGTTACCTCGTATGCAATGCGTTACTCTCGCTATTTTGGACCGCAGGTCTTCTATTCTCTTTTCGAGACGAGTCTGCCATGCGGGGATGCGATTTGTGTTAATAGGATCTCGTTGTGTGTAGTGTATTTTACCTCTACTGTATGTAAGAGCAGCAAATGCTGCACAGTAAATAAGTGTTTGCAACGATTGGAAGTCAATTTCGCTGCCTAAGTAATCAGGTAATATATTAACGTTAATCGTATGGACAATTCGGAAGGCAAAGTTTTTTGTTCGAAAGTCCGTTATTGGCTTAATCTTATCTTTAGACAATATTGAGAAACTAATTTCAATATTTTTTATTTTGGTCCAGTAGTTTTGTTTATATGCGCTAAAATGTTTTGTTCGTATGACCGCATTGACCGCCAACAGTATGCAGACCGTCGCGTGACGTCATAAAACCGTATCTTTGAAACGTTGTAAAATCCAAACTACTGAACCAAAATAAAAAATATTGAAATTAGTTTCTCAATATTGTCTAAAGATAAGATTAAGCCAATAACGGACTTTCGAACAAAAAACTTTGCCTTCCGAATTATTGCGAATTTTTTTGATGGTTTCTGCTTGGGTATAAAGGCCCTCACTGCTGGGTCAACATCTACAAACTCTTCAAGCGCGTTTAGGAATACTTCTTTTAAATCTTTTGTTTCTTCTTGTGATAAAACGGCTCGGTGAGTAGATGTTGGTGTTTGCAAATAAATCGGTTCTTCATCTAACACGTGTGTAGTTCCCTCTCTCTCTGAACTTGTGTTTGATGAATGTAATTGAGATGAAGAGTGTGAGTTTACTTGTGTTATACTTTGTTGTGGAGAATCATCTATGTTGCTATCTAATTCAATTATTACCTGGTCCCTTATTTCTTGTAGTCTACTTTCGGATATAAATTTGTTGTTGATGATGACTCTCAGTTGATCAGCAATTCTTTGTTCAGAGAAGTGTGCTAAGTGTGGGTGTGCGGCCACCACGGCAGCGTGAAGTTGTGGTCTGTAAGCTGTTCTGTTGGACTCAAGTCTTGTGATTTTGTAGTAGTGGTGAACTATTGTCTCATTTACTTCGTTACTCCAAGACATTCTTTGTCGTGGAATGTTGGGAGTTTGTTGTGTATGAGCGTGCTGTATGTTGATGCTCGTTTGTAGTGTATTATTTAGTGTAGTCGCAGCTTCTAATCGTATTTCATCGAGGACGTGTTGTGGGAGAAGTTTGTTCCTAATAATGGCTCTTTTTTAGTCTCCCAGTCTTTGTCGGGAGACATTGAAAGTTGGTTGCTCTAGTGAAAATAGGCGGTGTAAGTCTGGTAGGTAAGTTCTAGTATTTTGCTCTAAAGAAGAGGCAATCATGTATGCACGCCAGACAGATCTGTTTATTTCCTCAGTCCATTTGAGTCTCGTGCGTTTACCATTGACAGTGGGTGCAGGGATTTCGGCGATTGCCTCCTGCACAACAGCTGCTAACGGGCTGGTTGAAGGTGATGATGGGGGTGAATTTGGCGAAGTCTGTCGCGAGAAGCTGTGACGTGACTCGCTTTCGTAGGAAAATAGACTTCGCGGTGATGATGGTGATGAAGTTGAGTGATGATGGTCATGCTCGGCATCGGCTGTAGATGTGCTCTGGTGGCGTCCGGGTCTTGGTCGTAAGGAATACCTATTTTGATGACCCGAGCTAGTCGATGCGGCGATCTTCACTTGTGATGGCGGTCCTTTGCCTTCCCCAGAATACGTAAGGCTGCCCGATCTGTGTTCGGGGAGGGATTCTCTAGCATTACTAGTACCCTCCTGGGGTAATTTCTTTTTCAGTTCCGCGTCCATATGTGCATCTAATCTCCTCATATGAGGGTTGAGGACCTTAGTTTGTGAAGGGTAGCTAAAGATGTTCTAAGCTGTTAGTACTTTTTAGTTCCTCCCTAAAAGGGGTACGTGTCTAGGTGTTCAGACTGGTTATAGTTCCTGCTTCCCGTAAGCCCCCCCACCACGACAAGGTGGTCCTCCTGGGGGGGTTATTATTATTATTATTATACATACCCACATACATACATACATACATACGCTGCTAAAATCATAACCCTCCTTTTTACTTCGCGTAGTCGGGTAAAAATACCGTATTCTTTAGGTAATTTTTGACTAAGTGTTAGGTTTTTTATTAGTTTAACGGTTTCACAGTTATGCAGTGCTTACGAAAGTTTAAGTTGTAAAAGTGTTATATACAGGGCAATTTTTTATTGCATTATTCCTGAAACACGTCAACTCCTAAATAATTTTCAACAACTTTTGTTTTACAACTTTCGTCAAAGCGCAATTTTATTTTTCCACACAAAAAAAAAATGTTTTTACTAGGTGGACAGTACTCCACAGCGTGGAGTAGGAGCAGGAGAGGCTGGAGAGGTGGTAGAGAGTAGAAGGAAATAAAAAGTATCGAGCTATTCGAAACAAAAGTTGTTGGAAATCACATTTAGATGTTGACTTGTTTCAGGAATAAATAGATTTAAAAATTACCCTGTATAGCGACCATAGCATACATAGAAGCTGCCTATGACAAGAGGTTTGGGGGTTTTTTCATGTAAATACTTCATTAGGAACGCTGTTTCTATAGATTAAGGGCCGTTAAAAGTTGTGATTAAAATAATTTTTCAAGACAGTTTTAGGCGTTTTTTCACAACTTTTTTTTATGACATTGCCTTGCATTGGAGTTAAAGATTTTATTAAGTAGATTTTTAATACTTACATTGTTGGTATTCAATGTAGTTCCCAAGTCGAATTCGTCACCGACCAATGTGATGGTGTCAGGATTGGCTCCAGTCAACTTTTCAATAGTTTTCCTGGCATCAGCGTCACTTTCGATATCCCCCAAATTACGGCTCAGAAATTCTATGTCAGCATCAAAGAGGCCGTCAACCAGTTGGCCTTGCTCATCTTCAGTCTGCTTGCACACAGACAGTGTATCGTCATTCTCGAGCTTTATATCCTCTTCTTTTAAATCTTCAATATTCTCCACTTTGATACTGTCCACATCTAAATCCTCAACTTTTATGCCATCCGCTTTGATTTCGTCCAAATCCTCTTCCTTTATCCCTTCCACCTTTATATCATCTATATCCTCAACCTTGATGCCGTCGACTTTAATGTCATCAAAGTCCGAATCATCTTTTATCAGCGGCAGATCACCGTAGTCTCTATTCCTGCTTATACTGCTGATCATTTCAGCTGCAGTCACTGTTCTTGGCTCGTAATCCTCGACTTCTGGTTCGACTTTGATTTCCATTTTGAATGTGTCTGGCATTAGGCTGGCGGATGGCTGGGGGCTGTCTGGGTTGCTGATCTCGCCACTCAGTGCGCGTTTCATGACGTAATGTTTGATTTTTTTGAGCATGAACAGCGGGACTTTGAAGCCGGTTAGCTCGCCAAGCATTGGGAGGGAGCTGTGGCGGTACGCTTCGCTTGTCGCTAGCTCTTCGATGTCTTCCAGAACCTAAAAGTGCACGTCGATAGTACAAACACATTAGTTCGATTTAAAAAAACTAAGGCCTTTGCAGGTACGTAATGAGATGATTTATACACCGTCCATTGGCACCTTCACTCACACTAGATGGATGAAGAGACCACTCGGCGCTGCAGTGGACTTTGTTTTAGAATTTTAGATGAAGTACCTATACCATCCCAACACCTTAGTCGGCCTAGCCCACATGAAATACAAGTCAATACGTGTGGAGCCAACTAAGCCGCGGGTTTCCTCAGGATGTTTTCCCTCAAATTTAGCGAGTGGTTTTGCTACTTTAAATTCACAAATATACGTAACAATTTTCTATTAAATCACGGTTCTCACGAAAGTTTAAGTTTAAAAATGTACGTAACATTGAAAAGAAACGAAGTCATAGGTACATGCCTGCGCCGGGAATCGAATCTGGGTAACTCGCTTCAGAGTCCAATGTTCTACCTTTATGCACTAGTTCGATGGTATCCAGAGTATTCGATGTAAGTTTAAGCATGCAAAATTGCAAAGGTAATTTATAAAAGGGCATAAAAGTTACCATTATATAGGTCTTTCCCCCAACGGCGTTGACCAGATTGTGACTCGCGATCCACTCCTTATCGGCGCTGTCTGCCGGGTATCGGAGCAAGCCTGCGTGCTTCGTGTAGAGACGCCCGCGGGAGTTACCCATTCCCAGAACCTAAAATGATAACAAACGATCCATAAAAGTCCAAAAACTCGTATTTTTTGCTGGCCAAGAAAAAAAATACTAATAAGTCTTGGAAGTTCTAGGCAATAAAATGTATCTGCGTCTTGGGACATTCTACTCCGTGCAATTTTTGTGGTTTTAAAGCCGAAGGTATTTTGTTGCACTGGTGATTCTGAGCCAAATTACAAAATTTCATTGTAAAACGCGCAAAAAAAAAATTCACTTCTCCATACAAATGGTGTCGATTGGCGATAGCCGTTTGTATTGGGAAGTGTTTTTTTTTCGCTCTATTGAAGTAAAATTTTGGAATTTGGCTCAGAATCACGAGTGCAACTAAATACCTTCGGCTTTAAAACCACTAAAATTCCACGGTGTATATTGCGTCGCACAGCGAGCGGAAGATAACGCGTCGCAGGACTTAGGCCTAACTATATTTTTTTTCTCAGAACTTCAAGGTTCATTAGAATATTGATTTTTTTCAGCTAACAGGCAGAGCTTAGCATAATAAATACAATTAAAAAGCATTCATTTATTATTTAACCTACATAATTACACCTGTGCGGGTAAATTTTGGCTACATGTATAAAACTTCAGATTTTTCGTAGTGTAATTATTTAGTGTTTCGCTGTCATGTTACATTACTTGGAGAATAAATAATTATCTAAATACTTTTCAAAATTCTCTGCTCAGTTAAAGTATAGCAGTTTTAACTACCTTGTGAGCATGAGATCCCATAATGAACAGCGTATCCTGGTTCAACCTGGCGTGGTTCCATTTCTCCGGGTCCCTGATGGCAGGTATGGGTGAGGAGCCACCATCAATACTGTCTTCTTGTTGTATCTTCCTGCGCTTGACTAGGCTGTCGGACTCCGTGTCCGATTCTTTACGCTTGTTCAGTGGACTTGGTAGCTAAAATGTCATTAAATTCAGGTCACTTTAAGTTAACGTCCAAAGAAAGCAGTGTGGCGGGCAGGTTCATTTTTTCCGTTTTTTTTTTAAATTTATTTACAAGCTAAACTGAGCTCTTTTTACTCAGCGATGTTTGTTTCAAGGCCATAAAATAGTATTATTTCCATTATTGTAAACAACTGAACAACCATAAAAAAGCTGATTTGTTTTGTGGTTGACAAACCAGTGTTACTTCCCAAAAAACTAGTTATTATGTTTAGAACAAAATCTGCTGAATTATTGTTGTACTGTTATTTACAATAATTAAAAGAATACTATTTAATTGCCGTGAAACTAAAATCGCTGAGCAAAAATTGCTCAGAGTTTAGCTAAAAAATTGAAAATTGTCCACTTCCTGCCACGCTACTTGTATCTATTGTGCACTTTTTCCCCTCCAACTATAGTTTACCATTTCTCCACACCAAGGGTTGTAAGATGTAGCCTGTACAATTGTACATGTGCCACTAGCTGGGCAAAGGCCTTCTCTCAGAGAGTTCAAGCTGAATCACCGCGCGGGCTCAATGCGGGTTGGCTATTTTTGCGTTGAGGGTATAATGTCTCATACGCTCAGGTTTCCTTACGATGTTTTCCTTCACCGTCAGCGAGTGGTATTGCTACTACTAAATGTACGTAACTTTGAAATTAAACAGAGTCATAGATACTTGCCCGCACCGGGAATCGAACCTAGGACCTTTCGCTTCAGAGTCCACAGTTCTACCCACTAGACCACCATCGCCTTCACACACCACACCAAGGGTTGACTGGAAGAGATTTCTTCCGAAATAGGTTCGCCATGTACACTATTACTTTTCTTTATATTATCTACATGTTATGTTTTTGTATATTTCCATAATAAAACTATGTTGCATTTGCTGCGTATATTACCATATGAAAAATAAATTTATCTATAATGAAACCAGCCTGTCAGATTGGCTGCATAAAACTGAAAAAATAATCAACTCAATGACGTATGTTTAAAAATCAAATGTTATGAAACTTACATTAGCTCTCAAGCCGAACTTAGAATCACCGCTGTTGCTGGAATCATTGTCACTGGTTTCAAAAGTAGATTGAGTTGCTTTTGGTGGTGCAGAGTAGAGGAGTCGAGTGGCATCCAACATCGCTCGGCAGACAGCTCGGACCTGAAAAGTCACAATTGAGTACATCTCAACAGAATCCCTTGCAATATGACACTCTTATTGTAGAACATTATAAAGTAATTTTACCTGATCCTCACTGACTGACTCTTCACCTAAATTCAGCCTGATGTTGTTTACAGCGGGAACAAAGAATTTCTGAAACAGTACATAGCAGAATTTTAATCACAAAGATGTGCACTTTGGCATGCTGCTGGGACTCGTTGTTTCCCTGTTCTTAATTAACCTACCTCCAAATACTTTTTAATGACTTGATCAATGTCTCGAGTGACCGCTGACTGTATGGTCTGGCGCAGCATATCTAGTGATTTATTGGCGCTCGCTCGGAACTCAGCGATGGGTCGGGAGTGTGGTTGCATCGGGCCTGGCAGGCTGAACCGCCGATGCATCGCTGCCAGGGTATTGATGGCAATCTGCCGTGTGATTGGCTGTTTCTGAAATTTATTACAAATAGAAAGAATGTGATGAACATGCTTGTGATTTTTGTGGTATCCACATATTCAATCTACTTTCTTAAAATTAAGATGTAATACCCAACTTTGTTCAGCAAACTACAAATCAAGAAAGTTTTACTTTTACTTTACGTAGTAATCTCGACAGCTTTGTCGGTGATTTGAGGGATATGACCAGTGAAGGAAAAGAAGCCTACAGTGCGATTTCATGGTGAAAAGATATTGAGATTCTGTCTATGCAGCCCCTAAGTAAAGCCTCCTTCTGGGCATCCTTACTTTTTACGTCAACCCCTTCAGTCAGAAGCTAATCCCGTTCAGTGTCTTCACAATAAAATGATGTATAAAATAGTATGATTACTTACAACTTGAACATTGCAGGCAGAGCTGGGCCGAGCGATCACGGTCTTCGTCGGGGCTTGAAATGTCCAAGAGCTACTCGACGAATCTTCTGATGGACTGTTCTGGTGCGAGCCATCGACAGAACTCCAATTCTTTTGCACCACCATTTTCATCACTGAGCCTATGTGAATCGATTGATTATGGTGTAACTCCAAGCTCTTTAGCGCATAATCCTCGAGTCCCTACAGCGTAACACACATTTATTTATTAAAATTACAACTTTTCAATGCATTTTGTTTAGATTTTCATTCAATTTTTGTCCTTTTTCAGATAAAAACAATCAGCCAAGCCAGACTCGAACGAAGCGTTTTTTTTTTTTTCAAAATCAATCAATCCACAGATTATGTAAACAGCAAAGAATAGTACGTGCAGCATGGTAAGCCCGAGATAGGCCCTTCTCTATGCAAAACTGTCAACTTGTCGATCGGGCTCGAGTTGGCTCTACGCCAACATGGCGATGGAGACAAAAAAACAAAATTTTTTTTAAAAATTGTAATATCTACTTTCTGCTCGACATGACCCTAATCTATTGCCATCTCGAATCCCGCCTGCCATCTGTCACTCGAGTCCGAGAGAGTGTCAAAACGACCATGCTAAGCTTACTTGGATAGGCTCGTTTTTTTTTTCAACAGTCTGTGAAAAAAAATCATGTGAAAAAGTCCCATCCAGACTCACGGCATGAAAACCCGAGAACACCCGAGAAGCGTGAATGTGAAGAGTTTCGCGCCCTGGCTCGCCGTGGCTCGCCTTTTCTCCGATCGTTGTCGGTAAATTTTGCCGCTTCAAATTTTATTTTTAGTTAAAATTGTCACAAAGTTTTATTATGCAATGGCACACAGAGCCAAACCAGCTGCAGTTTGAATATCGCCAGTAGTCGTCCGTACCAGGGGCCTTAGCCTGTAACACAATGGCGTATCAATGGCGTCCGAGGTAGAAGGACAAAACCGGGATTTTTTCGTTGTTCTACTACAACCAGCGAACTAATCCTTTAGAATTAGACTCATAATATTATTTGCTGTACTACAATAACATTAAAAGGACCGACACTGGACTGACATCATCAATAAATCGTTATTAAAACCGTCAACCGGAAGCCCATTTTGGCACCATTGTGTTACAGGCTAAGGGCCCTGATGGGATCCAGAACACGACTGAGAAAAATGAGAGTGTGGATAGATTGCTTCTTCTCGCCGAGAAAGCTCGGCGAACTTCTCTCCGAGACGGCTCGCCGTGAGTCTGGATGGGCTAATGGAAGTTGTACAGTTGGCCACAGTCCCAGATACCCCTTTTTGTTCGATTGGCTTCGTACTCATACTACTTCCATGGACAAAGGTTAGGTAACTAAAGCCGCGTTTTCACAGTCTTAGTGAAAAAAAAAGTGGTACGCTGGAGTTTATAAAACTAAAACCAAAAGAATCATCCAAAAAAATGGACGCACAGTGTCTTTCTCCAAAAAGGTTATCTTACCGTTTCTAGATTTATTTAGAAATTACCAGAATAAGTCTTTACGTATGTTTGCCTTTATCCTAGATTCTTGTCACCGGAGGAAATTTGATTCGTGTGACCGAGGGCTTTATGTCCACAGACTAAACATAGTCCGTTTGCTAGCGAAACCGAAATGCATAACGCGTGAAACGAAACGCAAAATGTTATTAGGGTTCTGACGTGTCATCTGTCAGTGTCAAAGCAAGCTGTCAGTCAGCTTGTCAGATAGAAATAAGTTTTCTTTCTATTTTCCGCCCACCGAAATCGTTTAGGATTTAAAGAGTGTCGCCTATTTATCCAGTATCAAACACAGGTAATTATTTGTAACGCTCATCTTTCTCTACCAACGATTGTTTTTGTTTAGACCCCCGTAAGATTCTATTTCGTTATCTTCAGTTCACTGGCCTGAATGCCGGGGCTCCATTCAAGGCTAAAATGGTCGTAAATGAAGTAATTGTAATCATTTCATTCGGCGCCGCCAATAACTGTTGACGTTGTGTACCTCTAGAGTTCGTAGAATACCGGTAAGCGATCTTTTGCTAGTTAGATGCAGGTACTTTTAGCTTTTTACGATTGTTTTATACTTTGTCTACTCGCCTACCTGACTTCTACTTGTACTAAATTACCTACCAACGCGACGAATCACTGTAGTCGACCTTTGTACTTATTTGTTCTTACAAACCGGCTTTGGTACCAATAAGTACAAGGTTTCACTTTTAAGTCATTAGAAATTGTAATTGCCCATTGATAGGTACTTACCTAAATCCTACATAATTTGTGAGTTGGTGAAACAAAATTCATTGTTAGCCAGTGCCTCCAGTTGTGCTATGTAAGTAAAATACAATAATATTATTAAAAAAACTAACTGTAAAAATATAGTTAGTGATTCAAGTTCTTGTTATTAAGGTACCTATGCAATACAAGGTTTATTGAATAATGGACTAGAATTAAAACCAACCTATTAGGTACATGTACTAACCTTGCATACTTTATAACTCAACCATACCTATCAAACAAGACATGGTGTTTGCTTGCTAATGCATACAGGCTGTTGAATCAACCTTTGGACTTTCTGATTATTTACATAGTCAATACAGAATTCTCGAACCTACTGAGCTACGTTAAAATGTCTAGATAATTAAAAACACTTTAAATTTTTATATTTCATACTATGCTTACAAATGCAATGCTTACAAAAGTTTAAGTTGTAAGATTTTTATTGATAAATTTTGTGTATGGCACGTTATGCAGCAAATGCCAGAGTATAGGATTATTGTTTTTAGTTTTGGACACACCCACCACCCCACCACCTTATTACTTACTGGAATGTAAACAAAATGATAATTTCACAACTTATTTTAAAGATTTTACTTAATGTTGTAGGTAACCTACTTAACTGATTCAAGACTTATCAATAAAATTAAGAGATACAACTGTCATGGAGGCGCTTATTAGATAAAAAATAAATGGATTTATCATTAAAAAAATATTTCTCAAGCACAAGAATACATAGGGTGTGCCAAGAATTAGTGTGAATTTGAAGTCCAGAGCACATAGGGTACCTAGAGGACTTCTATGATGTTTTTAACTGAAGAAGGCACATTTCTTTATGAAAAACTAAAATATGAAAACAAAAGTGTCTCCCACGTGTCCATAGTTTTATTTTCTAGGTTCGCTTAAACTCATATTAAGGCTGGAAGATAGTAGTGTGGTGGGAAATTCAAAATTTTCACAGTTTTTTACATTTTGTAGCTAAACTGAGCTATTTTTGTTCAGCGATTTTTCGTTCGCGAGAATAAAACCGTATTCTTTTCATTATTGTAAACAACAGAACAACAATAATTCAGCCGATTATGTGTTCTGGTCTACGACAAGTTTTTTGGGCAGTACCACTGCTTCGTAGATCAGAACACATAATCGGCTGAATTATTGTTGTTCTGTTGTTTACAGCGAACGAAAAATCGCTGAACAAAAATAGTTCAGTTTAGCTACAAAATGTAAAAGTCTGTGAAAATTTTGAATTTCCCGCCACCTTGCTATCGTCTACCCTTAAATCATTCTCTTACAATCATAAACATGTTTAGAATTTGCGAGCCCTCTTGGCCTATGAGACAGGAACAAACTTCTTGCTGTTTAAGTTTCATCGATTTTCGATTTTCTTCTGTTCTTATAAACTTGTGGCTACCAATGAAGATTTTTCGGTGTTGTTATTATCTTGTTCAGAGGTAAAAAAACAGGTTAGGTTTCACAAGAGCCAAAAGTATGTTTTCTTATCAATCATACTTACCACATTTTATTATTATTGTGTTGATTATTTTAATTGAAAGAGTGTGTTTCCAACCCGGAAATAGTAACTGATTCTTACTATTTCCGAGTGTAATTATAAAGATACTGGAAATATAGGAATTATACTATTAAATTAGGCACCTTATAAAATAACCAAATCATTTTAGATATTCCAAAAATATTTAGTATTATCTGATTTACGTAATATGTACTCATTTATAAATAGGTTACGTTTTCTTCTATACAATGTATATTCTATTTGTAAAAAGTAGCACTCAAACTAAACATTATAATTATACTATCTTAATTAACTACAATACCTCCACCAGAGATAAGTTTACAAGCAATAGCATAAACTTTCGTAAACACTGCGCATTTAGAAAAACAAATGCAGTAGCATCCTGTGCAAGAGTACTTTTACCCCCCTATCAGGCGCTCTTAGCTAGTTCAGTTATTTTGAGCAAGATCATGTTTACAAAGAGATAGAATGCTATTCACTTTGTTTTGAATTAATATGTAAATATTTTTTTACTCTTGAAGATGATACATTCCGTTGTTTACGTTAAAGAAACAATGTACTGCGACGATAATAAAATATTTTCTCTCTCCTTAATTCCAGTATTATCAAGATGTCGAAAATCAAGGCCGGACCCGTCGTCGACATCCTCGGAGATGAAATGACCAGGATCATCTGGGACCTAATTAAGGATAAGTTAATTTTGCCTTTCTTAGACATAGAGCTGCATACGTACGATTTGGGTATGGAGTACCGCGATAAGACCGATGACCAGGTCACTATTGACTGCGCCAACGCTATTAAGAAATACAACGTGGGTATTAAATGCGCCACGATCACCCCCGACGAGAAGCGCGTCGAAGAGTTCAAGCTTAAGAAGATGTGGAAGAGTCCCAACGGAACGATCCGTAACATCCTCGGCGGGACCGTGTTCAGAGAAGCGATCATCTGCAAGAATATCCCTCGCCTCGTCACCGGCTGGGAGAAGCCCATAATCATCGGGAGACACGCGCACGCCGACCAGTACAAGGCTGTTGACTTCGTCGTGCCCGGAGAGGGTAAGCTGGAGCTCATCTGGACCCCCCCTAAGGGCGAGCCCATCAAGCATACCATCAACGACTTCAAAAGCGCCGGCGTCGCCCTGGGCATGTTCAACACCGACGCCTCTATTGTTGACTTCGCCCATTCCTCCTTCAAGTTCGCTCTCGACAGGAAGTACCCACTGTACTTGAGCACCAAGAACACCATCCTGAAGAAGTACGACGGCCGCTTCAAGGACATCTTCCAGGAGATCTACGAGAAGGATTACAAGGCGCAGTACGAGGCGGCCGGCATCTGGTACGAGCACAGGCTGATCGACGACATGGTTGCGTATGCGATGAAGTCCGAGGGAGGATTCGTGTGGGCCTGCAAGAACTATGACGGCGATGTGCAGTCAGACTCGGTCGCGCAGGGATACGGCTCTTTGGGCCTGATGACGTCAGTTCTCATCTGCCCCGACGGGAAGACTGTCGAGGCCGAGGCCGCCCACGGCACCGTGACGCGCCACTACCGGTTCTATCAGCAAGGAAAGGAAACCTCCACCAACCCCATCGCTTCAATCTTCGCGTGGACCCAGGGGCTGCTCCACCGCGCCAAGTTGGACAACAACGCCGAGCTTAAGAACTTCGCCGAGACTCTGGAGAAAGTGTGCATCGATACCATCGAGTCCGGAATCATGACCAAGGATCTGGCCATCTGTGTCAAGGGAATGAACAACGTTCAGAGGTCCGACTACTACGAAACGTTCGACTTCATGAACAAGCTGGCTGAAAACCTGACGAAAGCCCTGGGAAAGTGACTGCCCAATGAAAAACTAAGGAGTAATCTCTAATCTTTCAAGTATTTTTTTTATAATCAGCATTGTAACTGTACTGTATTTTGTCTCAAGTGGTATTAAGGGTATTATTAAGGCATTTATTTAGGTGTAATATTGAAATGCAATGTTTTTTATTTTTTACTAAGTTAATGGTTTTACGATCAAATTAATAAAATTAATATAATACTTATACTAAACTACTGTTTTTGTTCTTTCAGTCACGGAGAAAAGTTAAAAATCGAATAATTTTTGGTACTTAGAGCTTTTTTACTAACAAGTAACCACATAAATACTTACCATTCCTACAATAGGATTCTATGCGACTCGTTTAGAGCAGTACCTACCGTAAGTCTTATAAAATGTTGAATTGAGTGGCATACATTCCTTCTGGAATTTTTATTGCTTGTAGATACCATTTCTTTCTAGGAACTTAAAACTAAAGCCAAATGTAACCTACATTTGGCTTTAGTTTTAAGAGAAGGTAAAATTGATCGAACGGTTCATCGTTTGCTCAATCACTACTACTTACCTAATACATAGGTTATATAACAGGTTATATATTTTTTACTCGTTTATTTATTTTAACGCGAAAATCGCCAATCCGCATTGAGCACGTGTGGTGATTAAAGCTGGAACTCTCTCTATGAGAGAATCTGAATAAATTGGTAGGTCTCTGTTTGTTAAACGACCTACACAACACAGCAATACAAGCAGGCAGTTACCTCGATATCTTATATAACGTGCGTTGTTCCCCGAAAAAGACTCTACCTTAAATACGAGCAAAAGCGCTTTCCTCTTATCTGCAGCGCACATAAATTGAAAATGACTGCAGCATTATTGATAGAGCGATCGTCGAGCGTATTCCGTTCGTTGCGGCAAGCGGACAAATAACTTTTCTTTAGTGAATTAACGGAGGCGGTGGTCGCAGTTTCCCCTACGATCGCGTCCCTCCCGCCATCTCTCCCTCCGAGCGAATGCGCCATCGCCATTCAAAGACGGTTCGCGAAGCTCTAGCGCCGCTTCACTTCAGTTTGGCGGGCTTACCGTCACGAGACAGTTGCGCGCGGTGCTACCAAACTTCGACACGACCATTTGCGCGGGAACCTCGTAATAATAAAATACCCACCCAAGAAATCGTAACAGAAGACTGAGCTATAAACTGCCAAGTTTTATGTGTAACCCGTGAAGAATGTCGATATCCAGTTTGAGTCCCCTGCTGTGGTTCACTGTCGCATGCATTGTTTTGGTAAGTGAATTTTCTTTTTCCTTGTTTTTCTTTGTATGTGTGTAAGTAATTGTATATTTTTATGAAACGGTGTGCTTTATGGCATGACAATAGGTAGGTTCGAGTAAAGCTCTACAATTTTAACAAAAAATAATAAGTAGGTAAGTACTTCAGCATGTTAAAACCGTCGTATGACATCAATTATAAATGAAAATTGCAGTTTGTTAGGAAAGTACCTCTTGTTAAAGTTTATGGCGAGACAATAAGAGTAAAGCACTGCCATTTCTACAGCAAAATATAAGCATCTTAAACAGTCTCATGGCACCAATTAAAAAGAAAATTGCAGTGCTTGTTAGGTACCTCGTGTTAAAGTTACCCATAATAAATTAACGGCGCACGGCTAATTAACTCTAGTCTGATGGTGATGAGTCTCGGACCTCGCTGATGAGACATAGAAGATTATTACCTTCAGATCTTGCTGCACCGTTTTTATCTCTATTTAATAACAGCTTAGTGCAGCCGAGCGCTACACACGCGGATGCAAGCATCCATTCCAAGTCCTCTCCTCTATGCAATGCACAGATGAGATAACAATCTCCTAACTGTAACCATTGCAACATCGACAAATGTCGAAGCGAACATATCCCGCCACTCAGAAGCGCGTTGCTCGATTGCCTTAGTCATGAACTTGATCGAATCGAACAGCCATCCATAGGGCGGTAGTTAGATGCATGCGCCATTGCGCCAACATCGAACAGGAACCGCTACCTCGGCATATCAATTACTAAGCCGCTCGGTTGCACCCAATTATTGACTCTGGTTCACATGATCACATGATTCCTACCGAGCGCCGCCGCCGCCGTATCCCGATACCTATCGATTATTAATTTGAAGTGCCTCCGATAGAGCAAAATCGATTTCAAAGTTGAACCCGCGCGGCAAATTGAAACAAGATTGAAACTTTGTAGGTATCGCGCTAACACGCTAACACTTTTGAGGACTCCATGTCAGGTTTTGGTGTTAGTAAAGCAACGGGGCAATTGAAATGTGCAAGAGAGTTGCACGCGACTGGACACTGTTGCTGACATAAAAGTCTGCTTTACCTATATAAAGCTTGGCATCAATAGGTATACTTTGTGTCTATTTTAGTCGACGATTAGCGTCTACAACTATGCTGGGTACGTTAATTGACATCATAACATGAGCCTTTCCCTACATTGTCTAGTGGGAGGCACGAGTCTTGAAAGCGGTGCGTGGGAATGGTCCCCAGGCGCGCAATTAGGGAATGCCGGGAGGGTGCCCTGTACTCTTGCAATTACGCTGCCGTATTGTTTTTATTACGATACTCCTTGTTTGAACCAATGAACGCACCCTCCATTACATACCTACCGCTCTACCACTGTTGCCTCAAAATTTGTTTGACTGTAGCTACATAGTCTAATAAACAAAGTTCCTGAGCCTTTATTCTGAACAAGATTCTTGGCCACACTGTCGTCACTCATGTGGAAAATGCCAACCTATAATCAAAGATATCGATCAGAGAAATGTCGGAAGTGCGATTTATGTTCGAAACGCTTTAGTTTACTTATGTACGTAGATATTGCTTGTGCCTACTTGATTTATGGCTTAGGTAGGTAGGCTATGGCCCGGTTTCTGAACTGAGAAATTTACTAAATACTTAACTATCGTTCTGTCACGTTCTTTTGTGAGAAATCCGCAGAGGCAGAACGATATCTAAGTGCTTGCTTAGTGAATTTCTCAAATCAGAAACCGGCAGTACCTAAGCTTTAACTTAAAGCTTTATACGGTCTGTGCAGTAATAATTGCGTGATTGTTGGCACTTATGAACTTAATGGATGCATAATCATATTGCTGAACCACAAAAATCGTTGAAAATTCACGTCTGTTTACTCCCCGCCACGTGATGTGACTGCTTGGAATATTTACACATTTTATTTTATTTTTGTAGAGATGTAGGGAGTTATTTTATATAGATTTAACGGTTTCACTTACTTTTATTTTGTCGGAATAGCCGACATGTTTCAACTTCGTCCGGAAATGTGCAGTGCTTACGAAAGTTTAAGTTTTAAAAGGGAGTTAGTTATTCAAACATGTGTGATAGATTCTATTTTCTCTACATCACTGCAAGGCCGTGGGGAACACAAGTACTGACATAGATACTTACAAGGTGTCACCACACTGCACGTGAAAAAATTAAAATTAAAAAGCATGTATTGACAGATTGACACCGATTAAAAACAGGAATAACAATTAAGTGTAAACATGTTAGCATTTGGTGAGAGAATAACATAATATTAAGAACTTTTCGGTGTCCCCCACACTAGGCTCAGCCCGTATCGCGGGGATGTGATAAAGAAATTGTGATACAGGCAAGAGTTAATTATGCTACCAGCTACCGATGAAGGAAAATATCATACAAAATCATGAGACCCAAAAATCGCCCAATTGCGGTGGGGACCAGTGGTTGTACGAACCCTCTCTCTCAGAGATAGGTATGGAATCTCCAGTGAGTGGGACACAATTAGCAATCAAGCGAATAAATTAACGGAATTGTTCGGGGATGATATGAGGTCGCCTCATATCATCCCCGAACAAGTAGTAGAGCCCCGATCTCATTGGCTCCAATTAGTTTACCTAACTGCTACCTAGATACATATCAAATAGAAATTATTGTAAAGTCCATTACAATAAGAACGTCAGCAATTCTCCCCTGTTAAGCAAATCATGCGTAGCAAATAAATAAGCAAATCAAGCGGATCATACTGTGCGATAAAAAGTGGCGTGAAAGTGATTTGCAGTAAAAAACGGATCCCTATGTTGCAAAAACATAGCCACATGTGTTGTTGTGGTGTCGTCCACCCCGAGCCAATTATCACTGTATAATAGGACATTGAGTTATTTTTTTCATTCAGATTAAAATTGGTTTTTAACGGCGCGTTAACTAATTTACGATATAATGTACTGATAGTGTCAGCCAGTTACCGCAATGGCGTGGTCGATTCACGCCGCTGCTTCTTCAGGGTTGGAACACGAAAGCTTTGCATGATTACATTTGTCGGCATATTTTATGCATGTTTAATGTGGCTGATTTACGACCCTTGCGATTTTAATAAGGCAGTCATTCTACATTCACGGAAATTAACAAAAGTTGCGATTCAATGACTTCCTTCCGTAGATTAATAAGACTTAAATAAACTAAGTAGGTTCCTGGATGTTCGTCTGTCTATTATTGAACGAGCGAGCGAAGCGAGCGAAGTTCTCCGAGTCTACTGGAACAATCCCGCGTTTGTAAGTATGTATGTATGTATGTATGTATGTATGTATGTATGTATGAATGTTCGTTCGACGATAACTTGAGTAAATTTAGTCGGATCGTCATGAAATTTGGTAGGCAGGTAAATGAGACCAAGAGAATTTTTAAGTTCGAACATGAGCCAAATCGGTCGAGGGGTTGCTGAGATATGGGGTCGTTAAGTTTATATGGGGTCGCGAGTTCACAGTTCGGGGCGAACCACTAGTTTATTTATTTTATTATAGCCCTGCAATAAAACTGGTTCACGATAGTAGAGTTCCTGAGCAGAGGTGTTTAATAATGAAACCCATCGGACGTGACGGAGCGCGGAATGGGTTAATCGCATTAGCAGTCCAATCTACCTTTGCTCTATTTTATCAAGTCAGTTGTTCCGAATTCTCACACCCTACACCGGTAAAAAATCAAAATTTGCAGTCTTAAAACGTACGTAATCAAAACACAATGTTCTATTGTTGTCGCAATTGATCTAACACGTTCCAAATTCAAATTAAGTGAACAGTTACACGGTGTGCATTAGATAACTACTTATTTGACTTCGACTCTACCTACATGGGCAATACCAAAAACGTTTGTGGCCAGAATTCAGCTAAACGTTTTTCCTTCCCATGGAACATTAATTCTTTTTGAGCTTTTACAATTTGGCCAATTACATCTTCTTAGTTAGGTATACTAAATCGTATATAACTTCTTGATAGTATACCGCATTTTATGGATATTAGGTATTTCTAAGGCAAAGGGAAATCGATAACGTGAGTAGGTATGGTCTTAAAATTTAGGTAAGTTAAGCCGAATATAGACTCGAATGCACACAAAGCTCGATAGAGAGCTTAAATGGTTTAAATAATGGTATTGTCTTTTTTTTAAATGGTTCGATTACATCGCAGGAGTTACTGTCGAGGTAGGTAAACCGATTACGAGTCCAGCTTAATTGTTTTAAACGTGTCTACTAGATGCGGTCATTGTCATGGGTTTATGGTCAATTGGCCCAGGTTACCGTTGCCGTCTGGGCACGTGCGACTTTCTACGAAACCATCGTTGGGCATTAGCTTTGGTTTTATGATTGCTTTAATTTCACCGACTCTTTAAAAAAACGCTCCATGAACATGCCTCTACGCAGAATAGCCTTTATTGCTCTTCTTTGAAACAACGGCCAGCACTATAAAATGCATATTTGGGTAGCATCCGGGTCCATTATCTAAAGCTGTTGTAGGTACCCAAGTATGAACCTAGTATTGTTATTTTTCTTCGTTAGACAGTTTTAACTTCCTGCAGTTAACTGGTAGGAAATGCTGAATACCTACTTAGCATTGTATTTTGGCTATGTGTAATTGTGTATATTCAATGCTCTACGAACTCGGCGTCTTCAAATGTTTCACCTAGCTTTTCAAAAAGAAAATTGTATTTCAGTACGTACTACCTTTAATATCCAATAGTCCATAAAGCTAACCCAAAACAGTTCCAAGTACACATGCTATTAGCATAAGTCTACCCGCAGGTCATTTGGCCATGTTGCGCTGAATGAGAGTGGGCAAGTCTGGATGAAAGTACCGTTTGGTGGCTCGCCTCTGCCATCAATGGCCGGGCCCGCCGTGCCTACGACCTGTGTGCCCTAGCGGACCTTATAAGCACCTACCACAGGGGTTCCCAAGCGCTCAGTGCTCAGGGCCTCTAGTCTGAAACGCAATGGCGTGTCGATAGGTTCCTAGTAGGAAGACAAAACCGAGTTTTCCTCGTTTTTCTCCTACAACCAGCGAACTAATCCTGAGAATTAGAATCAGAATATACTTTACTGTACTAGAAAAAGGGTTGTAATTAAACAGACTTCTTTTTAATAGCATTATACGCCTCTAAAAATCTAAATTGCCTTCTAAATTACTAAGTCAGCCACAATCAACGCGCATCTAAATAATAATATCTAAGCCACTAGATACTTGTATGTAAGACACTCTAAATACAACTCAGCATCGTGGTTATTTTTTGGCATCTAAATTTGTAATATGCATTCAAGCAGTAAACTGCTAAAATATTAATATATGACACCAAAAAAAAATTTCAATTAGCTTCTAGTTTTATAACTCAGTACCTACTCAGTACGTTTAAAATTTATCTCGACCTACATTAATTGATCGTCAAAATTTACCTAAAATTTCATCAAATAGTAAATTATGGCCTCTAAAATACCCTGGAACTATTGAAGGGAAACAAAATGAAATACTTTTTTTTTAATCAATTCTTGTACTTTGAAATACCATCATTATATACTGCCGTCATAAGAAAAAAAGATGCAACTGACATTTTTTCCAAAATTAAGTTACATACATATTCGGAACGAGGAAAAAAAGGCGCACCTGCCTGTATTTTTTTAATTTCGGTAGGAGCATTTTTCTGAAAGTAAAATGAGTAAAAAAAACGCAACTGATACGTAGTCACAAACATAGTGACTACTCGTCAGTACGTGAATCGAATGGCGCTCTCTGATTGGTGCAAATAGCTGGTCGCTGTCGAGTCCCAAATCGTATAGTGGCTTTTTTTCACAATAAAAGAATATGATGTATTAATTTACATGCCAAGTTATAATATATGAGGTAGTCTATTGAAGCTTGAATTATATTTTTTTGAGGAGCTTATGTTGAAGCTGTAAAACGTATAACGGTGATGAGTTGTAAAATCCGTGGCTGAGTTAGTAAATCAGGTTGCAATAGATAAATCAGTGGACAAGTTAAAATAATTGTTGAACTTTACTTGACGCTTTCTTTGGAATATTTAGTTGGCGATGTAAAAAAGACGAATTAGTTTATTAGAAGCTATCTAATTTTCCCGTGGCTTACTTATAAAATGAGAAGTTTGATCACGTGGCCAAAAAAAAACTTTGTGGCTTGACTTATAATTTCCCCTAGAAAAATATTAAAAGGAAAGACACTATTAATAAATTGTAAACGAAACTTACAACTGGGAACTTATCGAGACACAACATTGATCCTCAGCATTGAAGGAACGCCTGGGTGAATGGATGATAGAACCTAGGCAAGCCTCGATAACTATTGTAGAAGAGACATTTAATGTTTCTCCAGCTCTGGTTAAGGCTTTAGAAAGAAAAAAAAAAGTGATTATTGGAGAACTCTTATTGTACGTATGTATGTACTTCGTTAACGGAAAATTTGTTAAGGGTTGTCGAATTTTTGTCAGGTAAGTTTTCATTATTTCCTGTAAATTTAATTACGCGAATGCTTTTACTTCAAGCGTGGAAAAAGCTGGGACCTACCAGCGAACAGACTAAAATAAGTTTGGGAACCCCTGCCCTGACCTACCTAGTCTAGTCCACGGACATCGTAAACTTCTGTTAGGGACCTCGTTAAATGGTAGTTATTGGGACAGTCGCGGTTTGATTTCATTTTAACCGACTTCAAAAAGGAGGAGGAAGGTAAACTTAATGCGACCAATATATTTATTTAATAATTTTTTTATGTATGTTACCTTAGAACTTTTTTCTAAGTGAACCCATTTTGATGATTCTTTTTTTTGTTTGAAAGGGTATACTTCCCATGTGGTCCGATAAAAATGGTGAACATCTAAAGAAGAACTACGGAGATGGAGAATAGAAGTCCTCAACGGACAGCAGCAAATTACTCGGAATCAGATCAATAGCTTAATAACAGTGTACCTTTTCACCAGTGAAGTAGGTTTTATTTTTAATTTGTTAACTTAATTTTATGTAACAAACGTGTAGAGTCTCACGTCATTCCTATATATCCGAAGGGTGCCAACTGTTAATTTGATTGACCCAAAGTTTTCTTAAGTTTAGGTTTCGTTTCAACGGTTTCAGTTTCCATTTTTGTTTCGAGTAGGTACTTAACTACTTTTGCGTTTTACAAAAAATGTATTGGCGCCAAGTGCGATCGGTAATCGAAGACTTCCAAAAGTCCAAACATTAGGGCTACGAAGGAGTATATTTAGGTACATCAAAAAAGATATTAATGCGATAATGGGTTAGGTGCTTTGCGTTTGCGCCGCTAGCAAAAAGGCGAGAATGTCATGCAATTCGATATTAATTGCAGTGGGGCTCCTAATACGGATTGAAGCGGCTTCCGCTAACACAAGTCATAGTGGGAACTTAGGCTCTACAACGCGGCTAGCTCATATCTCCTGCAACATAAGTATAAAAATCAAACAACGAATTATAGATTATCAAGTCCGATCCACTGTACCAATAGATTCGTAATGCAAGGGATCAAGCCTACTCAGCGTATAAACGTTCATTACCTTTTTTGTCGGCGACTAATTCAATTAATCGGCCATTAAACGTGCTTATGCGACCGTATTGGCATGACAGCTAGCAAAAAGCCGCTTGAGACAACCACAGGCCTTACAACCCACAGCCAATCGACCCAGTTGCCCGTGACAGACAAACCGACATCACTAATCAAGGATAGCTTATTATAATCATTTTGATAGTAAAAACAACAACAGTTATCTTACCTTCTACACAAAAGAAATTAGGTATAAGCAATTAAACGTCGAACTTTACAGTTAACTGGCTTGCGATTTTTTGGCTGTTATAATTACATGGACAGTAGATTAGAGCAGCAGATAATGCGTACCTAATTTGATGTGTAAATACTTACTTATCTAGATACATTTTTGTAACAAGTTGTATTGTATTTTTTTACCGATCTGTTAATGCATAAGTAATGCTGGGGTGCAATGCAAGCTACTACATGCCATAAATTAAAACTAACAAGTGACAATTTAATCAAACGAAAATAAACATTAAAAATAAGTTGAATCAATAAGCGAAAACTCGAACACCAATATTATAACACAATATTATTGGTGTAAAGATACAAATGTAGAGATACGACAGTACCTAATAGTCGTTAAAATTTTAGCCCATCACTATTTCCAATTCAGTTTTAACAATTATTTAAGTTATTTAACAAAATCTAGCAATTGTACAACAGAAACTTTCGTAAGCACAGCACATTTTCTTACTTTTCACTTAGGTAATGGCACTGGGCAAAAACTGAGGTGAAGAGGCGCGATTTTCGATAAGACGCAGATTTTGGATCCCGACTTGATCAGATTTTTTTTACGAAATTCGATAGGCAGCTCCTCCAGGACCTACTTGGCACTATTTCTACCCACTATTTCTACTTACTATTCGAGTTAGTAAACTTTTTTCTTGCACTTTATCAACTAAAAACTCTAAGGTAAAACTGCCAAACTATCAAATAAAAACTGAAGTAAAGAAGGTTATTTTTTTTTTTTCGACTAGTCGCAGATGCTCGATCCACATTTGACAACAGATGTTGTTTACGACGTTCGATGGGCAGCTACCCCCAGGGAGGGTGGAGGCGGCCTCCCTCGCTTTATAAAATAAATCACTGTCCGAATTACATCGTTTCTATAATATTCGTCAACCGCTGGACGGACTGTGGTCTGCTAGATGCGGTCAATAATGCCCCTCGGGATTATTTTGAGTTTGTGTTAACAACTGTTCTATAACTTTCAACAAACGCTCGCGATGAATGGCACACAAGGCACGAAATTTGCGTTGGGTCGTCATTCACGCGTTTCCGACAATCTATTAGAACGCAGTGTTTTGCGTGATGCGATTTTTCAGGTCGTGTAAGAATTCTCACCTACTGTCTTCTTTTTGGATGCGTTTTTTGCCAAAAACGAGCAGTTAAATGAGAATCCCTAGGCTTAACCTAGCCTAGCTAGTCTAGATTCCAGGTCCTCAAACCTACGAATAAATCCCGCCACCACCAAAAGTGGCCCTTTTCGGAATGCCTGGCAAAAAACGCCGACCAGCGAACGGAAAACAGTCTGTCTATAGATAAGCTGATGTGCCTAGATAACGTAGGAAAAATTATATGCAAATCTATCTCGCTATCTATCGTAGGTATCGTAGGAAAAAATATTTGCAAATCTATCTCGCGGACCCTGGCATTGAAATGAGGAGCTACCGCGCATCCAATCAACTCGTGTCATTTATCATCTTTTGAAAGTTCCCCGGCCATTTCCTTGATTTATTGAGAACATTCTATGGGTGAAGGCAGAGATACACGTAACAGAGCAGTATTAAGTCTAATACCCAATTACTGACTATCATCAGCTCGACCACCGACCGGGGAAAGAAGATAAGCTCCTCCATTACGAGACCGTTCTGGGGTGCGACTGTACCGTGCAGCAATGACGTACGACTAAGTATAATTAATACTCGTAGGATCGTACAATATTTCGATACTTTTTTTTTTTTAAATGGAAGCAGGTTTTCTAGCGAGGGTCCTTAGATATGTTTTATCAAAATCGGTTTATCCGTTAATGAGATATGCTTCATATGCTATGCTTATTTGAAGCTAAAATATTTGGGTAAACAATTTTTTATTGAACGAGCGAGCGAAGCGAGCGAAGTTCTCCGAGTCTACTGGAACAATCCGGCGTTTGTATGTATGTATTTATGTATGTATGTACGAGTATGTATGAATGTTCGTTCGACGATAACTTGAGTAAATTTAGTCGGATCGTCATAAAATTTGGTAGGCAGGTAAATAAGGCAAAGAGAATTTTTAAGTTCGAACATGAGCCAAATCAGTTGGAGGGGTTGCTGAGATATGGGGTCGCGAGTTCATAGTTCGGGGCGAACCACTAGTTTATAAGTTATTGTTTGATTGACGCTCTTGCAAGCCTATTATTACAAACCTACCCCATGGCAGCTCATGCCTCAGCGTGTCGCTGACCATACCTAAAATGACCGTACCTAAAACTACCCTAATCCCGTTTTTAAACGGTTTTATTTTATTAAACGGTTTTATTTAGCTCACCCCGTTTGTTTTATTCTTGGGTCAAATTTAGTAATTCAAATTTCACCCTCTTCCTGTCAACCGATTAATCTGAAATTTTGTATACACTTTGAATTTTGGTGACAATACAATTATGTTTATTCATTATCATTATAAATTCAAGATGGCCGCCGCTACAAAATGGCGGATAATTTATGTTTTATTAATCCCATCAATATGGGTATCAAATGAAAGGGCTCAACAAGCAGAATACAATATACTATAAAAAATTGAAATCCAAGATGGCGGCCGCTACAAAATGGCGGATAACGTAGGTTTTATCAATCCCATCAATATGGGTATCAAATGAAAGGGCTCAACAAGCAGAATACAATATACTGTAAAAAATTGAAGTACAAGATGGCGGCCGCTACAAAATGGCGGATAATGTAGGTTTTATCGATCCCATCAATATGGGTATCAAATGAAAGTGCTCAACCAGTATAATACAATGTACTATATGAATTAAACAGAATGCGAAATAAAAACTAAAAACTAGAAAATAAAAATAGGTAAAAAACTTTTTAAGTTAAACGGTTTTATGTTAAACATACATTGCAATGTTTAAGATAAATGTACTAAAAACCAAAAAATAATAAAATAGATACAGTCGTGGGAATTATAAACATATGCATAGACTAGACTAAAATAAAACCGTGGGGCACGTCAACTGCCTAATTATAGTGTAACATTACAAAACAAACATTTTAATCAACGATTGTAGACAATTGACGTGCCCCAAGGTTTTATTTTAGTCTAGTCTATGCATATGTTTATAATTCCCACGACTGTATCTATTTTATTATTTTTTGGTTGTTAGTACATTTATCTTAAACATTGCAATGTATGTTTAACATAAAACCGTTTAACTTAAAAAGTTTTTTTACCTATTTTTCTAAGAAGGTAATCTTATCTACCACATACCTACCTACATAAGTAGCAAGCTCGAGTAGGAACAATTTAATCAAGTGGACTTGTTCTTTGCAACTTCTGAGATTGCGGAAAAAGCGGGGAATGAAACTTGTTGAAGAAAAATGTTTTCTTCTATCTAAGAAAATTAGATAAGTGGATCCACCTTGTGAAGTCTAGACGGGGTGCAAGAGGGTGCGTGCACCGGGGAGATAATGATGGTAAACCAATATTCTTTACAACTTCGTCTCCCTTTTGTTACGATGGCAAGTGGGCTTTTATTTACAGTGTGCTTATTCTGTAAAAAAAATCTGCACAGTTGCTGGTCCTCAAAACCGGTTTATTTGTTCTTATCGAAATAAACATTTTTTTTTTCGACAAATAATACGTATTATTTGTCGAAAAAATATATTTATTTATCAGCAGCTGTGCGGTTTTTTTTCACAGAATAAGCACACAGATCTACCCGTTTCTATCATCCCGCGCATTTTTCATGCTGCGAATAAAATTGCTTACCTACTGTCTGGAGGCCACCTACAAACAAAGTAGCTATGTATACCCTGAATTGTAGACGGCAACCATTGCAATTATCTAGCAAGAGCACCGACATTTCGAAATGAAATGATCTCGGCCGCGAGTCCTGAGTAATTTCCTTGCAAATGTTTCACATTGATAAGGTGAAAGTCGCAATTATTTTTAGCTGCACGTTGCATTTCCAACGTCGTGCTTAGACGGACGAGGCAGATAATTCCATGGCAACGTAAAACCATCGACGTACCGAGCTCACGCCGCGCTCCAATAAGTCAAACCAAACGTACGTTATTGATGCGTTTGGAGATACTTGTAGAGTCGCCTTAACACGATGATTAATACATGAGGTACGACGCCACTTAATGTGATAGTTAAATGAAAATATGTGAATGCATTTTAATACGTTAACAAAACTCATATAACACAATTTATGTAACATAAAAATGTAGAGCCGGCGACGAGTCGTGTTAAAAAGCCCGGTAGGACGTACTATGCCAACACAAAGGTCACCCGTGAGGTGTTGATACATTTTTTTGCCGGCAGTATCCATTAATTCTAACGCAGCATGAGCGCTTTCACACAGAATGAACGGTTTAATAAAATTTATCTCTTGTTACAAATTCCATTGTTGCGTTTGGCGAAATCGTGAATCCGTCAAGAGCCGTAACTGCACCACTTAACGGTTCAACTTTGACATACAAAACCCGAAACTGTGGGATTCACATTGAACCATACCAAAACGTGTGAGAATGACGTATTAATAACGATATTAAATTATGAGAATATTAAATTATGAAATTCGTGCCAGTCCCAGAAACCTCTAACTGTCATCATCATTGCTACGTGTTTGAATTATATTTTCACGAACTGCGTCAATTTGTTTGTGATATTTTTCTCGTGGCTTTCTTTATTCTTTTTGCGGTAGACCGTTACCAACACCTTTTGTGAGGTGACGTTAAAAATGACAACGGAAGTCACAGATAGGTCTTTATTTATGAAGACTAGGAATACCTGGGTTCCTACCGCGAATTTGCCGTGACTATATTGAAACGAAAGCGTTCTAAATAAAACAGAAGTACCTATTATTGCTTCGAGTTTCGTTTCGAGTTTCGTCTACTAACACACTGATGGAGAATGGTAATCGATAAAGAGAATGACCCGCAAAAGTTTGACATTTGTCACACCACACAGTCATGTCAAACTCGGAGGCTTCAAAAATGTTTTTAACCTCCGACCAAAAAAGAGGGGTATAACACCCCTTTGACCGCTATGTGTTCAAACCCAAGTTTGACCGCTTTGTGTATGTGTCTGTATGTGTGTCTGTTTGTGGCACCATAGGTCTTAAACGGGTGGAACTATTTGGATGCGGTTTTTTTTATTATTTGAAAGCAGGTTTTCTATGCAGATATTATGTTTTATAAAAATCGGTTAAGCGGTTTATGAGTTGTGCTTATTTGAAGCTAAAATGTCGGGGGTACCTATGTTATTTTTTTATTTAGTCGTTATTGTAAATGGAGAGTCAATTCATGTAGAGCAAAATAACTCTGATTTTCGTAACGTCATCGTTGGTAGCGCTTGGCGCAGGAAAGTGATAGCTTTATAACCCGTCAGTTTATGGCCCCGATAGTCCCAGTCAGATTTTATCGCTGGTTTTATTAGCATGCTTGAGCTTGACCTTCGCGTCAGTTCATTCACAAACTCCGGCGCATGATTTGACCGAGTTCAATTGTTCTCCTTCTTTGTCCGGCGCCACAATCGCTGCAAAGGTTACATTCTCTCCTTATATACCGTGCAATTTGAGCGGCGTAGAAGTAGAAATGGGATGCACATCTAAAGGATGATAGCAGGCAAGATGTTAGTCAAATTAGGAACGTACTGCCTTAATGAGAATGGCGATGATACTCACTCTGGCTCTCTCTATTTGCATCCGTTCAGGGACCTACCCATCTATTTATCAATACAAATTAAAGTCGCGGCCCTTGTGGTCAAAATAGAACCGGAAGGATCATCATTGTTTATGTTAGGTAATTTTTTCACTACTATCTCTTTGGTTTCTAAATCTAAGTTAAAAAAGAATCAAAGTGCACTCAAAGATAATGCCATAAGCTCATTGACAAGTGAACATTGCGAGGGCGCACGGCGGTCAATGACCACGTCGTCGCACGCTCACTGGAGACATAGTAAAACCAAATAAGTAGTTTAGCTAGCCGCTTCCTCGATCAGTGGACAGCTGGTCCACCTTTACAATTTTCACTGCATACTCACTCTAAAATACAAGCTTACAGTTTGATGCAGATTTATTAGGATTTTTAAACAGCTTTATTCCTGAAACACCTTCTAAATGCGATTCTAAATGTGATTTCCAATAACTTTTGATCTACGACTTTTGCATCGCTGCCTGCACGGCGAGCTTTCGTGTCCCTTCAGTCTCTACCACCTTTCCAGCTTCTCTTGTTTCTACTTGTTACTCCATGCCACAAGTTTGCAAAAAAATAATAAAGTTTTTTTTTGTGTGGAAAAATTTAATTGGGCTTTCACCCAAGTCGTAAAGCAAAAGTTGTTGGAAATCACATTTAGAAGTCAAATTCTATATTTCTTCTATATTTCAGGAATAAAGCTATTTAAAAATTTCCCTCTTATTTTGATGCTCCGTCGTGTTTTTTTTTATTATCTAGGTTTCAATAGCCAGTGATTTAGGTAACGTCTATCATACAATTGTAGAGCATAAAATGTGGCAAGTTTTGTTCCAAGCATGTTTCTATGCATTCTACAATTTTTGAGACAGAGTTTATAGAGCCTCTAACATTTCTTTAAAAATAGTTTACTAGATTCGTTTTACTACGCTGGAGACTCGCGCATGGGAAGTCGCCTGCTGTCTATGCACAATTCCCAGTGCGCACGCGCTTTGCTGGTGCGGTTATAATGATGAAGTGGTGCGACTAAGATTTTCTATACAAATATTGTCTGAAATGCGCGAAAATTCACCGGTTTTGTTGTACAGAACTAAACATGGGTCCTAGGGGGCCCCCTGAGCTTGTAGGCCCTGGGACATTGCCCCTCCTTGCCCCCTTGTAGCTACGCCAGTGCTGAAGCACATACTTTTGTTTCGTTCTGTCAAATTGTCTTATATTTTTTTTTACCAGTTTTGTCACAAGCAGCTGTGTTCTGATGCGAGAGCAAGTAAACGATTCTTATCATGGTTGCCCACTTTGAATTCTCGTTTTAGTAGGTACATTAAGATTGACATCAAAAAGCAGTAAGTTTTTGTAAGACATAAAATTCCGCAACGTCTTTTTACTTCGTCCATCTGTAACTTGATATTAGGGAGAGTGTTGAGTGTGAATTGTTTTATCAACTCAGCCTTATCTGGCAGAAACACGATGGTGTTATTTCAATGACATTCCAACGGAGCGTACCGAAGTACTCTTCTGTGCAAGTTTTCCCACATGGCTTTGTGCTTTGAAAGTAACATAATTTTTCTCTAGATCGTCTCTCTACCAGTGACAAAGGGATCTCGCACTTGCATTGCGCTCTGTATACTTATGTTTTGCATAGCGCTGTCTCCTACCGATTTTCGTGTTAGGATCAGCGAATGGAAACCAAAGCTAAGAACCCAGTCTACGGATCCATTGTTTTGTTTTTTTTTCTAATAATAAAGTTGACCCACAAAATATTCTAACCTCTGAGTAACCTTAATTAGCTTCGTAAAAGTAAATGCACGTTATTTCTGAATATACTTCCTACTGTATTCAGAAATAATCAATAGATTCGATTCACTACTTCTAATTTTTTTTATTATTAGGAACAGAATTTGCCTTGAACTAATATGAAAATTAAAAAGTTTTTAGGGCTAACTCAGCTTCCATTATTCTAAGTAGCTTTAACTGGTAATTTAATAGGAAGACTACTAATGATTTGCGGGGTATCTGAAGTTCACACAGGTACAGATGTCAATACTAAATAGTCAATTACACACAATGACATTCTAATACAAATGGACAAACTGTTCCGTACAATAACCAAGTCGAAACATGGCACACGCTAATTTCACCCTATTATGCTTCGACTGACTTTTTGTTTCTACATTGCTGCTGACACTTCAAGCCCTCAAAATGTATTGTGTAACTAAGCGGAAATGTAAATCAATCACGCAGTTTGAAGCTACGTAAGTTGATTTTTGAAGTTTATTGGAATAAAGATTGCAGTGGAGTAGCAATAGCCTATTTTAGTTTTTTGTTATGGGGAAAAAAATCTGTGCCATGTTGCGGATATTATTTTAAACAGTTTATGAAAAATAGGCAGGTAATTATAATTTGTAAATAGCTTTTTTCCTGAAACATATCAACCCCTAAATGTGATTTCCAACAAATGTTGTTCTACGACTTTTCGAATAGCTCGATAGCTTCTAGGAAAATAATAACAGCGAAGTTTAAAAAACCAGGTGATACAAATCTACTTATTTATCCAGCCCATAAATAAAGCCCACTGCTGGGCATAGGCCTCTTCCTTTTCACGCCAACCCCCTCGGTCTAATGCCAATCTCGTCCATTGTCCTCCCGCTGTTTTGACAATGTCATCGAGCTTTCGGTCTACACACCGACCCTCGACCCATTCTAGGCCACCATTCCGTGACGCCCTGGTCCACCGTTGGTACTCCCGCCTAGCCAGATATCTTCGACTTTGGTCTTCTGCCGAATGAAGAGGATGAAGTATTTGTGTATCAGTGTGGCGGGGCCTGGGGCCTGAGTCTGTAACGCAACGGTGGCAAAAAGGGCTCCCAGTTGACAGCAACAATTACGATTTATTCATGCTGTGTCGGTCCTTTTTTTTGTTGCAAGTACAGGAAATATTATTCTGATTCTAATTCTAGAGGATTAGTTCGCTGGTTGTAGGAGAAAAACGAAGAAACCCCTGTTTTTTCTTTCTACTTATACTGGGACGCCATCGACACGCCATTGTGTTACAGACTTAAGCCCCTGGTAGTTTTTTATATTATTTTAACTAAAGCCTATCCCATCATCTAACTCAGTAAACTGGCAGACCGAACTGTCATGTTAGTGAAAATGCCTGCCCCTTTTCAACTGACTAAGGATAGGTTGAAAAAATTCACTCGGGACAGGACTTATAAATGTTTAAATTATTCCCTAGGACGGGTTAGTGCTTTAGAAAAAACAAAAAGTGACTAAGGATAGAGCAAGAACTGTGCGAAAAATTTTAGTCCTTAGAATTTTTACTTTACAAAAGGAGTCTCCATTGTTTTCTTTTCTGACTATGTTCTTTAAGCATCATTTTGTCTATCTCTTTCTGACCCGCGGGAGGGAAAGAAACAGGAACATTTGTTTACAATCAATGGTTTTTATTGAAAATTTAATAGTTTCCTCTTAATATTTGTACCTTTTCTTCTGTTATCATATGTAAATAATATTAATTAACCGATGGTAGGTCACACCATCTTTATTTCGCATTGTCAAGGTGTTATTTCGGCACTTTTTTGTACCACATTTTGGCATGTTGACAGCTGCGTAGTCATCAAACGTCTAATGAAAATATTGTGCTTACACTGAATTTAAGCACAATATTGCAGTTACCTTTTTCGAGCGCCTATGAGTTGTCTATTTGTATTAGAATGTCATTGATTACACAGCATAAGAATAATGCACTACCTGCGCGTGAGATATGTCGTATGCATTGCAATAGGCACCATCGTTTTTCCAATGTCAATTGTAACTTAAAACAAAAGCCTACAGATTCACAGGTAAAGCCTTCCGGTATTATTTGCAAGTCAATGGTACCTTATATGGAGTAAAGAAACTTGACGATCTTCTTCCGAGAGTGACACTTCACTGCTACACTCGCGATTTCCAAAACCATTTTCTTTCATGCGAATTACCATAGTTCTTATACATATACAGTGGGCAGAATCCCAAAATAAAATTAAAGTACCTAGACCCAGGTTCGATTCCCATTGCAGGCATGCCCCTATGACTTCGTTTATGGTCAAAGTCACGTACATTTGCGAATTCGTAGTAGCAATACCAACTGTGAAGGAAAACGTGACGAAACCTGATTATCTGAGGCATACCCTCAACGCGAAAATCGCCAATCCGCAGTGATCACGTGTGGTGATTACCTATGCCCGAACTTTCGAGAGAAAGAGAGAGAGAGAGAGAGAGAGAGAGAGAGAGAGAGAGAGAGAGATAACACTGATGCACCGAATTTTACCATCCCCGTCGCTTTCCGCGCGTGGCGTTCCGATGCACCTAAGTAGTTTCTAGGTGTAGAATACCTTCTATTTCATACCAAGCTTCTCTGCACGGGCAGATGCATGTTGGTATGCGCTTCGCATCTACAGGCAAAGCTTAATTGGTAAACAATGCACTCTGCGTGACTATTAGCTAAGCTCAGACTTTATTATTTACTAAGTGGAATTCATGACAGGTAGCTTTGCTAATGACCCTAGCTTTAGAAGCTTAGTATTGAAGAGATACATTTGACTGGGATAAGTCGTTCGTAGTCAGAATAATTCAAGTGCAAGTATTCATAATTCTGAATATTTGCAAATATTAAAACAAATCGGATATCCAAAACCTTCGATTCTAACCTAACGGCCACGGAACTGATATTCTATTAGCCGATTTCTTTTTTTATGTGTATGTGGGCTTAGCGCCTATGCGCCAGGTCGCGTAGCATAAGGCTGGGTTAGAGTAGAACACATCCATGGGTTTATAACTCTAGCCATCGCGATCTACGTCAAACAAAAGAGTGAAATGCAAATAATTATAATCCCCTCATGTACTGCCTAACCCAGTGATATGCTACGCTTGCTTGTACTCGTAGTTTTAAGAGTCGATCACCTTTGCATTTAAATTCCTAAAATGTAGACGGTTATTTCCGCCCGATGTAATTACGTACAGATACTTATCATTCGGAACGATATTGATGTGCCACCGTTATAATCAGATCAGTATGGTACATTGGTACTGATCTCACTGATTGATCAGCTCAATTAGCCGTTAGGGAGAAACGTTTGCAACAGGTTCCCATTGATACTAATAATAATAAATTAATCGTTGGACTTTATTACCATGCTAATAAGTTCGTTTACCTTGCTCTTAGAACCGTAAATTGGTCGACCGGTTCGTAGTTGGTGGTCCACCCGAGAGTCCTGTTTATGGCCTTACATTACTTTAAGTCCCTTTCTATTGCGGAATATTTCTGAATATAGGTATTTCTTAATATTCTAATTAGGACTTGTTAGATAGGATTTTTGACTTATATTACTTAACATCCATGCGTTGCCGCTTACGCAGTTTTTCTGGTGTGCACTTAACACAAAAATTAGTGTTCAGTGGCAATAACACTTCCTACCTAGTGGTGTACACAAACAAATCATCATACCTAGAACAAGACCAATTGTAGTTAGGTACCTCAACAAAGATTGTCTAGACATATGATACTTAGGAAGAGACCTAACCACTAACGTTTGAGCGTGCGGTTAGCGATCTATTGTTCCGAGCGAAACGTGTTTACGTCAAAAATGCGAAACCACTTCCATTGTTTCTTGCTTGATAGCTTCCAATCCTTTTATCTCGGAGTTTACTAGACATTCATTCGCTGTCGATAAGGAAATATGTTAGACTCGCGACTGCATAGCTCTTTGAGATGCTATTTGGAAATAAGAAAAGATGCACAATTGCACACCGAGATTGGATTGATAGTGTAACCTCTCTGTCATACTATACCGTGCAAAAGAAAGGGCTGTCCATAAAATATCATAATTCAAAATGAAAATGGATACTTACTGCACCACATACCTTTACAGCCACTTTTGTAGTATCTGGGGTCGAGCGCGAAGCAATCACTGCCGTACCATCCTTTACTGGAACCATTTCGCCGCATTTTCAGGCCCCTATTTGAGAACCTCTGGATAAGACCAGAACGCAGAAATTTTTGTCATCTAGTAAGCTATAATCACGTACTTAAAATCCAAAATTTCAAGTCTGTAGGTCATTTAGTTCCGAAGTTAAGCGAAAGCAAAGTTTCGCATTTATGACACACACTCACTCACTCACTCATGATCATCATAATAGAACTAGTACTTCCCATAAACTCAGAGAGCTGAAATTTGGTACAAAGTTAGGGTTTAATGGGCACATAAAGGGAAAACTATAAAAACTAGGATAATCGAAGATCTGGAGTACCTGGTGACCCTGATTAGAAAACACAAGAGCCCTAATAGGACTAGTACTTCCCATAAACTCAGAGAGCTGAAATTTGGTACAGAGTTAGGGTTTAATGGTCACATAAAGGGAAAACTATAAAAACTAGGATAATCGAAGATCTGGAAGTACCTGGTGACCCTGATTAGAAAACACAAGAGCCCTAATAGAACTAGTACTTTCCATAAACTCAGAGAGCTGAAATTTGGTACAGAGTTAGGGTTTAATGGCCACATAAAGGGAAAACTATAAAAACTAGGATAATCGAAGATCTGGAGTACCTGGTGACCCTGATTAGAAAACACAAAAGCCCTAATAGAACTAGTACTTCCCATAAACTCAGAGAGCTGAAATTTGGTACAGAGTTGGGGTTTAATGGCCACATAAAGGGAAAACTATAAAAACTAGGATAACCGAAGATCTGGAGTACCTGGTGACCCTGATTAGAAAACACAAGAGCCCAACGAAACTATTATAGATCGACATATACCGCCCTTACAAAAAATATTCAACTTGGTGGGCCGCTTCATTTGATGTCAAAAATCGAAGGTCTGAAGTATCTGATGAAGAACCCTCAGCTGGTCTCAGCTGTATAAGAGATTATGGTAATGCCCCCTTCTACTATTGGTACATAAAAATATCGACTGTCATTGCAGAAATCCAGCGTAGTGGGACTATAGCGTCCTACTGCTGGGCGAATGCCTCCCCTTCTGCTTTTAATACGCATATAAATAAAATTAAAGGAAATCTCTGTATAAGACTAGACTGGCTTTTATACTTATACTTACAATTTAACAAGAAGAAATAGTCGAACGATTAACTTTATTCTACTCGAACATTACACAAATTAAAAAACTGTTTCCAATAAGAAAATCTAATGAAATAAATCAATATGCCCACGTTTCTACAAAAAGAAGTGAAATCCCACCAAAAACATTCTGTAAAAAACTAGCCAGGTCTCGATGGAGCTGCTTGTTTATCTCTAAAAAGTAATGAAATCTAGACAAAGTCGTGCCAAGTCTAAGGTTCCTTACTGCGATTTCTTTAGTATTATAGTTAATGTTGTGTGACTTGGCCGTTGAAGGGTATACAAGGGTACAAAACCAGGTGCTCCATGACACCATTGCACCAATCTGACGCCAGAACTGCTTGTGTACCCTTCAACGGCCAAGTCACACAACATTAACTATAATACTAAAGAAATCGCAGTAAGGAACCTTAGACTTGGCACGACTTTGTCTAGATTTCATTACTTTTTAGAGATAAACAAGCAGCTCCATCGAGACCTGGCTAGTTTTTTACAGAATGTTTTTGGTGGGATTTATATTGACAGAAATGGTAACAACTTAAGATGTTTCACTTTTATTGCTTATTAGATGGAGAGAAGCAATCTGTAAGTTGTAAAGTCATGCTAAAAGCTAAAGAAACAGATATAGGAAAAACATTAGTCTAGGAATTTTAATCCTTGCTCATACGCGCATGTTTACTATGCTCGTAAAGTGGTTTATTATTGTTAAGTTAAGACCTTTAGGACTCGGGCCTGATGACTTCCCTGCCTTCCTGTTGTAAACTCCCTACAATCGGAGGATCATCACAGAGGCATTTGAGCTTTTTACTGAGCACAGCATCATTACGAAGCACTAGGTAATAGGAGAGCTAGTCTGGGAAACACGTTTCTTGCAGGATGTTTGAGTATAACATAACACTACTAAAAGAATAAAAGGCACACCGTTTTATGATTTTGTCGTAAATTCTTGAAGGTTTGGAGTTATTCATCTTCGTAGCAGTAAATCTAATAAAGACATCCGTTACAAACTTGCGACGAAAGTTTTCGAATTTATTGACTTTTACTGCCTTCTCCTTTGACACAAAAGACGACAACTCTATCTAAGTATAGGGTGTTTTAGAAATATCATGTTATGGTGGGTTTTTACTTGAGGCGGTAGTTTTACTCACACTCGTAATAATATCGCTGCAAAAACAGATGGCGAATATCTAAAGAAACGTTTTTTGTTAGGTTTATAGTTTATTTATCCCCATAAATGTTTTATTTGAATGGGTTAAAACCGCCCTAAAATATGTCATGACGTCTATAACATCCTGTACAACTTTGTTGTTATTTATCTGCTTTCTCATCGCAAAAACGTAAGTTAGGTGAAGCTAAGCCGAAGGTCGTAAATCCTGAACACGACTGTCGCGATGTCGCATACAATTTATAACCAAGTGTTAACATTATTTACCTCTGTTTTGTTGTGAGATCCGATGTGCGTCTGCATATGTCTATATTTTCTTTGAAGTATTCTCACGAGTCCTTTTGTATGTTGACTCGTATTAGTCTATACCGCTAGCCTTGATGTTTAAAATTAGTAAACTATCAGAGATGGTTCGGACGGCGCTAAGCACCAATTCCCATCTGACTGATAATGCTATAAGTGATTAAAGATCTCAAAAAGTAAACAATGCTCAGTCATACGGGATTTAGAGATCATAAGACGCTTGAAGGTAGAGTGACTGTTTCACGGGACTTTCTCATGGTAATTATATGAGACGATACAGTTAACTTTTATAGGGTTCAGTGTCATCTAAGTAAACCACACTCTTGTTGCATAACTCGTACTTCCTCAAACAAGCATTTCAAACACGAGCTTCTTAATGTGAACGAACCATGAGGACTCAACAACCCTAATGTCACGCTCTCTTGGCGGCTGTAATGGAGGCCCCAGTCACATTTCATTTGCTCATCAGATATCATCTCGTTCGGGGGCAAATTACTATGTAATGTTAGTTGCGACATCGTGGAATGTTATAATTATACCCTTCGGTTAGTGAAAACAAGATACCGACTCCGATACACACGTTAACATGCACGCAGCTGTGATATATTATTTCTTGATCATGTCTGCGACGTCGACACCTTGTCTCTACATTTTATCAAACATGTTTTTGCGCATAGATTTCAGAAAGCTATTGTATTTTACTTAGAAGACAAGTATACTGTACAATTAAATTGCTATTTGGTCACATAAGAAGAAAGCTAATTCGAAGTCACAGATAAACAGTTATCGTTTCAAACGGTTATGCAATAAAAACAATGTCATTATGGTGTAAACTATTTCATCACATTTACAATAGTTTACAATTTTCTCCGAAGTAATATCGCACTTTCACGATCGATTTCTACGATTTCCCATCATATTGCTCCGTGGGTACATGAGGTGGAACAATCCAAATTGCACAATAACGAGATACACGAACTTCTCATCGCATTGAACCTTCGAATGATCAATTCCCAAGGAAGTGAATGAAGGCCTCAGTGGCCGCACTTGTTCCGTGGCTTGGTCATTTGCGCGCACTGTTATTTAGGGAACTATTTTTGATAGGATTCGGCCGGTAAAGGCAATCGATCTAACCGCAATCCACATGCAATTGAGAAGGTGTATAACGGAATGTTTTTTGCTATCGACCGTCCAAGATTTGGGTTCTGGGCTTGACAAGAAAATTGGCAAATGTAGGTACCTATCTAGTGTTTTGGTTCCCAAACCCATTGAAGGACCGCCGAACCCGTTATTCTTGTCGTGCGGCCACTTGGTCTCAAGAGGTTGCGTTTCCGTCCGCACAATGTGCCACTACGGGAAATTGGGCCATGAACTTGAAATGGGTTTGACAGAACTTCCCATATTAAATTAGACACAAAAGAGACCCGCTCTTATCCTGTTTGTTGCAAATAGGGACGAAAATACCAACTATATTCAGCATGCAGGTCGACTGATCGATATTGGGGCCAGGGCTTTCTTATGAATTATATAATGTAATCGTGTCGGACCCTCCGACGTTTCCCAGCAATATTGTTACTTCCGGAGAATGAATATTATAGCCGTTTAAATGTTTAAAAATACACTCAAGTGCGGGAAATGGCTCATATTCAAATTAATTATAGATATCATAGGTAGAAAGGTACTGGATAAAATGTTGACTCGTATAAGTATTTTACCTACTCGTGTACTCGGATAATTTACATGCGTAGAATGCGTGCGGAGCCGAGTCCCGGTTTTCCTCACGAAGTATCCTATGCTTCTCTAGGCATCTGTAATTTACCACGAATGCTAACACATGATCTGTGTAATTTGGTTGGACAGAGCAAGATGGATCGGTACGTAGGCGGCGAGGATATCCTCATACAAGTGAAGATAGGATCATCGCAGTTCTCAACAGGTTGATGGTCTTCAATTTTGCAACTCTGACACATCGCCTCAATTAGATAACCAATTTCTAGTGTAATGCGATGAAAATAAACATTTATGCTAAACTAGCAAGGAAACGGTAGTGTTGCATATATTACCTATCTTGGCGACAAATTCGTAATGTGTCACTCCGATTAATTGATATAATTAGCAGAGGATCTTAGGAAAGTAAACATCGTTAAATTTCTTTTTTTTTTAAATAATATATTAGTGATGCTTTTGATGATGTTTACAACATTACATTTCGATATTATATTCTAAAATTATAAAAATGAAACAATCTAGGTAGATAGGAAACAACTTAATCGAAAGGTACTCTACTCTAGAAATACTCTTGAATATGCTACTAAACAACATTGAAACCTATTGAGGAGCTAACGGTCTACTCTTGTGGTCACTGTCACGTTTTTCTCTACATGCACAATAGGGTATTCTGTATAATATAGATAGAGTATCACTTTTTACCCTTATATTACGTGTCGTTAAACAAGTTATCCAAGGTCGCCCTGATACGAGTCGGGAAGATCGTTGCTCTAAAAAACAAGGAGTATATAAAATAAGAATGTGGTGTGAATTTATAAAAATAGCATTAAGTAAAATGTCGAATAAAACCGCACAATACTCGTTGCGCGGCAGGTGGCTTACCACGAGTCTCGATTCAAAAAGTCCTCCCCTTAGCTCAATTCTTTACATACAAATTCGGCCAATTTGCATGGCAAGACTGGATCTTTCTCGTGTTCACAGTAAGCGTACCCTGACAGAGTTATTAATACGTCTCTTTATTACAAACAGGGCCCGCTGCGTAGTAAACGACAACATTATTCCTTGGCATATTTATGTGCCTAATTTATAAGTACTTTTATTCGTTTTAAAAAAACTTTTAATCGACTTCGTGTAAGTAACATCCTTTAGCGAAACAAGGTTGTTTTTCCATAATAAACGAGAACGTTTTGCATTTATTGTGCGTAGGTTGACTTTGGTACTGTATGCTATGAAATGGGACCGAAAATCGTAATAAAATGTATCAAATTGCCAAATGCCAACCCCAATATTAATGTCGTGTGGACTGAAATATTCGGTTTTTTCCTCAGCTTAGGTGCGCAAAAAATGTATTCACGATTCTTGATTTGATCAATTGATACCTAGGCTGCCTATGCGGTGAATGATAATATCAACAACTCTATCCGTCTTACCGATGGTATGTTCATCTCTCTACATGATTAATGGATGATAGAGAAATCATCATTGTTCCATGGTGCAGTGGGCAAAGTTTCGATTGCACATCAGCATTCATCTGTCAAAGTCCACAGTGTAGCTGCGTTAATTATTAGGTTAGAAAATTCGCTTGCGACAAGACTTAGGTATGGTCAGTGACACTAAACCCAATAATTTCTTACCAGCTTAAAAATCTAATAGTACATGAGAAATCAAATAATACACCCGTTTTAAGTCTGGGGTGATTTTGGAAATAGCTCTTTAAAAAGCAAAGAGTACACTGCGGTTGCTTTCCAACAAACGATATCTTATATTTTGTCTGTTGCTATGTACCCATGCTATGAAAATGCTCAGACACATTACTGGTTGGCACCAGCATTAAGCAAACTGTAAAAATTGGTCCTCTCACACACTCATAGAGATCCATGTCTTTCTTTATGAGCAACTCTAGCCTATCTGTAGACTTAGAAACACGCAAAAAGGCACCTACTGCAAAGCTCGCTGCGTCGTAGGCCTCATCATGAGATCGGGGCCCATGTTTCGTGAACAAAAAAAGAATATTGTTTTCAATCAATATCGATTGTTTCAGCGAGCCGAAGCGTCCCGCGGCCGATTGGGCGCCTCTTGCCGCGCCAACGCCGACTGTGGCGTCGCGCACGCGCGCTGCGACAGGGGAGTGTGCGCGTGCGACTCCTACTTCGCGCGAGTCGACGACTCTACTTGCTTGGAATGTAAGCGATTTTGGAATTTTGCACTTGACGTGTAGTTTTTTCGAGCACTATGTCCCTCCTGAGTGATAACAGGATTTAAGTCAGTAAATACATGTGGTAAGCTGGAAATCAAATGCTCATCCGCTAAATACTCTCTGAAGATATCTTAAAATCTACGTGATTTTGTTATTATGTAACTTGACATAACACACTGGCGTCAATCTGGTATAACACTGTAATATAATATGCTGGAAAACATAGCTTAAACTGATGTCCTTTTTTAGACTCGTTGAAAATGTTTAATGGTTTTAGATTAGCGATCAGTTACTGGTGATGCTCAACCATTTGCCCCTCTCAGAACAACATTTCGATATTCGCAAAAAAAAACACTTCTCCATACAAATGCACTACACTAACACAGTAACCTAATGCCGTAACCTAGAGGGGGGCAAATCTCTACAACTACTATGGGAATGACACTAAGGGGGCAAAATCAGAAAGGGGCTAATCGATTCTTATGTTGGTGTTTTGCAAAGAGATGATAAATATTCATACAACTATTTGATGCAAATAATAACATTAAGTAAACATGCCATTAGCTTAAAAATATCATGAAAAGTAGATACAATTCCAAATAAGGTGTTGGCACGGAAAATGAGACGCCATTAACTATCCAAAACTTTGAGTTATGTTTACTTTATATAATTTTGTAGACGGACACGCAAGAACCAGTTAACTCTAGAAATCTGCCACTGCTGTGTAACATCCTCACTTTTTATTTATGTTTAAATCTTATAAATAATCGATGTTTCCATCACAGTACCAAAACAGACAGTGCAGCGGTAAAAATACTCTGGTAGTATAAAATCTGTCAGCTAGCCGGCCTGGCAGGTGAATCTGTTCAGATCGCCTACCGTACTTTTGAAGACCTTTATCAGATCGATTACTTCATAAAAAGGTACAGCAAACTCTCTAAATTGGAATCAATCTGGCATGCACAGAAGAGTAACTAAGCGCTTAGAAAACAACTCAGTGTATTTAGTCGATTAGGATATCAAGATATTTCGCATGCCTGTGGTATTAACTTTCAACCATAAGGAGTCGCGTAAATCTACCGAACTAACGTAAATCGGACTAACTTGCATCTTACAAGATGAGCTCTGCGGTTAATTGCTTTCTCTTTATTAAATTGATATGCGACATTACGACTACATCTTTCGACCACACTTCCTTTGCAAAAGAGACTGTCGTCCATAATAGCATCCTATTTTATTTTGTTATTCTTCATCTATGTTCTTTGACGTAAACCGTTCTATTTTGTAGATACTAGCTAACCTTTACAAAATGAAGCCAATCCTAGTTACATTGCTAGAGTCTTGGCTGCTGTACACGGGTAGAGTAAACGGTAGAGTAGAGCGGTAAAGTACTAATTGAGTCATTTAAAAGCAATGGCAATCATTATTATGATTGCTATGGATGTTGCTGCCTTTGATTTTATATGTCTCACTTAGTACTCTACCGCTCTACTCTACCGTTTACTCTATCCGGGTACATCAGCCTGGCCAGTATAGCTTCTACACTAAGAAGAGAATATTGATTTTAATGCATGCATAGACCATGCTCTCCGTACAGTTTATAAACACGCTCGAATTGTGTTTTCTCGGTGCTCTACCTGCGAGTGAAACTCGAACTTAGAAACTTATTTTAAGAATCAATTAAAACCATTGAAACCATTTGGCGGCTAAAGATGAAATGGAAAACATTCACGGCACAGATTCTAACAATAAAATAGGTACCTCACCACAGCATCTCTATTTTGTTGCCAATCCATACAATAGTGTATGGAATGGAATGTACATTTACTGACAATAGGACGAATGATACAACGAATTACTTTCACTGTGTTAAGTGTTCTGTTCAATACAAACAAACACAGCAAGTCGGCAACATTTTTGTTCTTTAATTGATTTATTAAATTAATGTGGCTGGCTATTCATTAATACATACGTGGGAAATGTTTTTGAATAACATACCTAATGCGCTTTCTATGTCATCGTACTATATCAATCTGTATGGTGGTATCAATAACTTGTGTGTAACGTACGAACCAGCTACCATGCTTGAGACAGGATTTCGTCAACGCCAAAATAACATTTTATCGGATTGATTCAGACTTGACTGGTTAATAATTGTAGTTTTGGATAGGGCAAAGAACATTGTTAGTAACTTTCTGTAGAAGCGTATAGCCTGTTCTGGCCACAAAATACATAAACTATAGAGAAGGGATCCTAAAGACATCAACGCAGAGTTGCAATTGTAGGTAAGTGCAGGCTGTGCACTAAACACTGCTAGCAGAAAAGATGGCATCTTCCTATTGTATAAGTGACAATCTCGTTCGGAAAGAAACCTGCATTTCACCTTGATTCCGAATGCCTGGTATCCCACGCTCTCGACTCGCTTTCTTCTGAATTCTTCTTCCAAAAACGTAGGGTCCTAATCGAGCGTCGGATCGTTGGCAACGGCCTTCTTATACTTATTAGTTCTGTCTGCAAAAGTAGCACCGCATTCTTTGGTCATTGTATTTAAATTAATCTTTGGGTCGCCGGTTGTCAAGTGTAAATACTTTCATAGCTCGCATTTCGTAATAATAATGGCCACTTCTTTGCATATGGCATATATTTTATTGTCCGATTTGTCTCGGTCATCGTTGTTTGCTACAGAACAAGGCGTAAATACAATACAAATGATGTTATTCCTCTGACATTGTTTAGTTTAGAGCAGTCATACTCAAAGTGTGGTACGCGAACCCTTAGGGGTTCGTCATTTGATGGTAGGGGGTACGCGAAAAAAATTACGTAATGGCGGCTGGACGGCTGGCTAGCACACGCACAGCAAGATAGGAAGAATATCCCGAACTCTCACGAAATGGGGGGAATTTTCTTTTACCCTTCTCAACGACAAACTTATGTAAGAATGGGTTTTCACATCTAGTAATGATAAAAACCAAGTACAGAAATCGACTTTATAATGAACCAGAATTAAGATTAAAATTGTCCAAAATTGCTCCTAAAATCGACTCCATTTGCGAAAAGAAACAAGCCCATCCATCACATTAATATTTATTTTGTCACGCCTTTTTTGCCTTTTATATAGATAGAAGATAGATACTCGTAGATAGAGAATTTCTTATTTTCATTTTGACGGGAGTTGTGTTAGGGGTTCGCAGTAATTTGGGAACTTAAACGGGGGTACGTGGGGCCATAAGTTTGAGAAACCCTGGTTTAGAGGTTTGTCCACGATGTTGTCTCAGCCGTTATGTAGAGATCTTGCGTCGTACGCTCGACATACTGACCAGATCTAACGACTCAGTCACCACAACTTGCTCTCTTGCCAACAAACTTGTAGCTCTGGGTTCTGGTACTATACAGGGTAATTTTTAAATAGCTTTCCTGAAACACGTCAACTTTAAAATGTGATTTCCATCAACTATTGTGCTACTACTTTTCTCATAGATCGATACTTATTAATTACTGAAAGTTTCTTATGCTTAAAACGTTAGAATTTTGCTATTTCAGAGCTGCCTGCGCGGCGCGCTTTCGTGCCCCTCCACTCTCTACCACCTTTCCAGACTGTCCTGCTCCTATTTGATACTCTGGGCCGATAAAAAAAAATGTATGGAAAAAAAACTGTCGCGCTTTCACCAGTCGTAGAACAAAAGTTGTTGGAAATAACATTTAGAAGTTAGGGTGTCTGAGAAATAAAGCTATTTAAAAAATGTATTGTCCTCGCGTGAATACAAACTTGCATATCTACATTGACAGAGCGATATAGGTACTACGTGCTACGCGGGATGCTGAACTCAACCCTTCTTATTTGGTTTGATTAGCCTTCGTACTCGGTAGATGCCGTACAAATGCAAATTATAAGATAACATAAGCAGTTATGATGTCACCAACACTTCGATAGAGAAGTTAATTATACCTAAGCAACAAATCAAAAATACAAGATGCTCCGGCAAAAGACAGAGGATAACGATCGGCAATAAATTTAGGTAATTGCAATAAACTTCACGTGTAGCGGTCCCGGGTGTACCCAGGTTCAGCAATGCAGCGTAACTGGACGTGCGGGTTCTTCTAGTTCACTGGAAGTGTGTAACACACTTCGCGCTTACGCACTGCATCCGCTAACCTATCCAGATTTCATCGCCGCCGCACAAACTGGGCCCTTAGCCTGTAACACAATGGTGCCATAATGGGCTGTCAGGTGACGAATTCAATTACGATTTGCTAACGCTGTGTGTCCTTTTAATGTTTTTGTAGTACAGCAAAGAATATTTTGATTCTAATTCTAGAGGATTAGTTCTCTGGTTGTAGGAGAAAAACGAGGAGAGCCCGGTTTCGTCCTTCGGCCGGGACGCCATTGACCCGCCATTGCGTTACAGGCTAAGGGCCCTGGCGTCTGTAGGTTTTTTGTCAAGTTAGTCTAGCATACCATAAACGAAGATACCAATGTGGACTGAGTGATGAGCCATTTATGTGCTGCAAGATGCATGAGGTTCACGCTAATAATGCCATGCATGCTTGCATGGGCATGCTTTAATGTATTAATACTGTCTCTGTCCTTAAAATGTTTTTTAGTACAATAAAAAACATTATATTCTATTATTTCCGCAGTTTTCATACACATACCAGTTGTACGGTTCAAAGTACCATTCATCTAGGGCGAGGGGGCGAGGGTTGCTGACACTGCATCTCGCATCGTCAATAGCTCGCGCAGCGACTGACAGAGTTGGCACCAGCCACTCGCCCGCATACAGAATACTACTACAAATCCATACAATAAACTACCATAAAGAAGTAACTCAAGATCTTCTCCTTCCACCACCGTCCCATCATCACCCACGTGTGTACTCTGGTCATCACCATCAGGCAGACTATACACCAGTCACTCTTCTCACCGAAATACATCCAGCACGCATTCAATACGCAGCGCTCAGAGCCTCAAAGTTAAGCAACAATGGCCACGATCAGTCCATGGATGGGTGACCGCTAGTGACAAAAATATCTGAGCGCTTCCGTGCTTCGGAAGGCACGTTAAACCGTTGGTCCCGGTTGTGGTTGATTAATAACAGCCTTTAAGCCATGTCAGAGGCCCTTTGGGCGGCCTAAAAACTCTGACACAAGGGGTGGCCACTACCTCAAACGATTACCTCTCTACCTACCGAAATACATACGTATGGTCCCCTGCGGGAAGCCATGTTTAACCAGCCTAGACATGGTGAAACTCACTAAACAGTTTTTCTATCAGCTGCTCTCATCTAAAATGCGGGCCAATTTACCACGTTGTTGGAGGAGAGACAGACAATGGTCCATCGTTCTGGGAGTCATTATGCACAGGCGTGTTATACGAGCATGACATAGCGATTTCATCCCGCATGGCACAAAGACGTACGTCTATTAACCCAGATATGCATAACAAGTGGGCGACCGGTGGTTTTCAAGAAACCGATGAAATTCACGCTGGTTTAACATTATGGCCCGGATCTGCCATTTTTCCTCCACTTATTCGCATACAATATGGAGTCATTTAGTTTCTAACAATAGCACAATTGTTTCCACTCGATCGAAAGTTACCAAGTTAAGTAAGTACAATACACTAGCTTGGCAGTGCATGTTTGATCAGATCGCCACACTGACCTATTAAAATTAACGCCTGATATTCCCTCTACGCTGTGGGAACCATTACATTCGAGTACCTTTACTGTGCCGAGTACAGCCTCAGGCTACAGACGCTTGTATCTACATAGTTCGAAACTTATGTTTCATACAGCGGTCCGCGCAAGGAATGCCCAGAGGTCTAAGATCAATATAATTTGCATTGGCAGTTGGTCTGCCTTTCTTGGGACCTGCGCGCGGACGGCAAAGGTACATGTAAATTATGCGAGTCGAAGCCAATGGTAATAAGCGTGTTTTGTTTCCGTGCAATATTCGTAGAAGGTGATTCGGGGCCCGTATGACCGGACCGTTATGAAGATAGGTAGAAGAGCTGCGCCCGCGGCTAAAGTAAGCTGTAAAAGGCGCGAACGCACATGGCTAAACGACTTCCTAGAGCTAAGTGGAAATAATGCGTCTCAACGACAGGGTTTAGTATCAGCAGCAATAATAAAGTTTACTACCCAGCTAAACAGAGGTAAAAAACCTTTAGGTAACACCTTTACCGATATTTAAATATCAGGAATTCAGGATGGACATTTCGGACTTTTCCGAAGTGCTATGTAAGTACACACGACAGCACGTCATATTATACACACTTTTGTGTAAAATCGCCCGTAACATAACCGAGTAAAGTGCTAGCATGTAAGGGTCGACTGTCATGTGTAAAGTAAAGACCTACCACCGATGATACTGCCAGTTTTGTTTTAAAATATTGTTTGACAACGTTGCGCAACATTATTAATTTCCCTTACAATAAAACATTCAAAAGTGAAACCATTTGAATACCGAGATAGGATATTTATGCAAATACATTATGTCAGTAAACATTTTTATAGCAATAATTGAAGAGTGTTAAACGTTAAACGATTCTACAAATGGTTTCATTAATTAAGACGTCGACACACTTCGCGCACGGAACTACCGTCAACTGGAGAGCTACTGACAAATCGACTGATATACTCGTACAAGGCTGGAAGTTTCTGGCTGCTTATTCAGCCTTTTTATGGTTATAGGCCGAGCGCAGTTGAAACTTCGATTTTTAAACCTAGAAAGTGTAAATTTTCGTTGTGAAAATTACAACGTTTGTCTAAATACATAAGAAAGCTAAACAAAAAGCTGGGAGTCTAAATAAGCAGCCTAGAGACTTCCAGTCTTGTACTAAGTATTATGTAATTTTCTAGACAAAGGGTTACACTTTCTAGGTAAAAAAATAGAAGTTTCATCCCAGCCAGCTAATAAAAATGTAATTTCGTGGTCACTGAAGTCTAAATAAGCAAAGTCTAGAGCGAATTTTTTAACCTTATAGTCGACGATTAGGACTGAAAAACGAGGTTATTAGGGAAAGATGGTGATTTATTAACTTTATGAGGTGAACTAAGTATACTGTAATAATTAATTCTAATAGGCCCAGTTTCTGAGTTGAAAATTTTACTAAGCACAACTTTCGTACTTACGTATCGCTCTGTCACGCTCTTTTGTGAGAAATCTGCAGAGACAGGACGATACTTACCCATTTGTTTAGCAAAATTCTCAACTCAGAAACCGGGCCATAGTCATTTGACAGTTGACGTATTACCAGCGGACGCCAAAAAATTAATAGTGATATGCTTAAGATTTTGTATTCCGTAGTGAATACGTTTTTTTAATCTTAATTCGTTCATTTTAATTATGTAATTTCCTGACACTTTACCACATGAGTGTGTAGAGGTTTTAATAATAACTCGTTATTTTTGTTTTTGATATGATTAAAGTATACTACATCATGCGACCACGTCAAAATAAAAAAAGACATAATGACAATATTTTTTACACATTTATAATAAGTTGAAAAAATTCACTCGGGACAGGACTTGAACCCGCAACCTCATGTTTAAATTATTACCTAGCACGGGTTAGTGCTTTAGAAAAAACAAAAATATTTTTTATACAAGGTGTTACAAAAGTACCTAACTCTTTTTACACGGTAATAGCACGCGGTGATAGGGATCAAAACCTAAATATTTTTTTTGCTCTATGACGTTCCGTTGAGTTTTAAATTAATAAAATGTTAACGCTGTGGCGAGTGAAAAGATTTTTTTAAATATTGTTTTCATTGACTTTCACAATGTTTTAACAACTCAAAGCTAAGTAAATGCACCTACACACAAAAATATATTTTTAAAATTTGAGCTAATACCAAAAACAAAAGAGTTATGTTTTTTTTTCAATTTTGAGGTTATAAAATAAAAATTGTGTTTTTCAACTTTTTTTTACAGATTTGACATCCTGTTGACCACTAGGTGACACCCTGTAAAAGAGTTAGGATGTTTTGTAACACGTTGTATAAAAAGAGTTCCACATAGGGTTATTAATACATCTTTAAAAGTCTAGAAACTTCCAGCCTTGTATGAGTATGCTAGTCTATTTTTCAGTAGCTCTCCAGCTAATAGCTTGACAGGCGCTGCCGACACGACAATTTTCTTTTTATGAGACTCGCTATGCTTATATTCTCACTGTTCGTTTCAAATTGATTCCTCCTCGTGTTTGCAAATTAACAAAGCATTTATTAATCGAATCTAATTTCCTTGGGACTCGCAGCAATATATCACCTACACTTCTTTCATTTTGTATTTTGAAAGTTAAGTATAGACTATTAAGTAGGTATGCGACATATGAAGCGGAAGGAAAGGTTGTGACAGTGTGAATGGAAGAAAAAAACAATTAATGTTTAACGTTGCTTCCTCGCAATGACTCAAGTTTGCCTATTAAGTAAAGCATACACATTTCACAGTGGACATTAGCATATAGTTAAAATTGCTATAATATATATCAATGCCAGTTGATAAAGAGAGATAACATTCGGAAAGCATGGGATATGGGGGTGATATTTCTGACCTTACGCAACACTACCGCCTCTAGCTGTAAATCCAAGCGCGGTAGCCCTAATTAATATGGTATGGTAATGAATGAGGCTATGTACGAATATGGCTTCTAGGAAGGTTTCCGAAAAAAGCTTGGCATCGACTCCAACAGTCAAGTTGAGAAAGAAAATAATTATAATAAAATTCGTAATTGATATCCGAATAACAACCAACCTAATGTGAATCAGTTTACCTAAATGACCACCAAATGTGAATTATAAATAATCCATTGAATGCTTATTAAGCTGACCACACCTCCTTTTGTTAACCTTGACCTTTGAAGTTAATTATTAAACATTTTTAACTGTCTCTATATTTGATCAACTGCGAGTATCAGTAAAAGATGAGGCAGTTTATCCAAGTAGTGTTTTATGTACAGCTATCAAGATAATAGTTGGAGAGCTGGTGACCAATCGAGATATTTTTTCGTACAAGGCTGGGAGTTAGTAGGCTGATAGAGGAGACTTCGCTGAGTCTGGGAAAAATATTTTTTTGGTCCGGTCACGGTTGAAAGTTAGATTTTTTCGACTTTGAAAGTTTAAATGTATGGGTTGAGTCATTTCTTTTTTGTCTACATGGCTGGGAGTTTTTAGGCTACCTTTTTAGTCTCCGCTGATCACGAAATCCCTATTTATTACTAGCCAAACGCGGTAGAAATATTGTTTTTTATAACCTAGAAAGTGTGAATTTTTGGGTTATAAAAATCAAACTTTCAACCACGCTCGGCCAAAAAAACAAATATTTTCTTGTTCAACGGAGACTCAACAACTAACCTAGAAGTTTCTAGCCTTGTACGACAAAAAAAATATACTGAACCCATACATTTAAACTTTAAAAGTCGAAAAAATCTAACTTTCAACCGCGACCGTGCCAAAAAAATATTTTTCCCAGACTCAGCGAAGTCTACTCTATCAGCCTACCAACTCCCAGCCTTGTACGAAAAAATATCTCGATTGGTCACCAGCTCTCTAACTATAAGCACCGTAAACACCCATGCTGCACCTACCTATCCTCTTTTTAACCCCCGACACAAAAGAGGGTTGTTATGTGTGTGAAGATGTCTGTCAGACAGGTTTTTTTTTAATTTGAAAGCAGGATTTAATTCTAGCGAGTGTTCCTATACATATTTTGTCAAAATCGGTTCAGTAAATGAAAATGTCGTGGGTATTTAAATTCTTAATTTAATTTTAGTAGTTATAGATAATACACACTCTTTGGTTGTGTTTGTTAAAAAAAACTCTATCTGGCTGAAAAGCTGAAAAAACTTTACCAGGATGCTTTTAACTGAAAATAAGAAAAAACTTATTTTCTTCTTTATCACTGTCTAATGGCGTCAAAATATTTACTTACGGCCTAGATTTATAATTATGCAAAAAAAAAGTCTAGATTTATAATTATGCAAAAAAAAAAGTAATACCTAGCTCTAAAAGGAGGTTATTATCCACTATGTTAGCATCGTCCCATGACTAAACAAAAAGGTAGGCCAAGCCTTTTTCTTTTAATCACTACTCAGGTCTGTTAAAATCTTGCGTGCCATTAAAAAATATATACATCTGGTAGTGGAATAAAAATGTTGTTGCTTTGGCAGTCAAATAGAGGGGGTAATATTTTTAAGTGCATATTTTTTCGCATAATGTACGCACAATGCATTCATGTACAGTCGGCCCAATGCTAGGATACCCCTTTTTGTTCTATTGGCGCTCGTATGCCGCGCGGTAAGACCTATCATGGGGTATCTGTGTTTACGTGTAGGATTTTGACCTTTAAGGTGACAAATGAGGTTGCTTGATAGCGTCCACAAAGAAGGTCCGTGGGCCAACCGTGGGCGGATGCTATTCGTTTTTTTTTTTGTGGCAGTACCTACAGTGCGTTTCACGAAAGAATTCCCTTGGGTTGAACAAAAATAGACCCTATCACACTGTAATAAGAGTTTCGTCAACTCTCGGAACTCTTTCGTGAAACGCATTCTGCGTCTGTTGCGCTAAAATAATAAAATCTTTCGTCTCTCATTCCAGCGACCCTCCTCGGCTCCGAATGCGCGGTCTCAGAGCAGTGTTCGCTGAAGGTAGCACACAGCGCATGTTTGGACGGCGTCTGCCGCTGCACCGACGGCCATCTCCAGTTTCGGAAGCACACTTGTCTATCACGTAAGTCCAGGATCTAACTACAACCAGAGTGATCTATAGTTTACATGCATAGGTATCTGTACAGACGACAGCACGTCGACGCTTACACGCTAGCACTCTACTCGGTTACGTTAGGGGCGACTATACAACAAAAGTGTACAGTCTGACGTGCTGTCGTAGGCCTTAGTAAGTTAACAGACAGGCATTCCTGTCGGTCAACAATCCAACAATAGATACTTACTTTTACTGACTTGTGTCTTGCCTGCCCAGATAGCATTTTTTGGTCGCAAAATATTTGAGTCAGTAACAAATTGACAAAGTTCCGTTATTGTTTCGAAACAATGCGACTGTGTGCGTTTCGGTTTATATGTGTGGTATTAGTGTTTACACAGTTTGCCCGGAACGTGTTTCAGTAACTCTTTGTAGTCGTTGTGTCGACAAAATATGTATGCATTTGAGACGACTTCAGTTTGGTTTACGTGTGTTGTAACAGTGTCTACACAGTTTGACCGGATAGTGTTTCAGTAACTCTTTATAGTCGATGAGTCAACACAATATGTACGGATTTATGTCAACTTTATTTTATACATATTGCGTTGAGTTTTCAACAAGCGAACAATCAAAGATAAAATGTGTTGTAGCGGAGTGGCAACTTTGTTACTGGAATGATATTCATGTACACAAAGTTTCGTAATGTTACGTCATAGTTCCAAAACAAAATGTTACCAAAATAAGCGTAAAAATATCAACCAGCTACACCTGGTTCTCAAATATATCTGAATTGTATGCCAACTAGGTACGAGTATGAGTAAGCAGCCGAAAAAACGTTATTTCCGGCACGCATCGACTTACTTACTACAGGAAAACCAACGATTTTGTGAGACGAAATGAAGATCCAATAAGTGATTGCTTAATTTATAATATAATATCTGCCAGTTTCTGAGTTGAGAAATTCGCTACCTAAGCAAATGGGTAAGTATCGTCCTGTCTCTGCAGATTTCTCACAAAAGAGCGCGACATTGGAATATCGATAACATTGGAACTTGTCTCAGCTTTATTTATATATTCGCTTAAGACATTTTCTTCGATAGCATCTGTAGCTTCACTTAGGCCCGGTTTCTGAGTTGAGAATTTTACTAAGCACATACTTACGTATCGCTCTGTCACGCTCTTTTGTGAGAAATCTGCAGAGACAGGACTATACTCACCCATTTGCTGAGCAAAATTCTCAACTCAGAAACCGGGCCATAATTTGGTGTTTTCAATAACAGGATTCAAAGCAGGTTGTTTTTTTTCTTGAATCATATTTTCTTTGTATTCCATCATTTCAAAATCATCGTTTACATTAAGTAAATCTCCTTCGACGGACTTTAGAGCTGGATGTTTCCTGTTCATTTCACGTGTTTTGTAATACCTGTAAAAACGATCATTGTATTTGGCAAGATTGTTCGAAGCACACAGATCAAATATAGGGTCTTTCCAAAATAGTGTAAAATATTTTAAAAGGTTATTGTCCTCATCAATACGAACAAACTTTACTATGTCCCATAGTAAAAGTTGTTTGTATTGATGAGTACAATGACCCCTTAAAATATTTTACACTATTTTGGAAAGACCCTATATTTGATCTGTGTCAACAGTTTCAGAACCGCTGGAAAGAATAAAGTGGGAGACACCATATTATAAATTCAGTTACTTTGTGTCTGCAAGTCGACGCAGTGTCGTAACTTTTTTACCAAATACGACTAGAATAATTTTACTATGAAAACAAATGTTTTTGTAAGTTTATGGACAATTTTTGATGAAATATCATATTATTAGCGTAAAAAGTGTACAGTTTGATTAAACTAAAAGGTCTGGAGTCGAGAAAATGAACAAAACTTGCAGTGAAAACTATGCAAACATTTCAATAAACTGGTTAAAATACAATTATATGATGGCCCATCGATGATTATCGATGTATTTTGTTAAATAATACGACAAATTTCTTTTCCCACTAATATCCTCGTCCTACCCACTGTGATTTTTAAATGACACAATCAAGTTCACGGTTCCTGCCCAGCATTCCGAAAATCAAGTTGAAAAGTTCTGCCCAGTAGCCTTTTAAAAGGTCATATTAGAATTTTCGCGCTAGTGAATCGTCCAATACAGATATACAATTTTTTCAACTTCCTTGTGATTGGTTAGAGTGTCACCAATAAAGGAAGTGAGCTTAACGCTGCCTCCATCCAACTTTAGCTGGTCTCTTGCAGTGCATATTTCGAAGATGGCGCATTTCCGGAGAAAAGGTGAGATAAAATCCAGATTTTTTATGGGAATCTTTAAGTTTTTGGTCCTGGAAACTAAACCGAGTTAATTTCTAAATATTAATTATCATTGCTAATGCTTTATTTCTGCAGTATAGCATATTGTTGAATTTTATAACCTCTTTAAATTAATATGTACTTTTAAGATCACATTGGGTAGATTTGACTAAAATATATTCATTTTGTTTGTAGTACTGAAAGATCAGGATTTTCAAGATCGGGCCGATTTGGACATTGGTGACCTTTTGCTGTCGGAGAAAGATGAAGGAGATCCTCAATATTCGCCACCAAGTGCATTTCAACAAGACACTGACTCATCAGAGTCGGATATTGAAGGAAATTCCGTTCAGGCAAGGCCAAGACGAGGAAAATCCGCTACGCGCTGAAATACTAGTAGAGGACCACGATGTCGAGGCGGATGATCCAGCAGTACTTCCCTAAGTATCCCAACTAGTTTATGGACGGAGCAAACATTTCCCCCGAATATGCCCATTGGATTGATGCAACCATCTTATTTGCATTATTTTTAGAGGGTATTTTTTTGTGTTTTAAGGCTGAAGAGGTAGTATTTTTGTTTGTTAAAGGTCTATGATAAATTTAAATTAAGTATTTAGTTATAAAATTGATCTTAAAAGCAGGTTTATTCATAAGGTACTGATAAAATAACAAATATTGACTATTTATAAGCCTAGTTAATATTACCCAATGTCACCTAAAAAGGACATATTAATAATAGCTATTTATATAAGTTAAGCCCAGTGTCATTTATAAAGAACGAAATATAATCCTTCTAAAACCACTTTTTCCTATTCATTATAACCCCATTATACCCCCAAAAATATATAAAAAATATCCGGCATGTGAAACATAAAAAAAATATTATAATCTTTGTTTGGGCAGTAAGCACTTCAAAAAATGTTGCCTTTTGAAAGGATATTGGGTAGAAATACGAACTAAGACTTTTTAAGCTTGGGCAGGACGAGGATATCATACTATCACAACACGTGTAAAACTAATTGATTTCTAAAATAAACTTACGCTGTCAAAATAATTATGGTGAAACAGACAGAGTTTTCTTTGACAATGACATTTAACTTATTTGTTTCTTGTAGGTTGAAAAGAATGAATGAATTGACGAATGAACGAATGATTTCTGAAATAATCGTCGCAATGTTACCATACAGCGTCGTAACTTAAAAACCAAATGTTACCGTGTCGGGATCTTCCCCATTTTTGTCGCAGCGACCGAAACAAAGTCGTAGCAGCGACCAAAAATGTTACCGGTGTCGGCTTTTAAGTGTCGACAAGTTTCGTAACAGCTACCAAAAAATGCTATATGGGTGTTGAAGTCTATAAACGCAAAGCTTGGCTTATTTTTACCCGACTACGCGAAGCAAAAAGGAGGGTTATGATTTTAGCAGCGTATGTATGTATGTATGTGGGTATGTATGTTTGTGTGTTCATCTGTTCCCTCGCAGAGCCTAAACTACTCGGCCGATTTCAACAAATGAGGTGTCGTTGGATTCGTCTTAAATACCCAGGTAACATAGGATAGTTTTATTTTGAAAAAAATCAAGATGGCGGCTGTGCTGCGTCCTAAAGTGGTGGACCTAAAAATAAAAAATATCGGATACCATCGTCATGGGTATCAAATGAAAGGACTTTAAAAGACCTTTTCAAAAATGTATAACACATGTAGCGTCAACATAACAAATAGAACAAAAAATTCCAAAATGTGTTTTTGTTTTGCCCTTCTGGTTCTATTTGAGGTGATCATCCAAAATTACTAACTTAAAACTCAAAAAAAAATTGAAGTTAAAAACTAAAACCCGACTACTAAAAGGCTTAAAACAAGTCCATAGATAATTAATCGTAGTCGGAGGACACCACATTCGCATTTGATAGACCGATGGCCTCCGACTACGATTAATTATCTATGAGTCTATTTTAAGGATAAGCAGGACTTGTTTTAAGCCTTTTAGTAGTCGGGTTTTAGTTTTTAACTTCAATTTTGTTTCTCCCTTGTCGCTACAGGATCAAGATTTCTGAAAAATAGAGCAGTGCTATTTTTATATAATTTTAAACTTCCAAATCATACACTGACTTCCCTTTGATCAACTTTGTTTCTGTTTTTCCGAAAAATCGCCGTTGTTGATAGGTTGAATGTAACTTTTGTGTAAGTTTACTTATCGTCTTTCTGGTAGCGTCATATTCACTTCAGACTAATTCACTTGTTCACCAGTAAGTACAACGCGTGATTTCAAAACACATTAAGGCGCCGTGCATAGTGAATCGCACGCGCGCAAAGAAAAATGCACAAAATCGATTCCTGTATCAAATTCACTAAACAAATTGAAAATGTTCACATATCAAACCCTAGAATTAGGTGAGACCTATCTAAAACAGCCAGTTTCGTGTTGACATTCATAAACGTTTTGAAGATATTTTGCTTGAAAAAAAATAGGGGGCGCACTTTTTTTCAAGCAAAATATCTTGCAATCTGTTATGGATATCAACATGAAACTGGCTGTTTTAGATAGCTCTCACCTAATTCTAGGGTTTGATATGTGAACATTTTCGATTTGTTTAGTATATTTGATACAGGACTCGATTTTGTGCATTTTTCTTGGCGCGCGGGCTATTCACTATGCACGGCGCCTTAAGTACAAATGTTTAGGTAGGAGAGCTAGGCCCATCATTTAGGTGCAAAGCGATGGCACTAAGGCGCTAGTTAGAGGCAGTTCTGAAGCGCGTAAACTTTCAATTTCATCCCGACACCGCGCCGATGGGTGGCGAATGGCAACGATAAACCATTGAAGCACGCCAAATTGCCGACTAATCACGGGTCTCGGTACCTACTGGACTGGATCCAATCGTGATAACCCACCGTGTAATTCTATAACTTATGAAAACGAAAGTCAGGAGTGGCTGGTTCTGTTGGTAGCTTACTCCATTTCTCTTTTATTGGAGCGAAATATGGGTCGAGAAAGGGGGTCTCATTTGCAAATTACGTTACCTACCAATTAACTTTAAACATGAAAAAATATAATATTATTATGTTGTTACAGTCTACTATGGAATATTACAAGAGGCCCAAAATTAAACACTGACACTAATTAAAAAAAAAAACAGCCATGGTAGTTTTTCTTGAACGTACTTAGGCTGATAAACTTTTGACATACTTATTTAACTAGTTTACGGTTATCAAAAGAAAACCACGCGATGATGCTATCTAAATGAAAAGTCTTCTTTTATGGTTAGGTAGTTTCCTTAGCACCTTTAGACAATCGTACCCAGAGATGGGCACGTACCCGGGTATATACCCACCTGTGGGTATTTACCCGATATGTACCCGGTAAATACCCGTATGCACCCATTTGCTGGGTACATTCAATTTGTGATTTCAAGTATAATGAAAATTATTAAAATGAAAAACAAAGTATGCCAATCAGTTCTAAACCATGTTCCCTACGCAAAATACGTCTTAGTAATTTTTCGTTGAACGCATATTTACAAAGTTATGCATGTTTTTGTGATTTCTTTGTATGAAAACGAATATTCATACGGACATTTGTCTTATATTTTTATAGAATTAACAACCGGTATGTTTAAAAAGTACCTTGTCATACTTTGTATGACTAATAAAATAGTTTTTAATATGAATTTAACAATAATTATTATTGATTAGAAACCAAGTGTCAAAAATTGATATTTACATTGAAACGGTAGACAATACACTGATGAAGTCAGGTCATTTCGGTCTAATTAAAATGCGAAGACGGGTTAAGTGTTGCAAATAACAAAAATTATAATCATAAAGTATGGTTTTATGTTTGTTCTTCCCGAACAAAGAATAACTAAAAGTTATTAAATTTGTTTATTTTATTTTGCAAATGGCATTGTGCTCAAAATTCGTGGGCCTGCATGGCATGGCAAAAGATCTCTCTGATGGTAGGCGAAGATCACTGCGGGTTGCCTGAAGATAAGGCACTAGTGGCAGGTGCGGCATATTGTTGATCTTATCATACTCCATTCTGATCATTAATTATCTTCACAGACGTGACGGGAATAAGTAGGAAATGACGGGAAGCCAATTGGTGTTTGTGGGTCTGACGGCCGGATATGTTCCTAATGGCGTTCAGTTCAACGTCAACCAGATCAATATGACGGCCGGCCTACACTGGCTCGGGCCGCACTATGGACAAGGGCTAGTGTTGATATGCGCAGTTTATCCTCTTTGCAGCCCCATGTTATCGCTGCCAGTTTCCGTATCAGGTTGCAGCTGTTTGATACCATTTTCTTTACTTTCTTGAGGGGGGCTTTAAAAGTGGAAGTTCTGTCTAGAGTTACACCAAGATAGCCTGGCTTAGGGTCGTACTTCATTGCAGAAACTGCGTTTAACACCTTCACTTACTAGCTTGCCTATTGTTGAGGTAAAAGGAGCAGCTCACAGTTTTACATGGGTTAGGTTTAAGTCGCCAGTCGATGGAATAGCGCTCAAACTTTGCAACGGCTTCCTGAACCAGTGTTGTCGCTTTGTCCAGTGTCGAAGCTTGTGCTGTGATGGCAATGTCGTCGCCTACATAAATGATCGCCCGGAGACTTTTGGTATGTAACTGACGTAGACGTAGATGAGCGTAGGCGCCAGGACTAAGCCCTGCGTCACACTATTGTTCAAAGTTTGGCGTTTGAAAGGAGGGCGATATAAAGACGATACGTGCGTTGCATTTAAAAAAAATTACGAGCTCGTAGGGTAGTCCCTGACTGTCCCTGTTTCCAGACATGTTCCAGAGAGTTTCAAATGCTGAGCTTAGATCCACGAATACCGCCACTGTTTTGAGTTTCTTTTGGAATCCTTTTTCGATGTTAGAAGTTAGTACAAGCACTTGGTTAAAGCAACCCTCAATTTTGGTGGGATTTTGACCGAACTGAGGTTGCATCAGAGAATTGCAAACATCTTGCCATGCCATGCAGGCCCATGAACTCTTGCAGGACGACAGAACGCTGATGGAGACATCTGTCGACCTGCCTAACAAGCATCTCGAGTCCGAGCCAGATATCCGTGTGCCAGGTTTCCATCTTCCCAGAAAGCACTGGACTCAAATAAATAGATTTCGGGTCTTACGGGGAAGGTGTGCGGAGCTAAATACACAAAATGTAACTGTGGGTCGGACCCGAGTTGCGTGTGCGGGCGGGTTCAGACGATGTTCCACATCAACTACGACTACCCGCTTTCCGTCATCCAAGGCGGCGGTATAGATGAGGCCGACTCGGACGTAATGAGGTGGTTGGACGGCATACATTACACCGTATAGCACAATGCCATTTGCAAAATAAAATAAACGAATTTAATATGTTTTAATTATTCTTTGTTCGGGAAGAACAAACATAAAACCATACTTTATTATTATAATTTTTGTTATTTGCAACACTTAACCCGTCTTCGCATTTTAATTACACCGAAATGACCTGACTTCATCAGTGTATTGTCTACCGTTTCAATGTAAATATCAATTTATGACACTTGGTTCCTAATCAATAATAATTATTGTTAAATTCATATTAAAAACTATTTTATTAGTCATACAAAGTATGTCAAAGTACTTTTTAAACATACCGGTTGTTAATTCTATAAAAATATAAGACAAATGTCCTTATGAATATTCGTTTTCATACAAAGAAATCACAAAAACATGCATAACTTTGTAAATATGCGTTCAACGAAAAATTACTAAGACGTACTTTGCGTAGGGAACATGGTTTAAAACTGATTGGCATACTTTGTTGTTCATTTTAAGTCACAAATTGTATATACCCAGCAAATGGGTACATACGGGTATTTACCGGGTATATACCCAATGTACCCGGTAAATACCCAAATGGGTAGATTGGGTATATACCCACCGCCCATCTCTGATCGTACCGTATGTACATCGCAGTATTTGCAGTTAAGTTGAGGCTAGATTTACATGACTCGCATTCCAATTGGAGTAGACAAGAAAAAAATAATTTTCATTTGAGTCAACAATATTAGGTACGCAGCCGTTTTTGTGGGCATAAAAAGTAACTTGAGCTAAGGATATTTTACAATGTTTGTATTTTAACATAAAAGGTCAGCATGATGCCAATGCATTTTCAGTGGATGCCTAAATAAAAAAAAATAGAAACAAAAAATGCCCCAGGCACTGCAGCGTCCGAGTGATCGCTTCACTTATCTAGTGTGAGGGAGATGCCAGTGTACGCTGCATGAATAATCTGTGAATTCTGTAATAGATTTAAATACCTAAGTTTTTATCCTAAGTGCAGTGCGTAATGCGAGTAGAAGAATGACTGACTAGGATGAATGAATGCAATGTAAATGGGGGTTAAGACTGTGAGAATGTACTGTAGGTAATTGTTCCCGGGAATGATGCATGTGAATCGCTCTTGCGAAGGTCTATAACACCTCCCGTTGGTATTCTGGGTATCATAATGAGCTAATTGTTTGCACTGTGTGTGGGAAGTACTGTTTAGAAGCGGCTGTGAATTCTTTAGATAACGTTGTAACCTGTAGGTACTCAGAGATGATAGGTAGAGCTGTGCGTTCGTTAAAAACTCTATAAATTCCTGTTGAGACATTATCGTTTTGAATCAATCTTATTATTATTAATTACTTATCAAACCAATGTTTTATTGTACTACTACCCACCCACTTTTTGTCTGAAATATATTATGTACATATTTTGAATAATTAGGTTTGTAGGTAATTAGGTCCCTATTATACCTATTTCTCGTAGTAAATTGCAAAAGGGTAACCATTTAAATCTGAACGTAGTTAGACTAACAATATATTATTTTCACAACAAATTACTGATGAACCATCGCATATGATTGTCTCTATCTCCCAAGATCGTACATTTTTATGCTTCACTTCGAACATTCACACGAAGATGGAAAACATTATACTTGAGACCGACACATATAAATCGCAATTTACAACTATACCAGGCTAACAGAGCACGTGAATGGCCGACCGTATGGTTAGCATTGAGAAAATTGCTACCAACCATTTGTTGGTGAACCGATAAACATTTGCTGTGTAGAAACGTGTGTTGCTTACAATCTTTTCTCATATATTCCAGCTGCTCCGCCCGGACATGTGTGCTACAGCAACGAACATTGTCGGCTTTGGGACAAAGAAAGTCACTGCGAGTTCGTGATTCCAAACCTATTTGGGAGATGCGGTTGTAACTCTTTATTCCGCAAGATTGGGGATAAATGCGTCGCGCAAAAACCTATGTACCCTACTGAGGCAGTTGTTGCAGAAGAAGAGGCTGTCATAGTAGACTCAGGAAACGGATCTAATCCTGACAAGGAGTCGCATCACGTTTCCAAACCGCCAACAAACCTCAATCCCGGTTCGGAAGATGGATCCGCTCCACCGAATGAAGTGGTTGATAATGACGAAGCTAAGCCGAGTAACCTCCCGATGTTCACAAATAAAAACGACATTTTGAGCACACAAGAAGACAGCCCTTTAATGCAAGCTGTCATGAAAGCACCTACGGTAGAACCGTCCAAGCGACTACCGGTGTCTATCAGAAAGGATGGTGAACCCAACGAAACGATCGGAGTAGATGAAATGACAGCGAATTTGCACGCAAACGATCAGCCTATTTACAGAGTTGTCACCCAGCCTTCTGTTGATAAGAAGACTAATAAGAAAAGCAATTCTGGAAAGCCATACAAGACTGCGGGACATCAAAAGAAATCTTCATTGAAAGGTAAGCTTCACTTCTACGTTGGCCACATATTCAGCTTGCTCTCATTTACATTACACATAGGTAAGTAACCCAAAAAGATTGGTCATTCAAGCTGTACCCACAACACCTCAATAATTTCATCGACTTCCTAAATAAAACTCCTACCTAATAATTAATCTTACAAACCCATGCTCTACTGGCTGCATCTATTGTATTAATGTATAGTAGTATAGTATCTGCTAGCTGGGGCCTTAGCCTGTAACGTAATGGTGCCAAAATGGGCTCCGGGTTGACGGATTCAACTACAATGTATTAATGCTATCGGTCCTTTTAATGTTTTTGTAGTAGTACAGCAAATAATATTCTGAATCAAATTCTAGAGGATTAATTCGCTGGTTGTAGGAGGAAAACGAGGATATCCCGGTTTTGTCCTTCTACTGGGACGTTATCGATACGCCCTTGCGTTACAGGCTAAGGCCCCTGGACAAAGCTGGCCATAGACATAATGTAGGGTTCTCTGGTATAATAATATGTCGCTGTGGTATTTTACTTTTATATCCAATCTCAACTTGAATTCCTTTCCTAGACAAGCACCGCACCCGCACGGAGGTGGCCGCGCCGGCGGATATGGGCCCAGCCTCCTTAGGCATGCCTTGCTTCACGGACGCGCAATGCCAGCGCGTGGACGTGCACGCGCATTGCGCGAACAAGCGCTGCGACTGCGCACACCGCTCCAACTCGACGTCCGCTTGCTCGGCGAGGAACAGGGGTTGTCTGCCCGGCACTTTCCAAGTAAGGAATCGTCTAAAAAAACACAATTTTTATCTTTTTTGGCACTCCGAAACGACATAAAGGTCGCCGGCATTTCATAATTTTGAAGTTAATTTTCAAGCAGACGGGAGCAATAAGCTGATAACAACTGCTAAAACTAAATAATAATAGATGATCATTGGCGAACTAAATAATTTAATGTTTTCAAGTGGTAGATCTATTCTGTTCGATTGGAATTTCCGGGGAGAGATCTACGATTTGCTATTTGAATGGCCGAAGACAGAAAACTTGGCAAACTTTTGAAAGAGATATCGTGGTTGGCTTGAACCTAAGAGTCTAGGCAAAATTATGGATGGGGTACTCGCCTTGACATCCAAACTGGCATTTATTTAATATTCCTTTTTCCAGTGTCGATCAACAGGCATCTGTATAAGTTGGTACTTCGTATGCGACGGACGAAACGACTGCCCAGATGGGTCAGACGAGACATGTCAAGGTACTGGTAAAGGTTGGTAACTATCCGCACTAACTCCTTTCAATGCACTTCTTTACTTCATGGTGCTTCTGGTTTCATGGCTTTGGGTCTGGGATAAGGATGGATACGCTGGAACAGAATAAATGGTAAAGCGGGAGTGGGCCAAGAGCAGCTCCCACATTTACTATATACAGATTCCCTGAAACTTGCTGGCTTTTCTTACATCTTTTGTTATTCTATAACTTGGGCCCCCTTTTCGGAAGAAAAAAAACAGCCGCTCCTATAGAAGACACGATCACTCGTAAAAATAGGAGATAATGCTAGTTTTAGAAAGGTCATCTGTCACAAATGAGGTTTTCTTTAAAAACCGTGAACGTATCGCAAAACTACTACCAAATACAGTACTAAGGGCCTTTCCCATGTATATTTTTGTAGCTTTGGTGATAGTTTTGTTCCATAACCTTTTTTAAGACGCGGACCCTCACAAAATTTCAATTCCTTTGGAATAGATTTACAGCTCATTTAACAGATGTGAATTTCAATTCCTTTGGTATAGATTTACAGCGCATGTAACATCTCAGATTTCTGACCAAAACATGTCAATGAGCAACGAATAAAATTCCAGATGGCACAGGCGAGCGATGTCCCATGCACGCGTTCCGTTGCGGCGGGCCGGGCTCCAAGTGCGTGTCGAGAGCATCCCGTTGCGACGGCACTCCGCAATGTCCAGGTGGCGAGGACGAAAGGAACTGCCGAGCCACGAGGCGTAAAGGGTAAATAATCCTGACTGTCTACTAAGATATACTTTCCAAAAGCCCGCAGTGAGCGGATGAACGCCGTGACGAACGCGTCGTCCGTCGCTCCTCCATGACTAAGACTTCCGGATGAGGTCGAAACATGTCGGCCATTCCGACAAGTAATAAAAGTAAGTGAAATCGTTAAATCAATTAAAAAAATACTTTCCAAAAGCAGTTTTTTTCAAAGACGAACCAAACAGGTACGCGCAATTTATTTCGTAATGGTTAAAGTGTTCTCTCTATCTCTCACTCTCTAAAAGCTTATAATGACCGTCTGATAATTACATACTCTACCGTATCAGAAAAATAACTCAACCCCCGAATTCTGTTCAAAAACATCAAACATAGGTCTTCTACAGGATGTCTAATCCTTATTTTTACATTCCCTGATTATAGAGGGGGTGTCAGGAAGTGGACCAGGAGTTTATGTTGAATTTAGGTTAAATACCTTCATTTGTAGTCTTTTCTTTGGAATAATACCACAATAAATCGCTTTTAGCGATAAGACCGCCATTTGTACTGTTATTTTTAAATGTTTATTTGTAAAATGTTTTCGTTTGTGCAATAAAGAGTTACTTACTTACTTACTTAGATACCCATCTTTGATATAATCCATCCTACTCGAATAAAATGCTATTAATCTAACCAAAGTGGTTCCTTCATTACCTACATTATGATTTTATTTTTTCAGCTGTCCGCGCCATACATTCCGCTGTAATTCAGGCGAATGCCTGCCCGAATACGAGTTCTGCAACGCCATCATCTCCTGTAAGGACGGTTCTGATGAGCCTCCCCATCTCTGCAATGAGCAATCCAGGTAAGATATTATTCTCTTTAACGATTTTTTGCTCCGAAGGGACTTCTTATGCTTGTAAATGGGCGAAAAGAGGCAAAAAATATGTGTAGAGCCAAACATTTCTACAGAACTAAATCTCTGGATCTCTGAAGTCTTGAGTCTCTCCACCCAATTTTGAAAGTGTTGTTACGGCATCGATCTTTTTTTCTAAATTCTCCGAAATGTTGTACCGAATTTCCAGTCCTACTATGCACCTCTAAACCTCAAAGTACTCGTATCACTATCTTGCGAAATCTACTGTGTCGTTACCATAAGTTCTCTCCATTCCCTGTCCTACGGAATGTCCACAGTTGAGAGAAAACTTCCTTGTTGTATGGATAGTGCTGCCACCCTTCTTTTGGCGACCAACGTGGGGCGGCTGAAACAATGGGTGTATTTCGAATCGTATGTGTTGGTGGCTGTGCAATCAGCGTATTTTGAACCCTAATCGTATGTGCAGATGGCGCGCGGCCGACTTCTGTCCGCTGCGATGTGGCAACGGCCGGTGTCGGAGCACGGCGGTCGCGTGCTCGGGTCGCGACGGCTGTGGCGACAACAGCGACGAGATCGCGTGTACTGTCTGCAGTGAGTCTTATCTCCGAATAAATCACCTACACTTACAACCTTCGGGAGTTTTCCCAACTTTCCACTATTCCTATATTGGGTTGAGGCTGCATAGTCACTCGATTATATCACCTCCTATACCTTCCTTGAGTGTGTGTTCCATAATCCTTAAGGCTCGAAGATAGTAGTGTGGCGGGAAATTCAAAATTTTCACAGTTTTTTACATTTTGCAGCTAAACTGAGCTATTTTTGTTCAGCGATTTTTCGTTCGCGAGAATAAAACCGTATTCTTTTCATTATTGTAAACAACACAACAACAATAATTCAGCCGATTATGTGTTCTGGTCTACGACAAGTTTTTTGGGCACTACCACTGCTTCGTAACGAAATCGTAAATCGCTGAACGAAAATAGTTCAGTTTAGCTACAAAATGTAAAAGTCTGTGAAAATTTTGAATTTCCCGCCACCTTGCTATCGTCTACCCTTAAATCCAAACTATCGCATCCCCTGGTTAAAGTGCTGAGTCGGTGCTAATGAGGCTAGCATACAGCCGTTTTCAATAATCGGTGCGTGGATTAATTCTACCTTAGGGTGATTCATCTACGAACTGATTAAGGAAAGCGGCAGAAAACAACCTTCAGAAGTTAGTGGATTACGAAAGAGAAGAACAATTCCAGATTAAAACAAAATATTATTAAAAGTCCAGATTGATAGAACATAGAGCATAGACGACATTTAAATCGAAACAAAAATGGTTGTATCATGAAACTCAGTACAGATCAGTAGAGATCAGTATGCGGCTCAGCTGTTTCCACTTTCATTTTAGAAACCGCTGGATACTCCCGATTTCAAGGTTGATGTTGAGTGTAGAGTGAAGTGTAGAGGCGGTTGAATTTGCTGAAATTTTATCTTGGTCTCAAAAAAGTATTGTTACTTTTTTTTATATTTTCATTATAGTTCGAGTAAGGTTTTTAGGGAAAGAATAAAACAGTTGTCCGAAAAATCGGAAAATACTGGAAAACTGAAAGCCCTTTTTCATTGGATTTTTTTTTCGTAAACTAACCAACTATGTATAATGAAATAAAACTACAAAATGTTACTTTCTTTATGTTTGGCAGAGTGTCCAGCACCGCCGGAAGCATTAACACCCTGAAGCTGGTGACTTCGTGGCATTACGTCTAACAACTAATCTTAGTGAAACCCGAGGCAAATGGACCACAACACTTGACGCCTGGATCTCAGTGCTTACTTTTTCGTTAGTAGCAAAAATATATTTACAATCGGTTTGTTTGTAGGATTGCGAAGTTCACGTGACTTAGGAAACATTTCAGGCACAGGTAGAGCCTGCTGCAAATTCAAGCTAACTTGAAGACAAGAGTAATTTGCTTTACATAATTTTAGGTCCGACTAGTATTCTAAGGTCCGACTCTTCAATCGCCAGCTAAGCACTATTCCTAGTAATAATTTGAAAAAGGAACTAATTTTGTATGAGCTATTGGTCGAATGGATGGAAAAATCAGGCCTAAATAAAACTAAATTATAGAGATAAGAGACGAATTTCACAAAAGCTCGCTGCTGCCACTAGAGAGAGCAAAATACGTCAGACTTCATGATTGGTTTGCATTTGTTTTATTTTGAATGCTTCTTTCATTCTTTAAAAAAAACAGACAAAAAGCACTCTTAAAAAGTGTGACCAACAATCTGATCTGATATATTTTATATTGTTAACTGAAAAAATCGGGCAAGTGCGAGTTTCACTCTCGTGGAGAGGGTTTCGTTCATGTAGTGTAAAATAGCCGAAGTTCATAAGCACAAATATTGAGTTTCCTATGTTACTTTAAAGACCAAGATTTCTTACAGGTTTTCCTGTAGTCTGATAGGTAAAGACATATTTAAAGTTTTTTTTTTTTCAAAATTTTAGGCCTTTAGTTTCGGAGCAAATTGGCAGTGACAGACGGACAGACAGACAGACGCACGAGTGATCCTATAATGGTTCCGTTTTTCCTTTTGAGGTGCGGAACCCTAAACATGAAAATAAAACAAAAATTGATACCTACAAAACAACACTTGACATAGATAGGTAGTTGATCGTAATTAATAAATCGCATATTCCTACACGAAACAAACTACAAGCCTGGATCCAAAAAGTTATCGAAGACTGAAGAGTCATACTCTGTTTTACAATAAATAGAACTGTCTTATTTCTAGATTAATTTATAATTTGTGTACATACAAATAGGTCCGTATAGTAGCAGTTGATAAATTTAAGTAAGTAAAATAGGTAGATTACTAAGTCAATTGTTTGTATTATTTTAAGTGATTTATTCCAGTTCTCTTCAGTAACCATTCATCTGCCAATTATCGCAAATACAGTATTACAAGATAAACTTTATGTACCCAGGTTAGTACTTAAGTACTAATGTGCCGAATAAAAAAAAACTGGAAAAATTAGTCAATGTTTCTTTTGTAATATAGAAATATTATTGAGTGTGATTATTTATTAAATTATTCGTGACATAAAAGTATAAACTATGCAGCAGTTTTTTATTTTATTTAGACCCCCTAATTTTCTAAGTGGTAATTCCTGCTGAGAGAATGCCTTTGCCCAGCTAGTGGGATATGTACAAAATATTCATGGCCTATCTAAAAACAATGTCCTAAGTTAGCTGAACCATTTTTAAATCATAAAAACATCTATCTACCTATCTATCCAGCTCATGAATATTGCCCACTGCTGGGCATAGGCCTCTTCTTTGTCACGCCAACCTCCTCGGTCCCCTGCAGGAAAAACGTTTTCCGCATAGTTAAATAAAAAAAACGCATAAGGATTTAGTAGGTACCTACACAGTCGACAGAACCTTATGTAAAATTACAATAAACAAAAAACCCGACTGCGTAAAAAACTGTTAAATAAAAAAACTGTTTTAAAAAGCTCCGACATTTTTTATTTCAAATTAAAATCTATACTTATAACATTCAAAGTCCTGACTGACTGACTGAGATATCAACGCACAGTCTAAACCACTGATACTAGAGACATTAAATTTACAGGGTGTGTTCTTTATGTAGAGTCCATGTTTATGTCCACTAAGAAACGAATTTTCGATATTCCACCCCTAAGATGCTAAAGGGGATGCCAAAGTTTGAATAGGGATATATTTATTTTTGTTCAAAGTAACTGATTTGTAACTTTGGTAAAATAATCTACAGCAAAATCAATTCCCTATACAGGGCAATTTTTAAATACCTTTAACCTCAGACACCCCAAATTTAAATTATATTTTTTTTTAGCTCAGAGTAGCAAATAGGTAGACGCAGGAGAGGTAAGGTAGTTGAGAGTGGAGGGGCACGAAGGCGCGCCGCGCAGGCAGCGCTGGAATGGTAGAAATGCACACTTTTAAAGGATAAGAAGCTTTAATAAAATAAAAAGTATCGAGCTTTTCGAAAAGTCGGAGAACAAAAGTTGTTGGAAATTGACGTGTCTGAGGTTAAAATCTATTTAAAAATTGCCCTGTTTACATATAATTTATTTTCTCGAAATTTCACCCAGTAAAACGGGGCTACGAAACTTTGTAGAGGAAAAATATTCTTTCGTCGATTTTACCCTGACTGACGTCGATAGCGGGGAAAAAATAGAGCTGAAACCTTTTATCTTAGCGCGGACTAAGTCGCGGGCCGAAGCAAGTAGGTACGTTATAAACGGTAAAACGGCTGAACCGATTTTGATTAATCATGTCTAAAAACCATTGCTAAAAAAAACCGCATCCAAATCGGTTCACCCGTTTAAGAGCTACGTACAGTGCCACAGTCACACACATAGCTGTCAAAGAGATCTGTTTTTGGGTTTGGTGTTAAAAATATACAGGGCGTCCCACGGCAATGCCACATGGAGGGAAAGTACCTTGAATATTGTAGATGGAACATTTTACTGAAAGAAGATGTCTTTCTTTTATTTTTGACACTATGTTATTTAGCAAAAAATAATCCTTATGATGAAGCCTTTCGATCGGTATGATAAAGCTACAGGGTAAATATTTTTCTCATGGAACGGGTTCGATTCCCGGTTCAAACATGTAATTATTTAAATATCTATTAATGCAGTTTAACTTGTTATTAAATTCAACTAATGTCTTCTTTCAGTAAAATGTTCCATCTACAATATTCATGGTACTTTCCCTCCATGTGGCATAGCCGTGGGACGCCCTGTATAGCCTTTGATGCAACAACGCCACCTAGAGGCGCGACACGGAAGTAGCTACAGCAACGAAAGTGAGTAAGGTACAAGCCGTATACAAGCATTAAAATACTGCTACAAAGCTAGGTACATGACTGTCTTCTAGATGTTATAAGAAAGATGCTCTTGTAGATGGCACTACGGAACATACTAACTTTGAAATATTTTTGAATTGCCTAACGTAATGTTTCTTTTTGTCTTCCATATGTCGCAGGTTTATGATAATATCTGGTTTTTGATTTTAAAAAAACCCGGACTTTTGATCAAGATCCGGATGATGATAAAAATATTTTATCATAAACCTGAACAAATCTAAGTGTTTTGATTAAAAACCTAAACCAGTGTAGTTTTATGATAAAAATTTAAATCTTGACGCGATCAAAGGGAGGATTGCTGTCAATGGCGATTTCCTGCAGGCCAAGTTTCACCTGCTGCGCTCTGCCTTACAAAACGCAACGCAACAGGGTACCGAGTCGAGATGGATCAGTGGGGGGAAGTCCGAAACTATAGGAGATAGGAAGAATGTCCTAGGGAACCATGTCATGTGCGTGCATGTCATCGATTATAAAGATATGAAAATCTGCATCCATTGATTAAAAAAACAGAAATCTTTTATTTGATTGCGTCAAGAGCTTAAATTTGATCATAAACCCAATTTGATCAAAACACTAGATTTGTTTAGGTTTATGATAAAATAAAGTCAATATTTTGTCATCATCCGGATCTTGATCAAAAGCCTAGGTTTTTAATAAAAAATCTGATTTTATCATAAACCTGCGACATAGGTGCATGCATTGTTTTTGTAATACTTTCAAGAATGCTATTTATTTGTGTTTTGTGTTATCTCTTTTTTTTAAATAGCGATTCTTTTTTGTTTCTCCAGAAGTATCAGATTACTTACTCATTGTTTTGCATTGCATTGTATAAAGCTAACCATATAAGGGGATTTGCCTTAACTTTCACCCTGACCTGAGATAAATCAGTAGGTAGGTTCTGCCCGCGACTTAGTCCGCGCTAAGATAAAAGGTATCAGCTCTATTTTTCCCCCGCTATCGACGTCAGTCAGGGTAAAATCGACAAAAGACTATTTTTCCTGTACAGTCGGCCACAGTCTCAGATACCCCTTTTTGTTCGATTGGCGCCCTTATGCCGCGCGCGGTAAGAGCTGCCATGGGGTATATGAGATTGTGGCCAACCGTACCGTGTGTGGAATCACATCGGCCTGACTGCAAGGACTGACGCAGGTTATTCAGTTTGGCCTCACTGTGTGTGACTTAATCATTAAAGCTTATTTTTTTCTTTCTCAACTTGTGCAGTGCTTCATCATCATCATTATCAACCCACCTCTCCCCACTGTTGGGTATAGGTATTTTTCTCGTCGCGCGGTGCAGTGCTTACGATAAAATAAACACGCATGATGCTTGATGGTAGTGATATAGCATGTTATTGTTATTAACCACTCGATCATAATATTTTTTTTCCAGTACCCTCAGGGCGCCTATAAGCCGAAGTAATTAACCAATACGTAGCCAATAACTGAACTAAACCGCTTAGATACTTACGTTAGTTAATAGAACCTTCGTGTAGGTATATTTTTAAGATTTAACATTTTTTAAGATTTGCTCGGGAAAGGACTTGACCTCTTGCATACCGTGCAGGCACTCTACCAATTGATATATTTTTTATGGGTATCATTTAAACGGCCGGCAGTATATTCAGGTTTTGGGTGGCTCTAAAATGTTTTTGGTTGGCAAAAATAGCTAATTGAGCGGCAACTAATGGCCAGCAAGAATAAAAAAAATGGTCAGCAAGTAATGTCATATTGGGCAGCTACAAAATTGGTTGTTTAGCTAATTAAGTATATGTTCAACCATAAATGTAATTGAAAGGCAAAATGTGAGCTACATTTAATTCAGTTTTGGCAAACTGTAAAACTATTTTTGGTTGGCGAACTAACATTGTTCTTACAGCAACAAATGTACGCAACTTCAGTGCTGCATTAAGTAATTGAAAATCATTTAAATAATTAATGACCTAACCTATGGTTATTTTATTTGGTTAACTAGGTAAATAAAAATATTATGAATTGTATATTTAAATCAAAATGCTTTATTTACGAAAACAAGAGCATTAGGCAGGAATCAGGTATCATGTAATGATTATAAAAAAATTGTTACTTACGAGTATAAAATTTGGCAATAACGATAGTAAATATAGATAAAAAAATCTAAGGTGCCAAATAAAAAAAAAACTTTGTTATTTCTTCTTTCCATCTTCTCTTTCGTGACTATAGGTTCAAAGATCAAGTACCTTCTGTTTTCACTGGCAAAAATCAGTGTCAAATTACGTTAATCTTAATTCGTGGAATGATAACGCCCACACGCCTTTGGCCGCTCGTATAACCCGCTTTTTCAGTAAAATCGGATATCAACTAAACGTAATGAAGCTCATTTTAATTAATTTGCTAACCAATACTTTAATTTGCAGACCCATCAATATTATAGCTTACATAATATATTATTTTTGAGCTTACCAATTGTATAATCTTGCCGACCAATTAATTATTCTGCCTATCGTTTATTTATTTCGCAAACAAATTAATTATTAAGCTGACACAAAATGTTATTTCTTGCTGTCAATATTGTAATTTTTTGCTAACCACTTATTGCGAATCATTTTGATTTTATTGCCGGCAAATAAATTGTTCGCTGCTTAAATGAAATAAAAGCTGCAATTTCTTGCTGACCAAATAGTTATATTGCAGCCTGAAAATTTACTTCCATTTTTTATCTTGCACATCTTTTAACAGAGACACTAATATTGTGTTAATTCAATCGTGGCGTCTGATTCGTTTATTTAATCACTATTGTCTGTTACCCGTCTTGAACCATTTAAGCGTTTTATTGAATGGAAAGGCAATAATTTAGTGGAAAATGCTTTGATGTAAATAATGATCATGTCATTTCACCGGCTCTAAACAGGGCATTAGTGACGCGGAATCTACACGCCTACGCGCCAACAACAATCCTACTCAATCAGTAGGTATACATACAACCGAACTCTCTACTCCTGTACTCCTAATAATAAGTATACTGCCTCTATAACAACCGACGCACCAATCACCGCTGCAGGTCCATATTGACACACACACTCTTTCTGTTACTCTACCGTAAAAGCTATTGGTGTTAAGTCAAAAAATTATATCACATAATATGATACAATTCGGTTTATCGGAAACCATAATTTAAACAAGCGCCCGAGGGTAAGAGCTGGCGTAGGAGCTAGGCTAGAAATAGGAGCTATGAGGGTTTCCGTTAAAAACTGGGCACCTACTCCAGCAGTTAAGGGTAGACGATAGCAAGGTGGCGGGAAATTCAAAATTTTCACAGACTTTTACATTTTGTAGCTAAACTGAACTATTTTTGTTCATCGATTTTTCGTTCGCGAGAATAAAACCGTATTCTTTTAATTATTGTAAACAACAGAACAACAATAATTCAGCCGATTATGTGTTCTGGTCTACGAAGCAGTGGTAGTGCCTAAAAAACTTGTCGTAGACCAGAACACATAATCGGCTGAATTATTGTTGTTCTGTTGTTTACAATAATGAAAAGAATACGGTTTTATTCTCGCGAACGAAAAATCGCTGAACAAAAATAGCTCAGTTTAGCTGCAAAATGTAAAAAACTGTGAAAATTTTGAATTTCCCGCCACACTACTATCTTCCAGCCTTAAGTTAAATTATTTTTGCCTGTTTGACTTTGAAGGCGGTTTATTTTTTATTATTTGACACTTTTTGTGATTTGTTGTATTGACTGGTGAAAAGGTACACTGTTATTAAGCTATTGCACTGATTCCGAGTGTTATTCCGAGTCCGTTGAGGTTCATTATACATTTCCGAAGTTCTTCATAAGATCTTCACATTTTTTATGAAACCACATGGGAAATATGTGGTCCATAAAAATAAAAAAAACATCAAGTTTTTTGGCTCATAGTAAGTACTCGTAGTAAAACTTGTATTGAGCCAAGTGTCAGCATTTCCTACTCAACTCAGAAAGAAATACCTTAGAGCAGTGTTCCTAGACATCGCTTCCAAGCAGGCACAAGCGGACCGTAGCACGTGCACCAGTTTTCACGCAGTCTGGTAGGTACCCTTTGTAAACATAGCGCCACCCACTACTTAGCAAAATTAGTCAACCGTAAACCGACTTCTTTTTCAGACTTATTGAATAAACAGGCGACAAATTGGTCGCTTCCACCGGAATATGATAAATGAGTCGTTGACTTTGTTTTTTTTAACGTTTGTTTGTAGTAGTTTAATTTATTATTGTACTTTAATTTGTAGTAGCAATAGATACCACTCTCTAAACACGAAGGAAAACATCTTGGGGAAACTCGCGGCTTAATTGGCTCCGTACGTATTGACTCTTGTCTGTGGCCGACCTGTGTTTTATTAATATTTTAAGAAAAAAATAAAAAACAAAGATGCCAATGGTCGTGGTGAACAATACGGGGCCTTAGCCTGTAACACAATGGCGTCTCAATGGTGTCCTAGGTAGAAGGACAAAACCGTGATTTTTTCGTTGTTCTCCTACAACAGTGAACTAATCCTCTAGTAGTTGGAGAGCTGGTGACCAAGCGAGATATTTTTTCGTACAAGGCTGGGAGCTTCTGAGCTGGTTATTTAGACTCCGCTGATCACGAATATACCAATTTTATAGTCCGGGCGCGGTTGAAAGTTCGTTTTTTTTAGCGTTTTTTTGGTTGAGGAATATTTTTTCGTACAAAGCTAGGAGTTTCTATGCTGCTTATTTAGAGTCCGCTGATCACGAATATACCATTTTTATAGTCCAGGCGCGGTTGAAACTTTGACTTTTTTAACGTTAAAATTTATAGAAAAACCCAAAATATCACCCCATTTGGATGGTCCAGCAAGGAAAATATTTTGAAATCGGATATTTTAATTTTAATTTTGTCAGTCCGGTGTTTCTCCTCGGTTGTGTTCATGAGATAGAGCACACTAAAGGGGGCCCAATGTATGACACCAGTTTTTCAAACTCGCCTGACAGAGACAGATAAAATTATATAAGCTGGGGTAAAGTTTTCCGTTCCAAATGATATCAGTTTGGTAAATAATAGTGATCTTCTTCCTGAGATATAGCTTAGTAAAGAAGACCGAAAATTTTTTTTACTTCAAATATTCATTGAATTAATTTTGCAAGTTGAAGCTTAGTCGTACAAAGGAAAAAATATTATATTGAAAGTTCTCAATTGTTGCGTTCAGGAGATAGAACTTTTCAAAGGTGTAACTGAATGAACGCGAGTATGAAGTAGAATTCGTGATCAATTTAGAAATTACTATTAGTTTGAGGTATTTGGTACTCTTTGGCAATCACTACTCTTCAGATTATCAAGATAGCATTGAAAATCGAGAACAGGAAAAACATTGCACGGCAATGCATAGTTACCAAGTCCAAGCTATGGAAGGATTTCTAAGGTTGTTTTACCTGCTTTACTTTTTAGAGTTCCGTACCCGAAAGGTGCCAAATGGGACCCTATTACGCTGCCTGTCTATTGGTCCGTTATATTGTTTGGATTTTTTTTTGCGCTTTCATCAAAGTCGTAAAACAGAAGTTTTGGAAATAATAAAAACCTAGCTCCTCTACTAATACTTCCTTTCCATCATCGCAAGCTACATGTGGGTACATAATTTAATACAATGTTTGGCTCATCATGGCTCATACACTTCCGTGCACTTGATTGTGTACGGTGTACACTGTACAGTGCCACCATCTTACCTGTTCAGACGGTGAAAGATACTTCATCTTCATAGACCAGTAGGTACACATAAAGGAGAAAGGCCGAGGGGTCTTACTTTTCCAAAATAAAGGTCCTTCTCACTTTCACTATAAAATATGAGTTCAAATAAATAAAGTAACATACTTAATAATGGCTATGTTCTATGCTGATTAAAAATACTAAGTACTCACTAAGGATAGTTATATTTTTTTGAAAAAATGTATTTTTTGGCAGGGATAACGCTTAAGTAGATAAACTTAAATAAACATTTCATCTGAATAGATAAGACGTCACAAGATCATGAGCAACAAACGCAATAGATAGCTTCGAGATCAGATTGTTCTTCTCAACCCGCGACCCAGTGTATTACCTCATAATGTTAAGCTTTTACTTGAGTAGGTAAGTATTAGATGTTGTAATGATCAACAATAATTAATACGACAATTGTTTCTCTTTTTTTAGTGATGATTATGGTTTTGTCAATTAACGTACGGAAAGCATCCCAGTTTGCTTGCATGTTGTTTATGTTCATATTGGCTTTTCTATGTCATAAGCCGTTTGCAAAGAATTTCGCTTAGCACATATTAATTTTGACAGCTGTAATTTGGTTCTTGTATGGTCACATCTGTAAGCGCCATTTATGAACTGCATTAAATTGTTTTTTTTTTTTTAAATGGCTCATTGATCAAAATATTGAATAGAGGTTGTTGGTAATAAATGTTTTGTTTCTTGAAGCAGTCTTTATTGTTATCGATGGAGTCACTGTTTTTTTGTAATGATTAGGTGTTATCTTTCCCTTTTTTCTGTTTTGGTCACAATCGCCAAAAACTTGCCGATAGCTACTCTGACAACTGAACATCTAACATGTTGGCACTATACTTTATTGTCGATTTTGTCATTTTTGTATTAGGACCGAAGTCTACACACTCTGATTTATTAAATATTTATTTTTATCTTTTTATTTTTCCTTGCCAATTTAAAGTACAAACCTTGAAGAAGTGCACAATAATTTGACCGAGCGAGCGAAGTGACCGAGTGTCTCCGTTTCAGCTTTGGCAAAAATGCTGTGCGGCGGATGGACATCTGTTCTCCTAATACAGGTCGTAGTTCTCGACCGATTCTCGTGAACTTTTGTGAGTAGGTATGATATTTATAGGGTTTTTTTCATCGATCCAGTTTTTCGAAATTTAACTCGCAAAATATGTCGAAGGTAATGTCAAACTTTGTTGTTTACCGGCCGATTTGGCTCAAACATAGAATGAAATATTGATAATTGCTTCTTTTATGGCTCCATCAAAATACTTGTATTTTTTTGCGGTATATTGTTTAAAATAAAGAAACAGTGATTATCTGGACTATGAATGTAACCAGACAAGTCGAGTAATTTTATTGAAAGTTACAAATTTTAATAGCAAAGCAAAGCCAAAGACCATAGCAATACACTTATCTCTGTTTTTCATCACTGTTGAAAAAACGATCCTTGTGGCCGGGTCAAAAAATCCTTCGCACTTCCAACTCTATCTGCAGGTCTCTCCACTCCACTAACTGGCTCATTCAGTAATGTATCTGGACCACACTGATTTCTATGGTATCCACCTATATGTACTAAGGCGCTACGGCGTGCCGATGCGATCTAGCCATGAATTCCCTGTGATGAGCTGTCTTGTAAACGCGTCTACGTAGAGCTTTATAACTCATATTTTCTTTCTATACAAAAATACGTTTTATCTTGTTACAACAATGTCTTGAACATAAGAAGAACAAAAAAAAGTTTAGGTCCCTGTACTCAGCTGTATCTCGGGAAGAAAATTATTATCAGTTACCAAACTGATATTATTTGGATCGGAAAACTACACTCCAGTTTATATATATGGGTGTGTCTCTGTCAGTCGAGTTTGTAAAACTGGTTTCATATATTGGACCCCCTTTAATGTGCTCTATCTCGTGAACACAACAAAGGAGAAACACCGGATTCACAAAATATAAATAAGAATATCCAATTTCAAAATATTCGCCTTGATGAACCATCCAAATGGGGTAATATTTTGGGTCTCTCTATGAATTTTAACGTTAAAAAAGTCAAAGTTTCAACCGCGCCCGGACTATAAAAATGGTATAGTCGTGATCAGCGGACTCTAAATAAGCAACATAGAAACTCCCAGCCTTGTTCGAAAAAATATTCCTCAACCAAAAAAATTACACTTTCTACGCTCAAAAAATAGAACTTTCAACCGCGCCTGGACTATAAAAATAGTATATTCCTGATCAGCGAAGTCTAAATAAGCACCCTAGAAACTTCTAGCCTTGTACGAAAAAATATTCCTCAACCAAAAAATTACACTTTCAACGCCAAAAAAAACGAACTTTCAACCGCGCCCGGACTATTAAAATGGTATATTCATGATCAGCGGAGTCTAAATAACCAGCTCAGAAGCTCCCAGCCTTGTACGAAAAAATATCTCGCTTGGTCACCAGCTCTCTAACTATAGGATTAGACTCTTAATATTCTTTGCTGTACTACAATAACATTAAAAGGACCGACACTGGACTGACATCTATATATATAAAAATGAATCGCCGTGCATTAGTCGAAACTATAACTCTAACTAAGAAACGGCTTGACCGATTTGCATATTTACTGTTTTGTTTAGTTCACCATAGTTCAGGGTAGGTTTAAAAGCAAAGAAATATGGGAAAAGTTAAAAGATTAGCTGAAAAATGGAAGAAATAAAAATTGGTCATTTTGTATTGGAATCGCCATTTTTGACGCGGAGAGTCAAACTATTTCAGGTGATACGAAGTTCACCGGGTCAGCTAGTCATCAATAAATCGTAATTAAAATCGTCAACCGGAAGCCCATTTTGACACCATTGTGTTACAGGCCCTGCTATCGTTTGTAAAGTCCGCGCACGATAAGTCTGCGCGCGACAAGTGGCGTATTTAGTTTAATTTGCTATGAAAAATAATCTCCCGACCGTAATAATAATCAAAGAATAGATATTAGATATTAAACTTTATTGCACACGAAACATAGACGGTACAATAATTCAGTAAAAGTTTTGCCCAAGCGCAGACTTATCGTGCGCGGACTCTAACCGGACTTTCACGAGTTGGGCTTCTCCAGTCACATTCGCGCACGTCTCACTACGACCCTGAGGTGGCCGTCAACGGACCACGAGGACATCATCATCATTATCATCAGGATGGTATTGATGCAGGCAAGCCTACTCAATCTAAAAAAAAACAATGTCCCAGGCATTGTAGCGTCCGAGTGGTCCCTTCACACATCTAGTGTGAGTAAAGGTAACACTGGACGCAGCATAAATCATCTCATTACGAATATGCAAAGGCCATAGTTAGGAATGACATCGGGAAGTCATGTCATGCGCCAAACGCAGATGTTTTTAGAGAGAAGGAAAAAGGCACAAATAGCAAACCTGTTTGTAGAACTATAGGATGCATACTAACTTATCATCTAATGTGGTGGGTTTTCACTTGACCCCCGAGGTTACTCTTGTGGTTCAATCGTGCCATTGTTCACTTATCTCTAATACGGCACACTTGTCTGCAGTGTGGTCAACATAATATAGCCAGCAGCAGTGCAAAAAATAGGACAATCGAGTTAGCTCGTTGTCAGGATTAAAAATGTCAGATTTCTAGGAGCCATTTCACACGACAATTCTAAATGTCCAGTCTAACAAACTCGTGTTTGTGTTATATATAATACAGGTACACTGGTACACACACGTGCTACATTCTGGAATGGTACAGATGGGCAAACAGGGGTTGTTCGTATTTCTTAAGAAATTAAACAAGTTTGACGGCATACTTTAACTGCAGACTAATCTCTTTACTCACTCGAGTATCGTCTTTATAATGTGCCGGCAAAGCGACAAAATGTCACATTTTCATTGCGCGCCATTATGAGCGTGACCATAATGGTAATGATACCGCGATAGCATCGCCGCTTTCTGGAAAAAGTTTGTTTTAACAACAACATTTTACTTCGGCGTCGAGCTATGCAAATGGTGACGTACTGACGTACTATTTTAGAGCCGAGGGCTCGTGGAGAGCGGAGCGGGTTGGCTGGCGCGGGCGGGCTGACCTAGTGCGCGCATTGAAAGCGACATCGTGCGGTGGCAGGGGAGGGCACGGCGGCCCGGCGGCGGCTCAGTGCGCGCGCAGCCCGCCATGCGCACACGCTGGTCACATGGCGCGTCGCCTGGCGCTGCTGCTCCTGGCCGTGGTCGCCGCCGCCGCCGGCCCCCACCCGCCCCGCCCGCCCCTCGCCTACACGCTACATTCCTCCTCCTCAGACTCCGAGTCACTGGACCCTTTCGTCATCTTCGACGACTACAGCGACTCCCGCGAGCCTCTCCCGCGCATGCCCGCGCCCCCCAAAATAAGTGCCAAAGTGATACTCCGGACCAAAGGTCCTGTTGTAAACGAGTCTGTGAAAAAAACTAAAAGTGATAATAAGACAATTCTAGTTAAGACTGCCAGTAATAGTAAATTAAAGAAGGTGCACCTGGTGACGGAGAGGCCGGTGAGGACGAGCAGCTGGGCGCCGTGGGGAGACCGACCGCTGGTGGAGGTGTCACCTCAGTTCGTGCTGATGAGCGTGGACATGTCACCCGCGACTACTCCGCCCACTACCCGTCGACCGCCCACCACCCCCCGCCCGCCTACCACCCGCCCGCCTACCACCCGCCGGCCGCCCACTACTACACGCCACCCGCCCTCAACGCGGAAGCCCGCTCGGACAACGCGCAAACCACCAAAGTTAACTAAAAAGCCACAAAAATATACCAAAACTACAACTTGCCCTCCAAAAAATACGGGCTGGTTCTCGTCCTTCTTTCAAGACAATAAAGTGAAGAGAGTACAAAAGAAACCGGCAAAGCCTGCATGGTACTCAGGTAAGAATATTTATGCTAAATTAGAAGTTAATATTCAGCACCTTACTCTGTAAATAGTAGGTAAGTGCCCAGCACTTCTTTTTTTCCTCTGCACATAACCATCTAGAATGTGGTAATTGCTTCAAAATTTACTATGGGCATGATGCCTTCGACAGTTTGCGAGAAACCGGCAGTGCCTGCATGGTATTGAGGTAAGAATACTGATGCTAAATTTTGAAGTTGGTACCCAGCATCTTATTCTATAAACAGTAATTGCCCAGCAGATAAGCATCTAGCTGGCATATGGAAATTGCATATAATTTTGCTATGCCTTCGGTAATTTGCGAAATAATGCGCACCTGATCAAAGTTTACCACCACTTTCGGGCCACATAGTTTCTTGCCAAGCTTCAATACTGAATAAACGATATTCAAACATTATTCAAACATTATACAGACCTGTAAGTAGAGACCTTTATACCTAAAAACGTAGGTAAAGAAAGGTTGGTATTTAATTTGAATACCTAGGAACATTTTATTTTATAGCACCATATATATTTAATATCATTATTTTTTACCCGCAATAACCCCCCTGTAAAACGAGACAAGCAGTCGGACCCATGATATAATTAAAAAAATCTTATAAGAATACATTCATTTTCATTTTCAACCATCGATCTCGCTACGCGTCACTCATATAAAAGACATCAACGCGGTGCCTGGGCACGGGGCACCATTAACGTACTTTTTTACACAATCTGTCAAGGTTATTCATACACTATAGGTACCTTATAAAGACTGCGTTTTTAAACAGTGTGATAGATTTTTTCTTGTATAATATAATATTTTGATTAAGTATATATTTAAAACATACAACTAACATCGTATTGAAAGGAAGCCAATATTTGACTAATCAACGTCTTAAGGCGCTGGGCATAGTGAATCGCCCGCGCGCAAAGAAAAATGCACAATATCGATTCCTGTATCAAATACACAAATTGAAAATGTTCACATATCAAACCCTAGAATTAGGTGAGATCTATCTAAAACAGCCAGTTTCGTGTTGACATTCATAAACGTTTTGAAGAAATATTGCTTAAAAAAAATTGGCGGCGCACTTTTTTTCAAGCAAAATATCTTGCAATCTGTTATGGATATCAACATGAAACTGGCTGTATTAGATAGGTCTCAACTAATTCTTGGGTTTGATATGTGAACAATTTTCGTTTTTTTTAGTGTATTTGATACATGAATCGATTTTGTGCATTTTTCTTTGGGCGCGGGCTAATTCACTATGCCCAGCGCCTTAAAAAGTTTTACTATATCACACTTTCTGTCAAAGTTGAACTCAATTGGAGGTCAAGAACAGGTTTATATTCGATGTTGTCTCGGATTGGCTGCTAATGTTATAAATAAGCAGCATATAAATTCTATGATTGATGTGTGATGTATCCTAAAATATGCGTGTCTATAGATTCAAACATGAATCAAGTACAATTTCGATAGATGCCTCGTAAAAGTTACAGCGACGAAGGAAAGCCACTTTCGCTCACACGGCCGTAACTTTTCTTTTCAGCGATACCGAGCCTTGAGGAAAGTCAATAAAAATACCTTTGTGATAAGGTAGCCATGGTTTAGCCCTTTATATGCACTTCGTTTCCAACTACTCTTCTCACCACCTTATCTATTTAAAGGTTATTGAGAAAGACCGCCAATTACAATTACAATTACTTACTTAGTAAATATGTTAGAACTTTAGTTTTACTTAGAATAGCAGTTAACAATGTACGTTAAACATTTGCAAAGTTATGTTTTATATTTAACTTGATTTAATTTAATGCAGTGGTAAGGTCACAGATGTCTGTAGGTGAGATGAACACACTTCAATATTAACATGCAATTTTGTTTGATCGAGTCCTATTTCCAACGGACTGAACCTATACAGAGTTTGCTTTCTGTAAAACTTAAACATTGCCCAGGCGCATCAATAAAAGCACACTTCTTGGCTAAATGAAACAGAGTGTGAAAACTCTCGATATTATCTATTTATGAAGTTGGTATCTAAATAAAACAAAAAGGGACAAGAACAGACGAAAAAAGGCGGTCAATGGAGCAACTACAAGATAAGATAGTTGTCGTCGCTCAAACCGTCAATATCCTGCCCCATTAGAAAAACTAGATGGTTCCGTTTTCCCCGTGCGCACGCGCTGCGTCGCCGTCGTTACTCGTAACATTGCACACGCTATTTTTCATAGAGTTGTAAGTAATAAGTTCATAGAGTGTATGAAATTGGTATGTTACCTTGTAAATGTAAAGGATCACATCATACCTAGCAACCATAATTTAAACTGTAATAGTGTTTGAAACGATTTCAAACATAGAAATACACAATAATCTCAATTTGAAAATACCTAGTGTGGGGCACGAAACTTTTTGGACAAAATTCGAAATTCTAAAATTGAATAGTTTGTAATATACTTTTGTTTGGCTCAACCTTCAGTCTGATTTTGATACGTCTTGTGGCACTATTGTACAAAGAGAAAATTGTAAATAAAATTGATAATTTCGACACGAGAGTTTTCCTGAAAGCATTGCATAGCCCGCCACAACTGGTGACACCCGCACGCTGAATAAAACCTACGAAAATGCCCGACCCGCAACCTTTGAAGTCGGAGGAGCCACGGAAGACGGAGCCTAGTTCAAGTAAGCTGCAGGAGTCAGAAATGGCAACTATATCGCTACACTCCCGATTACCAGCTTTCTGGCGAGAAGACGTAGCTCTGTGGTTCGGTCAAGTTGAATCTGTCATCGCGAGCGCCAAGCTAACAGAAGATCAAAAGTACCACATGGTCGTATCAGTCCTGGACAGAACCGACCTCAAGCAGATCAGCGACATCTTGAGAAGACCTCCAGAGACAGGAAAATACACCACACTGAAGAAGCGCCTCATTTCCGTGTACGAAGAGTCGGAAACTAGCCAGCTACAAAAACTTCTCAGCGGTTTAGAGTTGGGTGACATGAAGCCAACGCAACTGCTACGAAAAATGCGTGACCTTGGAGAGAGCATGATTCCTGATGACGCACTCAAAGTTTTGTGGATGAACCAGCTGCCCCAACAAATACGTGCCGTCTTAGCAGTTAACAGTGAGTCTGCGCTTGAAATATTAGCAAGTATGGCTGACAAGATGTGGGAGCAGACCGAAACTCGTTTTGTCGCTACACTATCAACGCCCAAGACTACAGAGATGAGCCAGATCGAAGTTTTATCGAAGCTAGTCGAAAAACTAACGCTAGAGATTACGGAGCTGCGTGAAAGGAGCGCTTACAGACACCGTCGTCCGTTCAACCGACGCAACCGATCTCACTCAAGGAACGGCGCAAGATCGCGTTCGACGTCAAGGAAGTATCGAACTCCTCAAGATCCTGACTGGCAATGTCGCTTTCATTTTCGCTATGGGGATAATGCGAGCCGATGCGAGTCCCCGTGCGCAAGAAAAAACAAGACGTCAAAAAAAAACTAGTAGAGACATCGACCGCGGCGGGCGTCGATGTTATAGCCAGTAACCGCCTTTGTGTCACGGACAGACAAAGTCGTGAACACTTCCTCGTGGACACTGGCGCGGAGATATCCGTACTAGCCGTTAAGAAGAAGGGCAAACCGGTGCAGGCTTCATACAACCTCTATGCAGCGAACGGGACCACTATAGCAACGTATGGAGAAAAAACGCTACAACTCAACTTGGGCCTACGACGAAACTTTACGTGGACGTTCGTCATCGCAGACACGAAAAAGTCAATCTTGGGAGCCGATTTCCTGAGACACCATCGTCTCATGGTAGACCTTCACAGAGGAAGACTAGTAGATACAGTGACAGAACTATCTATCAAAGCGCCTGCAGTAACATACAACGAGCCTTCGATCCATCTAGTCAATGAAACACATCCGTACAGCGAGCTACTGAAGAAGTTCCCAGACATACACAGGCCCCTATCAACTAAGATACCTCCTAAGCACGAAGTAACGCATCAGATCGAGACTACGGGACCTCCACTCTTTGCTCGACCACGCCCACTAGCGCCTGAAAAGTACAAAGAAGCGAAGAAAGAGTTTGAACGAATGGTCGAAATGGGAGTATGCCAACCATCTAACAGCCCATGGGCTAGTCCACTTCATGTCGTAAGAAAGAGCAATGGACAGCTACGCGTATGCGGAGATTATCGTCGTTTAAACGCTGTGACGATTCCAGATAGATACCCCATACCGAGGATGCAAGACTTCACTTTTCATTTGCATGGCAAGAAAATCTTTTCAAAGCTAGATATCACGAAAGCGTACTACTGGATACCGATGGCAAGTAAAGAAGATACGCAGAAAACAGCCGTTACAACCCCGTTCGGCTTGTTTGAATTCACAGTCATGACCTTCGGACTGCGCAACGCATGCCAAACTTTCGTGCGTTTCATGCATGAAGTGCTACGAGGCCTAGATGAAATCGCTTTTGCCTACGTCGATGACATACTGATCTACTCCGAGAACGAAGAAGAGCACAAAGCACACCTACAACGTGTCTTTGAACGCTTGAACGAGTACGGCGTTAGCATCAACGCGGAGAAATGCGAGTTTGGAAAAGAAGAGCTGAATTTCCTTGGCTATCGAGTATCAGCCAACGGCATACAACCGCTAGAAGACCGAGTATCAGCAATATCTACGTACCCGAAGCCTACAACGATTGAAGAGCTGCGAAGATTTCTTGGAATGCTCAACTTTTATCGCGACTGTCTACCACATCAAGCTGACAAGCAAAGAGAGCTCAATAAAATGTTGCATAATACGAAGAAGAAAGACAAGACACCGATCACTTGGAGCCCGGAAGCAGAGGACGCGTTTGAACAATGTCGTGACAGCATCAAAGAAGCGACGATATTGTCTCATCCGATCCCCGGTGCTGATCTCTCGATCATGACAGACGCAAGTGACCGAAGTATGGGAGGCGTGCTCCAACAGAAAGTTGCAGGAAGATGGACGCCACTCGCTTTTTACTCTAAAAGCTTGTGTGAGGCACAGAAGAAGTACAGCGTGTACGATCGCGAACTACTAGCCATGTACACTGCCGTTAAACACTTCCGACGTTACATAGAAGGAGTTGATGTGACTATCTACACAGATCACAAGCCACTGACCTACGCGCTTACGAAGCCGCCGAGTAACTGCGATACGCCACGAAGAGAGAGACAGCTACAGTTTATTAGCCAGTTTTGCAACAAGATTGCCTACGTAGAAGGCGCGAACAATCCTGTGGCAGACGCTTTATCTCGGATCAATGAGATTCAGTGCCCTAGCTCGATCGATTACGAAGCACTGGCCGAAGAGCAAGACAAAGATCAAGAGTTACAAGATCTCTACAAGAAAAGCAACTTAAAGTTTACAAAAGTTACTCTACCTGGACTGAAGAAACCTATAGTATGTGAAGCATCAACGAATACGCCGAGGCCATACCTACCGATATTATTTCGTGAAGCAGCCTTCAAAGCACTGCACGAGATAAGCCATCCTGGTATACGAAGTACGAGAAGACAGATGACTGACAAGTTTTTCTGGCCGGCGATAAACAGAGATGTGACATCATGGGCGAGGAGCTGCATAGGATGCCAGCGCGCCAAGATACACCGTCACAACGTCACACCACTTGGACAGTTCCCAGAGTCCAACCGTTTCGAGCACCTCCACATCGACATTGTAGGACCGTTGACACCATCCAATGACTACCGGTACCTAGTCACGATCATAGACCGATGCACAAGATGGCCAGAGGCAATTCCTGTCCGAGACATCACCGCAGAAACAGTCGCCAAAGCACTCTACGAAGGCTGGATTGTACGTTTTGGTTGCCCGCTACGAATAACTACCGACCAAGGAAGGCAGTTCGAGTCGTCGCTATTTCAAGAACTGATGAAAGTACTCGGAGTGACAAGAATCCGTACCACTGCCTACCATCCTCAGTCGAATGGTCAAGTTGAAAGATGGCATCGAACACTTAAAGCTGCGTTAATGGCAAGAGGCTCAAGCACGAGATGGTCAGAAGAGTTACCTACAGTACTACTGGGTCTACGAGTTGCTCTACAGCGAGAGTCAAACATGAGTCCTGCGTTATTTACCTACGGTACTACACTAAGACTGCCAGCAGACTTGTTTTTGCCAACGAAACCGCATGCTAACGATGCAGAGTTCGTACGCCGCCTCACCGACACGATGGAAGCAATAAGGCCGGCGCATCAGAATAACAACAGTCAACGTGCAACGTTTTTACATAAGGATTTGTCTACGTGCACACATGTTTTCGTTAGAGTGGATGCTACGAAAAAGCCTCTAACGCCACCGTATGATGGGCCATACGAAGTTTTAGAGAAACATGAAAAGTTCTTCAAGCTTCAGTACCCAAGACGGACTACGCTGATATCCATAGATCGGCTGAAGCCAGCGTTTATGTGCCCTGAGGAAGAGTTGACCACGCCGAGTGCCTTTACCTCTGCTCAAGAAGAAGAAAAACGGAAGAAAGATTACGTTACGCGCTCCGGCAGAACAGTTCGTCGAGCCGTACGCTTCACTTGAAGGGGGGTAATGTGGGGCACGAAACTTTTTGGACAAAATTCGAAATTCTAAAATTGAATAGTTTGTAATATACTTTTGTTTGGCTCAACCTTCAGTCTGATTTTGATACGTCTTGTGGCACTATTGTACAAAGAGAAAATTGTAAATAAAATTGATAATTTCGACACGAGAGTTTTCCTGAAAGCATTGCATAGCCCGCCACACTAGTAACAAAAAATACTTAAGTTATATTATAATTAATGAGCTACTTCTAAGTATTTGTGTGACCTAAACATATTTTCAGGATTCATTTTAGGCAATGAGATGAAAGCCAATAGTTAGAGAGCTGGTGACCAATCGAGATATTTTTTCGTACAAGGCTAGGAGTTGGTAGGCTGATAGAGTAGACTTCGCTGAGTCTGGGAAAAATATTTTTTTGGCACGGTCGCGGTTGAAAGTTAGATTTTTTTGACTTTGAAAGTTTAAATGTATGGGTTCAGTAATTTTTTTTGTCGTACAAGGCTAGAAACTTCTAGGTTAGTTGTTGAGACTCCGTTGAACAAGAAAATATTTGTTTTTTTGGCCGAGCGTGGTTGAAAGTTAGATTTTTATAACCCAAAAATTCACACTTTCTAGGTTATAAAAAACAATATTTCTACCGCGTTTGGCTAGTAATAAACAGTGATTTCGTGATCAGCGGAGACTAAAAAGGCAGACTAAAAACTCCCAGCCTTGTAGACAAAAAAGAAATGACTCAACCCATACATTTAAACTTTCAAAGTCGAAAAAATCTAACTTTCAACCGCGACCGGACCAAAACAATATTTTTCCCAGACTCAGCGTAGTAGTCTACTCTATCAGCCTACTAACTCCCAGCCTTGTACGAAAAAATATCTCGATTGGTCACCAGCTCTCCAACTACAAAAGTCTTTTCTTGATTGAAAGTGGGACACTTTCTTCTATGAAAAACTTACTAAATCATTAGAAGGATAATAAAATTGCGACGCAAATCACCCGTGAATCGATGAATGGAATCATGATAAGTTAACGAATGACTGTATTTTTTGCACCGTCTGCAGAATTGTGCTGTATCACTTTGTCTGCATATTAAAATGTAAGTGTGCAATTTTTTTCAGTCACTTTCGTCTGTCGATGTCGGTTTGACATCAATTGGTTAATTGTATCACATTTCGATGGGGCGCCAAAATTGCAGACAAAATCTATTCAGTGAAAATTCCTAATAGGTATCCCAAAATAATTAGCCACACATAATGACATTCGTTAAAAAATTTAGTTATTACGCTCTACGGAGGTACGTAAATCCCAAAATCGAACATAGTACATACAGTTGTAGGTGTGTGCAACAATCACCGCATCATTCAATCATATAATTAGAATAATGGTGTGATTTACCAAATTCTTCCCCAAATAAGGTGAAGTCTTTGAAAATTAAAATGAAAATGAAAAAGGTCTTTATTTAAAAATAGTGAAGTAACATATTGAAGATACATTGGTGGCCCCCACACTTAGGCATGGCCTGTGTTGTGGGTGCCGGATAAAATAAAAAATAACTATTTAACGACACAAGTCTTCGGCTGAGAATACCGGCAGTCACCATAACCTTAACGAAGCGAGCGAAACACCAAAACATAGTAGACCATCTCCAGATTAGAAGTGATTGTCGGTCAGGTTAAGCATTATTCATGTCATTAAGTAGTACTCATAGAAAGTATCCAAGTTACTTTCAGTTGGTAAGCGGTCAATGAACTCCAATTTTGATAACTTTATGAATCTGTAGCAGCTAATGCTAATGTTTTCCTTGAATGCTAGCAGTAGATATTGAGGAAATCGCGAATAATTTTTATTAACCTTGTCATTCCCGAGGGTTAATAAGCAGAAATTATGTTATAAGTGCTGGGCAAGCTTACTTATGTTATCTAAATAAGTCCCAGGCAAAGCGGCTACCGATACTACTGTTTGGAGGTGCTACTGGATGCTTGAATACCTGTAAGAATGTAAAGGCCAGCTAGGGGAGTACATACAACGTCACGATAAAAGTTTTATCCCACTATCGGCTATCGCCATCTTGGTTTATTTCACCTGTGTAAAGCGACATGCCGTTACCCGATAGTGGGTTAAAACTTTTATCGTGACCTTGTGCTCATCAAACTGTTTTTATTTAAATAATATTTGTTACAGGTTTATTCACCACGGTGTACACGTGGATATGGGGTTCTAAGGAGGCTCAGTCCAGCAGCTGGTTCAGCGGAGGCAGTTGGTTCCAAGAGGATAGGGTAACCACCACAACAACGACAACCACAGAAGCCCCTACCACAACCACTGCCGTTAACTGGTTCCAAAATCTTCTGGAATCGGAGGAAGATGACGGTGCCTACGTTACTAATGACACTAGTAAGAAGTACATCTAGCATGAATTACCAGCTCTGCAAGTATTTTTTTAAATAGCCTTATTCCTGAAACATGTCAACTTTAAAATGTCATTTCCAACCACTTTTGTTCTACCTACGACTTGGGTGAAAGCGCATTTTTTTTGGCGCAGAGTTACAAGTAGGAGTCGCAAGCGTAGCATGCAGGCCATACTGATAGACTATTTTAAGGTTGGTTTTTTTTAAATATTTTATTTTATTTGCGGAGCTTAATGACAAGTAGGAGCAGGAGATGCTGGAAAGGGAGTGATGGGGCACGAAAGCGCGCCGCGCAGGCAGCGCTGAAATGGTACACAGGACCGCGCGTCAACCCTTACAAGCTAGCACTCTACTTGGTTACGTTACGGGCGACTTTACAACCAAAGTGTACAGTCTGACGTGCTGTCATGGGTACAAATGCAAACTTTTAAAGATAATGAAAAGTTCAGTAAATAAAAAGTATTGAGCTACGAGAAAAGTCGTCGATAAATTTTGTAGGAAATCACATTTAGCAGTTTACGTGTTTCAGGAATAAAGCTATTTAAATATTGCCCTGTACTGTACTTATATCGTGCGCACAGTGGTCGATTTGTACGATTTAGGCGGCCAAAACTATTTTATGCTTTATTTCAGTAATAAATACGACAACAAATGCTAATCTGGTATTTTAGAGTGAATATATATGTTTATCCCTATTTGTTTCATTGAAAGCGTATTTTTCTATACAAAAAAACATTTCTGTGAAAATATTTTTGTAAATAGCGCCAATGTTTTTAAATTTTCTTTAAATCTCCCTTTGGTGTAAAATATATATTTTGAGTTCATTTGAATTATCGAAATCGGCTTAGTAGTTTTTGATATTTGGGTTAAGAATTATCACAATTTGTTAAGTAAAAGACGGCCGTACATAAAAAAAAATGTTTATTCTCTACAGTCTGCATGCCTATTTAAATTGAAAATAAAATATGGATGACAAAAAAATACAGTATACACTAAAATTAAATGGTCAACAGTTATTACCACATTATTATACTAAATGTTACTTACAATGTTAGGTACCGAATCATAAACAATAAGACAATATTTTATGAAAGTTTAACATACAAATTGTTATGTTACTCTTTAAAAGACAATTCTTCCTCACCGTCACTTTCCATGCATTTATCACAAGTGCCTTTTGTATTTGGCTCTGCAGGAAGCAAAAGCTCCAAAGTTTCCTGCAAAAATGGTTTTGATCGGATCTTCTTTTTTTTTCTCATTGAACTGATGAGCGGATCTGATGTCAAGAGTAACCTGTGATAAATATCAAGGTTACAGTCTTCGCGTGAAAACTTTCGAGCAAAGTTTAGACGGTATGAGCGAAAGTGCTTATTACGAGCTTCTGCAGCTTCCTCCGAAAGTTGACCAATAGGCACTAGAGAATTTTCTATAACTTTTCCACCATGTACCAAAATTTTATGCATGGTAGGAGTCATAGAATGCCAACCATATAACTCTACATACAGTTTTGCTGTCTCCATGGCGTATTCATCAAATTTCGGGACATCTATATTGTGACCGCTTGATATGGCTTCCAAAATAACTTTAATTCTATAAATAAAATTAATGTCTATTCCCGTTATTTCAGCAGCCAGATGTGGGTTTTCAAAAAATCTTCTACTAGTATTGCCGTCATTTGTGTTACCAAAATTACATTTTGGCATATCTACCAAGATACCTACTTCTTCTCTGAATCTTTGCTGAATCTCTTTTTTTTTTGTTGTTCTAGCATCTTTTCTGCTTTGGTTCTTTTTTCACGGTATTTCCCAACGGGCAATTTATAAGCTAAATGTAAAATACTCTCGAATAATCGAATTCTGGCATGTAAAGTTGATAGGCCAAATTCAAGCAATTCTGGGTGAATTTCGTTTTTTTTACTTAAGTCATTAAAGTTTTTTGAAGTGGCTCCGCATATGTAGCATCTACTCGTTGATTTGGTGTCAGTCGCCGCATTGCAAACTTTGCCGTCCACCATGGTCATTTTAAGACTGTGGCTAACCGAGAATTTTTGCCCATTCAGTTCCAATTCCGTGGCTTTAAGGGACTTCACACTGTCCCGAACGTAATTTATTTCATCTTTTGTAATGTCTGTAGACTCTTTTATAAATCTGAATCGTATCGGGCGGCAATATCGTGGTGAAGAAGGAGTCGGGTTTTGCCAAACCATTTTTGTTTTGTCTTCGCCGCAAACAATTTGTAGAGGCACGAATGAGCTCAAAAATATATTTGCATCCGAGTCGGCGTCATTCATTAACTTTTGTTTGTATTGAGCTTGTTGTGAACCATCACAACCCCATTTGCAGATAATCTGCAAGGAATTTCTCTCAGTTTCTGTAAGAGTCATTAGTACTTCTTCGAGGAAAATTGATAATCGCGTGACGGTGTGATCTAACAAAGATTGTAGATCACTTTCAGCACAGGAAGCGATCACTCGTAGCGTCTTTTTGGGTGGGTAACATTCCTGTTTAGCCTTCAACACTAATTCGTAGCACGGGTAAAAGCTTCTGTTGGTTGCTCGCACAATTTAATATTGACTTCGTGTCAAATCAGCGTCCACGCACATTCGCAGTGCCTCCCGAGGCGTAAGGGGATCTTGTGCCTTTGATTTGGAATGTCTTTTTTTACATTCGTTTGCGGCTGCAGGCGAATTTGTAATATCTTTTAGGACTTGCGAGGCGTTTCTTTTTCCTTCTTTTTGTAAAATTACTTGCGCTGCGTGAACTATCACTTCTTTGCCTACAGAGGAGCGAACTTCTTCTGTTTTCCTCCTTTTAGTTCTTTCACTACATTCACTGAATGTTTTGCTAGGTCGTCCTGACTTATTATGCGTTTTTATGGGCATCTCGAACGTTCCTGCTAACCATGCATCATTGCTTATAAGAAATTTTTCTAGCGTGTTGCGTGCTTTGGACCATCTCTTTTTTATTTCTGTTTTAAAATATGAAAATTTATGATTTATATACTTTTTGTCTTCGTCGGAGTCCCCGTAAGACATTAACAAATAATTTTGTAAGTATTCCAATTTGTCGTTTATTGATGGAGAGTTTTCCTCAATCATCGTATCAAAAAGATATCTGCGAGTTACTACCTCCATGCCCGAGTAACTTGATGAACCTAGAACAACGAAAAGGAATTTTAACGCAAAAGAAACAAAAAAGGAATTTTTCTCACTTTCTGCCTAAGTTAATGAATTATTATTTTTCTCGCGAAGCGGTCAAAGGTGGTGGCTATTTTTTTTGTGGTTATCTGCTCAAAGAGCTATACTATTAGAAACCATAAGGAATTTAACTCGGACGGTCTCGGAAGTACAACATTTTTACTATTGAAAATAAAAAAATGATAATATTTTCTATGAAAAAGGGCGATCTTTGATACGTTGTAACTGCACTAAATATTGATATTCCTTATCTTAATTTAAATTATATTTGAAGGAGCTTACCTGAATTTTCGACTTCCATCACTTTCACTTGTAACTGAATAATATCCAATGAAATATTCACTTTAGAATATCGGTTGCGCTAAGAGTGTCGAGAACGAACGCGTACAGCTTGCGCGACGATCAAGTTCCGACTACCTGTGGGGGCGCGCACGCAGTTCTAGGAACTGGGGAGGGGTGGGGTTTGGGCAGTCGGGGTGTCTATTTTTCCGGGAATCAATTTGTTTTGTTATAAGTTAACTTTGAGAAATGGACTTTTGGCCGCCTAAATCGTACAAATCGACCACTGTGGTGCGATTCAGTTCGCGTTTTTTCTGTTGATTTACATAGACCTAAACCAGCTGGCTTGAGATGAGTGGCAAGGCAATATTATATACACAAACATGTACACACAATTCATATACATAGGTAAACACGAACAACTTTAAGGGTGGCATTATAGTACGGAAGCCGACCGCATGATCTTCACGTCACTTGATACAAAGATAAGCTCTATGGCTTCAAATAGAAAAAGTTACGCTGAGCTCGAATCAATCGGTCTTATCACTCTGAATTGGCCGAAAGGTCGAAAAAAAGGGCCACTTCCGGTGCAAAAAAACACCCGATTTTACGTGATCTGATACAAGAATGAGACTGGTGGCTTCAATTAGAACTTCTTTCGGAGAGGCAGAAAAACCAAGTCTGCCAGCGCTGGAGTGGCCGGAAGTACCCGACAGACGCCCTCAAAGATCATCATTTTACTCAAAATTTACGTGATCTGATACAAGAATGTGACTTGTGGCTTCAATTAGCCCTCGATTCGCAGAAGCAGAAAAACCAAGTCTGCCAGCTCTAAAGTGGCCGGAAGTACCTGCCAGATGCCCTCAAAGATCAGGTTTTGGGCCAAATTTACGTGTTCTGAATTGATCTGATACAAGAATGAGACTGGTGGCTTCAATTAGAACTTCTTTCGGAGAAGCAGAAAAACCAAGTCTGTCAGCTCTGGAGTGGCCGGAAGTACCTGACAGACGCTTTCAAAGATCACGATTTTGCTCCAAATTTACGTGATCTGATACAAGAATATGACTGGTGGCTTCAATTAGAACTTCTTTCGGAGAAGCAGAAAAACCAAGTCTGTCAGCTCTGGAGTGGCCGGAAGTACCTGACAGACGCCCTCAAAGATCATGATTTTGCTCCAAAATTACGTGATCTGATACAAGAATGAGACTGGTGGCTTCAATTAGAACTTCTTTCGGAGAGGCAGAAAAACCAAGTCTGCCAGCGCTGGAGTGGCCGGAAGTACCCGACAGACGCCCTCAAAGATCATGATTTTGCTCCAAATTTACGTGATCTGATACAAGAATGAGACTGGTGGCTTCAAATAGCCCTTGATTAGCAGAAACAGAAAAACTAAGTCTGCCAGCTCTGGAGTGGCCGGAAGTACCCGACAGACGGCCTCAAAGATCAGGATTTTGGTGTATGGTGTACAGTATCACCATCTTACCTGTTCAGGCTATGAAAGATACTTCGTATCTTACACTTAGTTCTACAGGTAAGACTACTAAGAAAAAAAAAACCGCCTAGTTCTACATCCATGTATGACTACTTGGAACACGTAAAATGGTAATTTTTTGTTCTGTCTAGTCATACACCTACACGGTAGATTTAACTGTAATTTCATAAGTGTAAATGATTTTTTTTGGCCCCCGCACTATCTTGTTTACTGGTTAAGTGCCCTTTGTCCACGAAAATCCATTGAAAAGATCCGTTGATGGATTTTTGTGGACTTTATGTCCACTTTAATCCATTACTTGGGACTGTTGTACGGAATGTATTTTTTGGACACAATGAGCAACAAAAAAATCATTAATAAGGTATTGATAGGTACACCAAGGGTAAAAACACTTTCAGGCTCAGTTATGGGCCCAGTGTTATGTTCTTAAATGTTAAATCCGGGCACAAGAAAATGTTGAAACTAGTTGTTTGTCTGTTCTTACTTCACAGTCTATGTGGCTCATATTTTGTTCTTTGCTTGTCATAGGATTTTTACTGTCAGCCGTACAGCCGTTTAGAAGTTAATGTAAAAAAGGATAATTATTCTTACTACTCGTTGTCCTATTACCCGTTTTCCCGTAGAAATTAAGCATTTTCCCGCGTTAAAAAGTAGCCTATGTTCATCAGGGATAATGTCGGCTTCTAATGGTAAAATATTTTTTCAAATCGGTCCAGTAGTTTCGGAGCCTATTCAATACAAACAAACAATCAAATCTTTCCTCTTTATAATATTATAGTGCAGATGTAGATTAGTGTAGATAGTGTAGGTAGATGATGGTGCACATGGCTACTTTAGCAGGTAGAGGGCGCGAGGGGTGTGGAGTGTAAAAATCATTATGACTGTAGTAATACGTCAGATGGTTCGACATAAACAGATTTTTTAAATACATGTAAATAACAATAAGGTCTGTATACCACATCAATGACAAGCAAAGGAAAAAAGATGAGCTAAATAAGCTGAAGTAAGAATACCCTAACGACTGGTTTCTACATTTTCTTGCGAGTTGGTGATTATAGAGCATCGCTTGTATCGATCCTATGTTTCAATATAAATAAAAACCGGCCAAGTGCGAGCCGGACTCACGAAACGAAGATTCCTTGCAGCCATTCAATAAAAACAATGGTTTCATGGACCCTCGGTGCGTGAGTTCAACTCGCACTTGGCGTGTTTTGACCATGACTGGTCTGATAGTAACTTTTGATCAATACAATAAACAAAATCGAATGGCACGTAAAAATAATTATGTCAAAAAAACAACGTTTCTTACAATTTTCTATTAAATCACGGTTTTACTCACTAGTCGGCTACACCGACGTGAGTAAAACCGTGATTTAATAGAAAATTGTGCAGTGCTCACGAAAGTTTAAGTTTAAAAAAAAAACTTGCACCCTATACCTAACTATATTCTTCAAAATCTGTAAATGCCATTCGTAATATTTTCGCATTTCGATGACTTTCTTCTTTCACAGTTTTCCTTGCAACCTACCTCAAAACTCACGAATATGAGTATACTTAGTCATATTCGTGAGTTTTGAGGTAGGTTGAATGTAATGAAAAAGTTAGAGAAGTTTAAAGTTACAGGCCCGCCTGGCCATGAATCCTATTGTGTTAGACAATGCCGTGGTCAGGCTGTTTTGACAGGATTCCGTGGCTGTGTACCTTACCGACCACGGAACGAAAGCGCAAAAAGCATCCCAGTTTGCGTGCTTTGTTGCTTTGGTTCAGTTATACTGGTCGAAGCAATCGAAAAAAAAAATTAAAAGCGGACGGTGCTAAATACTTGTATCGTTTTTTACCATTTTTCTGAACTTCGTGTCTAAAACACATTGTAAGGGGTATTTTTCTCATTTTTTCTTTTCGATCAAGGAACAGACAACCAGCACCAAATTGACAGATGAACATCTAATATGTTGGCACTATACTAATTTTATTGATGACTGTCATTTCTGTAAAGACCTAAGTCCACACACTCCGATTTTTTTTACACTCTGGTTTCATCATAAATATTTTTTACATTGCTTTGAACGTGGTAGTTACATTTCAGATGTTAAAATAGTTGATATTTAAAAGCTCAGCACATTCAACCTATTTAAGGCATGCAAATAATTATAAGTACATAATGCTAAACAGTATAATTAATAATAATGTTAATAATTTTTAAAGATGTCAATAAATTTTAAGTCAATCCGATGACTTTCTCTTCTGACAGTTTTTCTGTAGTTAATGGTGCTACCTCAACGCGCCATCCTGTATAATGTTTTCTTTTTATTATAGCCAGTGTTTTCACTATGATTTTTGATGCTTACAAGAAACAAAATCGAATGTGCACGAAAAAAAAGTTTTGCCAAATCCGCAAATTTTTTGGTACCCTGTCTATAATTTTCAAAATCTGTAAATGCCACTCGTAATATTTTTGCAATCTGATGACTTTATTTTCTGACAGTTTTTCTGTAGCTATAACGGTTCATGGTGCTGCCTCAACGCGCCACCCTGTATAATGGAAAGTTTATGTTTAAGTTTTATTTAGATTTTTTTATATTTGTTATGTTTTGACCATGGCTTTTGATCCTTATTTACTAGAAACAAAATCATATGGCACGAAAAAATAAGTTTGATGAAATTTACCAATTTACTTGCACCCTGTATATATTTTTTAAAATCTGTAAATGCCATTCATGATATGTTCGCAATTCAAAGACTTTTATTCCAACAGTTTGCCTGTAGCTTTAACGGTTAATGGTGCTGCCCTTGTAAACCAACAACAAAAGTACATACAAAAGTATTAACTCTTGCTTTTGGGTATATACTCAGTAAAAACGAGTAAAAACGAATGAATATTCATATTTTCTTTACCGAATCATTAAATAATATTTAGTATTTACTCACCGCCCATCTCTATCCGAGAATGTCAAAAACGATCCTTGTGGTCGGGTCACTAAGTAATATCCTTCTGGCGAACACTTCCAGGTCCGAGCCTCCACTCTACTAACTGACTGATCCAGTGTGTATCTACCAGACAACCTTTATTTAAACATGAACATTTTCAACTTATTCCATTTTTGTACCAGATGAAGTAAATGTAGTAGTCCCCATCAACCTTTGAGGCCGTCTGTCGGGTACTTCCGGCCACTCCAGAGCTGGCAGACTTAGTTTTTCTGTTTCTGCTAATCAAGGGCTATTTGAAGCCACCAGTCTCATTCTTGTATCAGATCACGTAAATTTGGAGCAAAATCATGATCTTTGAGGGCGTCTGTCGGGTACTTCCGGCCACTCCAGCGCTGGCAGACTTGGTTTTTCTGCCTCTCCGAAAGAAGTTCTAATTGAAGCCACCAGTCTCATTCTTGTATCAGATCACGTAATTTTGGAGCAAAATCATGATCTTTGAGGGCGTCTGTCAGGTACTTCCGGCCACTCCAGAGCTGACAGACTTGGTTTTTCTGCTTCTCCGAAAGAAGTTCTAATTGAAGCCACCAGTCATATTCTTGTATCAGATCACGTAAATTTGGAGCAAAATCGTGATCTTTGAGGGCGTCTGTCAGGTACTTCCGGCCACTCCAGAGCTGACAGACTTGGTTTTTCTGCTTCTCCGAAAGAAGTTCTAATTGAAGCCACCAGTTTCATTCTTGTATCAGATCACGTAAAATCGGGTGTTTTTTTGCACCGGAAGTGGCCCTTTTTTTCGACCTTTCGGCCAATTCAGAGTGATAAGACCGATTGATTCGAGCTCAGCGTAACTTTTTCTATTTGAAGCCATAGAGCTTATCTTTGTATCAAGTGACGTGAAGATCATGCGGTCGGCTTCCGTACTATTAATAGTCGTCAGCTCAAGCTCGAGCTGAAGTAGGTGATCTCAAAAAACAAAATCACCCCTTGGCTAGTGTCAATGTCAAGCTCTAGCTCAAGCTCGAGCTTGAGTAGCTGTCAGCATATTAATAGCCACTAGCTTGAGCTTGACATTGACAAGGTCTCAAGTCTGTGATTTTGTTATGGGGTCAAACAAATCGGAGCAAAAAAGAAATCAGCTATTCAGCTATTCCGTACATTAGGTAGTAGCAGAAAAAAGTGTTTTATTATTTATGTAGGTGTGTAGAGTATTCGTACTCTGTTCGTGGGACTCATTTTTATGACTGTTTATGTTATTTGGATGTTGGGACTTTTGATCGCAAAGACCGTGCAAATATCTGTATGTGCAGCGGTTTAATAACTGGTCAAAGCTCGATAGTTATGCTAAACGTGATCAGATATCATCTTCATAATTTGAAAGCAACACGTGATATTACATACATATTGCACTTTCCATTTCATCTATAGGTAAGTCATTAAGAACACGTTATCATCAAGTAAGTAGATACCCTGGTGTATATGTAACAAAGCTCGTAGCTTAGACTTGGAACTGTTTGTAGTTTTCTGCTACGTAGCAATCAGTAAAAAAACACATTTTAACAGTTTTATTATGGAATGCATCATGAATATATGAGATTTATAACGTGCCACAGATAAAAACACACCCCGTCAAGATTTCCATTGAATGTACCATTGGGTAACTATATGGCTACATACAGTGGAACTTGATTTACTTGATATGCTTGACTTGATTTTTAACTACGCATCCAGCATCGGAGGTTATCTTTGTATACCTTTGCTCTTTCTCTACATGTATGCCGTAACTCAAAACCTAAATTTTTAACTTGATTAATTTGAACCATTGCTATTCATTAACCTCATGTAGAGTCTGACGCCAAACATAATGTATCGTTATCATCTGTCTTTTAACCCACAGAGAAGACGCCAAAAAAGGCGGCAAAGAAATCGTACAAAGGGTACCAGTTATTGCGGGCATACCCCGATGTGCAATGGAAAGTCCACGAAATGCTGGACCTCCAAGAAGAGGCTCTGGACTCGGGGCTCAAGTGGTGGACTCAGCCCTCAATCAACAGCTCTACAGACCTCCTAGTTCCGCCTGATCTACTTGCAGATATCAAGGACCACCTCAAATCTCTGAAAATCGATTTCGACGTGATAATTTGGGATTTACAAGTGAGTTGCCTTGCTGGACATTTCTCCATTTCAGGATCGCCGATATCAAACGCCAATTTCGCTTTCATTTTTAAGCGAAATCCGTAACCACACGCATTAAATCTACGATCTCGAAACGGAGAATTTGCCAGTAAAGAACTTATTTTAAGAACCTGATTATTAATTGAACCCAAAAACCCCATTCGATATTATTTAACACGTTTTGTCGCTAGAAAGCCATAATGTACGAGAATCCGAAGCTGTCAAAGAAGCAAAGGATCGAGTTGGAGCAGCTGCGCGGTCACCCGCTCACCTGGCGGCGCTACCACCGCTACGCTGACATCCTCCGGTACCTCGAGTACCTGCAGCATTCCTTCGGGGAGCTCGTTGAGCTCATCCCCCTGGGCCGCTCTTCCGAGGGCCTCCCACTCGTCGCTGTCAAGGTAAGGAAACTTATTCATTCATTCCCGCCAGCAAAATTTGTTTTTTCTCAGTTTTTTGGTACAGTCAGCCGCACGCTTAAATACCCCTTTTTGTTCGATTGGCGCCCTTATGTCGCGCACGGTAAGGGCTGCCGTGGGGTATCCTAGACTGTGGTCGACTGTAGTGCAGGATTCAGGGCGGGGTAGGTTTTAGGCAGCCAGAAGAAAACACCAATGTTGAGCAGGAACTTGAAGACTTGTATTTCTTGATTAGGTACTTGTTGACAGTAGAAGAGCGCGGCGAGAACTAATTTCCAAACAAGAAATGCCGGCTTTTATTCAAAAATGGCCTAAAATCTTATTGGCTAAAAATAAATGCTAGCAGCTGCAACGCTATTGGTCAACAGTTTACAACGTGACTTTTGGACCTTAGATATTTTCACTTGGACTAAGAACTTTATAACAATATTTTTGATACTTAACATTGAGAAAATACTGAGAAACTTTTAGAAATATAACTTTAACATGTACTTAGTAAAACGAAACAAAGGTTGTGAACATAAACTTGAAATGTGCCTTCGGAGGCTAAAAGACTTAAATGGTTCGAGTTGGTTTTGCTAATTTTACTTACAGTGCAAAACACACAAATATACTTAAAAACATTAAAATATCAACTTTAAACTATTTGAAACAATAAAACTTACAATCTTCTAGAACTTACAACTATTTTTACCTACGTTATTAGATGTTTAGGAACCATATTTGGCACGTCAAACTAAACACCTAATAACGAGCTTCTTGTATTATGTTTACTAGTATAACAATTATGAAACTAAATAAGGGTAAAAATAGACCATCTTTTGGTATAAAACTTGAGAAGATTGCCTTGAGTTTTAAAATAAAGTTGACATTTTCTCTATGACAAAATTATACTTGTAACTTGAAACTTACATGGTTTTCTAGACTTTACCTTTTACTATACAATTCCAAACATAAAATAATAGATTTCTGGAAACTAAATTACCAAACAGCAGAAATCTAGAAAAGGTAGACTCAAACCTTGAACAAACAATACGGCGCACCCAAGAATCAGTGACGCGTCATTCTCTCCATAGAAACGGTGGCACGAACAAAGGAACTTTCTGAGATAGTGCGCGGGAGTATAAATATAAGGTCCGGTAGAGCGGCGCGCACGCCATTCACCGCCCAACACGCCAAGCGAGAAGACGTCCCGAGAAGAGGGATCGCGGCGCCATTTACCGAATACTACCGAACACTCCCGAACTCAAGCGAGAAGAAATCCCGAGAAGAGGGATCCGGCGTAATTTACCAAACACAAGCAAGAAGACAACCCGAGAAGAGGGAGAAGCCCCGCGCGCGCGCCACACCGAGAGACCCTGCCTCGCTAGTAACGAACGTTCTAGTGCCGGTAGATGAAACAGTCTTTCTCAAGACTAAGTCTTTTTCAAGGCTGACATACTGTTTCTTTCGACCCACTGTTTCTTGGGCGGACGTTTCATAGACGAATGTCTATACGTTTCTTTTGGACGACTCACAGTTTCTTAGACGAACGTCGATGGTCAACCTTATTCCTATCCCTATCCTTTCCTGCTTGCTTTACGTGCCTTAGATATAAGAAGCTTACGCATGGTAGAATTTAAGTGCAAAAGGGGTTGCTTATAACTTAGATCATAAGGCATGCACGCAAATCTAAGTGCCAAGTCTTATGCACTATCTTTTAGTGCACCAGGCTTGACATTAGCGCTAAAGTAGAAATAGAGGTGTGCATGTAGTAGTTAGGTTATTTACAAAAAAGGCTTGCTGCACCACCTCCATGTCCAATTTTTCCTTAAAAACACATACCTTAATTTCCATACCGGCCGTACTCCGTAACATCGACCGTACATTAAAGAATATCCTATCTCTCTGGCTCAACGATCCAAAGTGGATCTAGGCAACCAAAAGATGCTGACTCTTCTAGTCCTGTGCAATCTTCTATTTCTGGCTAAGCGAAGGCTGTTCTATCGAGGTTTATAGCTTGATACGATACACATTTATTATGTCTGCACCGCTCTATGTACACATGATACACTAGTTGGAGCTCACGCAGGTCTTCGGTCGTTCCCACTGCGTCTTTCCAGCGATACTTGGGACGACCGGCTGGCGCCCCGTGGGACAAATCATATATTTATTTTAAGCAAACGATAGGAAAAATCCCTCCCTCGTATGCTCTCTTCGCAGCCCGGTACTGGCCGAGCCAGCGTAGTTTTGGGGATTTAATCTCTCCAACTATGTTGGGCCCGGCCAAAGAAAGTTATAGAACAACTTAATTGCCACCGAGCTAGAATCGCCACCTATTACGCTGCTAACCGTAATACGAGCGGCGTCAGACCGCGACAAGAAAATGTGTCTTCTGTCTGGATATGACGTTGAGTAGAGATAAATTGCTTTAATTATGAAGACTCTTCACGACTTTTCCTGTGGTGTTAGTTAATTTAGACATGATAGAGACAAATTGCTTAATTAAAGTCGTGAAGTGACAACCTCAAAGGCCCACATCACAGCCATGGACTTGACTTTTTTCTACGCTCGCTGTATACTTACATAATGTATGAAAATGAAGAGAAACCCAGATCTTCGGCTGTCATCCTGCTACCCCAGCAGATAATTGCAAGGAATTTAGTAGCACAAAACATAGGTATAATGGTACGGGTGTTTATGAATAACTATAAAATAAAAGGTAGCTTATATCTGTTATTCTGGTGTGTAAGCTATCTCCATTACAATTTTCATCCAAATCCGTGCAGCGTGAATGAGTAACAAAAACACTCAAGCTTTATTTTGTCCTCTAGATTGCATTGCCAAAGGATGACACGCCGAGTAAAGAGTCGAACCAAAAAGGTCACAAGAAGAAATGGAAGCTGCGGTCTCACCTCAAGCCCGCAGTGTGGATAGAAGGCGGGACTCATGCGCGGGAGTGGATCGCTCCCGCTGTGGCCACCTGGATCTTGCACACCATCGTTGAGGGAGAAAAGGGACTGGGTAAGTCCAGTCAGCGACACTTTGAGTTAAGATTCCTTTTATGTTTATACCGCGCGCTCTAATCGCTACCCGGGTACCTAGCGCGTGTGTGACGGTACCATAAGTACCTTCAATTCCATTATGACTCTCATCATTTACTCGATTAGGTTCGAGACAAGAGTTTCGCCTGTCAAAAAAACTTTCGTGTGTATTTTGTACGACGACCACTCTTCTCTGGTTCGCGATGTTTAAACCATTCACCACCAATTTGCAATTTCTCTATTACTATATTAACATTGATGCATGTCTCCCAAAGATGGTTTCAATGGCTAACCGCAATTTAGAAATCTCGCACAGTTTACATTGTTCGTCTGATCATCAATTCCATTGACGTCTCTCTCTATGCGTCTCTAGGTACCCCTACTTAATGAATGAATGCACCTATGAACTAGACCTTCTTTCTGAGCTATCCAATCAAGTTGTTAACCAAGCGCATAATTCTAGACTTTCGCTTGGAGATGGATATCGGCCAGGATTTTTCCAGTTTAGGATCGAATGGAATGTTGGCTCTAGTCTCAGGCCATCATGCGTGTTATTGGGTAGTTGCTTGCGCTAGGTACCTACATATGAATGACGTCACATTTCAAATATTAAGGTGCTACGCTTTCCATATGAATGTATCTCCATCCCAACTATAGCTGCCACAAAGGGTCCTATCTCTATCTTTTTATTGTTTCTAACTATCTAGCCGACCCATGATGACGTCCACTGCTGGGAATACGCCTTTACTTATAGAAACAGGTTTCCAGCACAGACAAAGCGGTGCGGATTGGTATCGATAGGTGCATGCTGATACTGGTTACAGCATACAGAAACACGTAAATGTCTTTATTGACAACATTAACCAATCCCGTATGACTCGGTTCTGCTAGTCGGCACCAACAAGTTCAAATCTGTTCAATAAATAAGTGATCGTTATCGACCCGCACGGGTTTGTCTGTGCCAGAAACCTGTTTCTATAAGTAAGCACCCTTATGCTTGGCAATTCTAACCTCGACCAATTCAGTAACTGATCATGCAAATGTTTGGGCCAACACACAGCAACCACGTAGCAAGCAAGCCACTGATCATGCAAATGTTTGCCCCAACAGGGTCGGAGCACGAGATGCTGAAGCAGGCCGACTTCTACATAATGCCGGTGTTGAACCCGGACGGGTACGAGCACTCGCACACGCACGACCGGCTGTGGCGCAAGACCCGCTCGCGGCACTCCGAGCAGACCGACGATTTCTTCTCCAATTGGTACGTACTATGTGCCGTCATCCGCGTCCAGTCGGCCTAGCTCAAGGCGATGGGTAAGACACTCTAGCGCCACTTTTTTTTAAATATTTTAAAAGTAAAAATTATTTATTACATGCAATCAAAAATGTCAATACAGTCAAAAAACAGAGAGTGACTAGTGGATAAAGGATCTTATAAAGAAATGTACCATTGCCAGAGCAATTTATTGCCAATTTGCCAATATTCCCATATTGGCAAATTGGCACTAGTCCATCATGCCCTGAGTCACATTTTCACGGCATTTTGTAAGTACAGTCAATTGCACGCTTACACTTTCTTTGCATAGTCGCGAATAATTTTACTGAATAGAGTGCACGCGTGTAAGGGTCTACGTGCGGTCGACTCTACAAATTTTACTATGATGATACCTCTGATTCGTCGTTTTCATTATAGTGCACTAATTAATGCCCAGTAAAATGTCCACTAAATGTCCATGTGCACGATCAAAGTAGCATCATAGTAGTCACTTTTTCAAAGCACGCTTTGACTGTGACAGCAACGCTTTTCTCAATTTATTTGGTACTTTAGTGTGGTGAGGATCTGCAATACGGTGTCAAGAAAAGAAAAGAAATGAAAAAAGCGCGCCGCCTTATATTTTTCAACTCAAATATCTTCAAAACTTTTTTTTATGTCAGCACGAAATTAGCTGGGTTATAGAAAGCTGTCGCCTAATTCTAAGGTGAGCACTTTCTCGATTACTTACCTATAGGAACAAATTTTACTGTATATTTTTCTTTTCGCGCGGGCTAATCACTATGCCCAGCGCCTTAATTGCCGTTCTTGGCCTATTGTGTGTGGTTCAATAAGCTAAGACCGTCCGTTTACTTAACTCGGACCTTAGACGGTCGCTATCACAATAACGGTTCATTTATGTGGCCTATTGCTGGAAATGTAACACCGCCGCCACTAAACCGCGCCGATGCAACTGTCACCGCGTCACCCACCGCGCTGTGACGCTATTGTCGATTGGTGATTGAAGTTGTGTTTGTTGTAGTACTTCTTGGCCTATGCACTATAACCCGCGGCTTAGTAGCTGGATAGCTCGGCCAATAATGATAGTGATTTCGCCATCAGCGGAGTCTAAAATAAGCAGCCTAGAAACTCCAAGCCTCGTACGACAAAAACAAAAAACTCAACCTCAACCCAACTTTGTTAGCCAAGCGGGACAAACTCTATAGACAACTACTTACAGGCAAAACAGGTGAGTCAAATAAGTTCCTTTTAAAAGCATATTTTACTGTAGTTACGGCTGCCGCACTAAAGTTTTGAGCTTCGTTGGTATTAAAACCATTCGTTTTATTAATAATTTCCTGAAGTTTATTTATCCAGACACAAAAATAATGTAAATAAAAGAATGTTTTTTTTTCCGGGTGCATTCTGAACTTATACCATATAAATTAAAAATTTGTAGGAGATAAAAAATTAAATTAGTAATATCGTTTGAAAAAATGTACTTAACAAACCAAAACATAATTATCTATTTGATAAAACAGAAGCGCAGCATTTTTTTTATTTACTGGTATTTAAAAATAAATATGTGTACAAAATATTGAAAAGACTATAAGAAGAAACCGCGTTTCTGAATGTTCTATTCCGTGACTTTACCTTTTTAAAAGATGCTTATGCACCATTTACATTCACAGTTTTGTATAGAGAATGGGCACGAACAATCGCTTTCGCTGAAATACGCGTTTAAACGAACTATGAATGAGGTTTTATTTTCCATCGGGATCTGGCATCTACTTAAACGGCCAGTGTTTTTTTCTTTTTCAAAACCATAGGGCGCGGGAAAGACTGTCCCGGCGTCGCGTTCAAATTTCGAAGCGCACAAAAGTTCAGATAGTTTAAATCCGGCCTTTACACGATCGTAAGTTACTAGTAACAACAAACTTTCCGAGCGTGGGAGATGAAAAATATTTTTTTCCAGACTCAGCGTAGTCTACTCTATCAGCCTACCAACTCCCAGCCTTAAACTATAGAATAAGTCGGATAGGTAGTCAGCTATTGTAGGCTCCGCATGTATTGACATTATTTTCCTGCCAGCTAGGCTGATTAAGCTATAGTATAGAGAGGATGGTATAGGTGCTGGGCAGTGGAAGTAGGCTTATCCATCTAAAAATATGTCCCAGGCAATGCGTGGTCACTTCACCCTCCTAGTGTGAGAGGACGTGCCACTAGACCAGTGGTTCTTAACCTTTTTTTGACCACGGACCACTTTGATAATTTTTTTCTTAGTGCGGACCACCAGATCCAAGGTACATCGTGTTTCACATGAAATTGTTTCACCTGTGACCTAAAGTATAATGTTTGTAAGTAAGTTGAATACAGGAAATGAATATGAGTCGGTTTTGGAACAATGGAACATACACGCGAAAATTCCCCAATTTTACTAAAATTATTATGGAGATTTAATTGGTAGGCGATATACAATGCGCGCGCAGCGCCCCCGAAAATTCACCTATTTTACCCTTTTTAAGCCGCAAGAAGGCCAGATAATCTTCCGTCAACATCATCAAGATTTCATTTGTTTGTAAAAGCGCGCGCAAATTTCAGTTATTTTATTCATTGAGAACTAATTCAAACATGAGTTTGAAAATCAACATTAAAATTTATTGACAACTATCGCTATGTGCGCTGGACTGCAGGACCCTCCCGCGGACCACTAGAGAGGCCCTCGCGGACCACCAGTGGTCCGCGGACCATAGGTTAAGAACCACTGCACTAGACGAATGGTGGCGCGAATGGTGTTATAAAAAAGTTACACTCGCGAGTTCATAGTTCGGGGCGAACCACTAGTTTAAATACGTTTTGAAGACCTCATCCACAATAGATCTTGTTTGAGATCCTTCCATGCCGCTCTTTATTTTTGCTTGTTTAGGAAATCTTGACAATTACAGGAGCCTATCAGAAGTCGCATTAGTACTTTCTCATGTCACACGTAATTACGAAAACATCACTGGTTGATTTTATATGGTTAGAGTAGAAATTCTCGCCAAATCAATTTAGCTCAAACAACATGCTAAAAATAAATTTACCGTTTTAATTTAATTGACCTTAAACATTTATAATAAGTTGAAAAAATTCGCTCGGGACAGGACTTGAACCCGCAACCTTCCGCATTATAAATGTTTAAATTATTCCCTAGCACGGGTTAGTGCTTTAGAAAAAACAAAAAGTGGTTAATTGACCTTATGATATGGTGTCCAAAGTATGTTTTGGTTTCCAGAACTTAAAAGTTTGGAGACCCCAGATTGACTTTTGCTATCGTTAGAATTAGTAAACTCGCTAACGCTATGCAAAGTAAAAAACAACACTCTGTCTGTCAATCAAATGCTTTTTTTATGTCTGCGGTTTAGAATACATTAGTACTTAGGTATGAAATGAAATGGCATGAAGTACGAGCTACAAAGTGGCAACAAACAGGATTGTGAACCGCGCGTTCTGTCTGCCGCGTTCACAGCAGAAAACGTTTTGTTACCCCGACATATTATTATTATCCGATTTAATCGATTTTGGTGTCATTCTGCAGATTTTAATCTATGTCTGTAAGTTTTCCTTTTTTCGTAATTCATAAATTTTCAAAAACTCTTTTACAGGGTGTTACAAGACGCAAACAAAGCGGGAATCCACGTATTGTCCTCCAGCTCTTATTGTTACAACCCACGTACTGTGTGTGCGTTGTAAGTTTGCAACAAATAAGAGCTGGAGAGGCTGGAGAGCCCTGCGGTCCGTAAGGACCGAATGTCAAAACGCCCTGATTTCATTGTGACTGAATTTCAATTTGCCTTTGAGGTGTTAGAGAGTGGAGTGGAGGGGAACGAAAGCGCGCCGCTCAGCCAGCGCTGAAATGGAACAAAAGCAATCTTTTAAAGAATAAGAAACGGTCAAGAGATAAAAAGTATCCAGCTATTTGAAACGTCTTAAAATCAAAGTTATTGGACATTTAGAAGTTGACGTGTTTCAGGAATAAAAATATTTTAATATTACCCTTTATAATGAGCCCCGTGTACTGCAAGTGCAAGGTTCTAAAAATAGCTAACAAAATAAGTTTCACTATTCAAGTTGCAGCACGTGTCAGTGTCTAATGCAAGAGAAATCTTATGAAAGACATCAATCTCATTTAACTGTATGAAAGTTTCAAAATCACTTAAAGTAGTCGCTCCGGAAGAAGTTAATTTTGTTCACGATAACAACCGATGATGATTGATTTATGGTTAGCCGAATTTTCGCGACTCCGTAATACCTACGTGTTTTTTATGTATCAGCAAAGACTAGTAAAAAGTTTCATTACTCATCATTATCCAAATGTAGAGTTTCTTGCTATGTTTATTCATTATAGGTCGTAACAAACTTATAAGTAGTTTCTCTTTTACTTGCCTTTCATTCGTAGAAATAAAATAAAGTATCTACTTATTTAGGTAGGGATCCAATGCTCATCTTGATTTCACTTTTAAATTAATAATTGTATGTGGAATACGATTTTAAGCGAATATTGCGATTGACAGTACCTACCTATACTAACGAACTATGAAATGGTCTGACTGGGTCATTCGTTTTACATGATTTTCTAAAAGATTATAGGAATCTAATTAGGCCTGTACTTATTATTTGATAAGAATCTTATTTCATACCTACAATGTGGATCGCATAAAACTTTAAAGTTGCGAAAGATTTAATGAAAATTGTTAAGTTTGTTACTTACCTACTTATACTACTACCCAAAGAATATTCTACCTGCTGCTACCTATTATACTAACTAATGTAAAAAAAATCCCACCAAAAACATTCTGTAAAAAATAGGTAAAAAAACTTTTTAAGTTAAACGGTTTTATGTTAAACATACATTGCAATGTTTAAGATAAATGTACTAAAAACCAAAAAATAATAAAATAGATACAGTCGTGGGAATTATAAACATATGCATAGACTAGACTAAAATAAAACCGTGGGGCACGTCAATTGTCTACAATCGTTGATTAAAATGTTTGTTTTGTAATGTTACACTATAATTAGGTAGTTGACGTGCCCCACGGTTTTATTTTAGTCTAGTCTATGCATATGTTTATAATTCCCACGACTGTATCTATTTTATTATTTTTTGGTTTTTAGTACATTTATCTTAAACATTGCAATGTATGTTTAACATAAAACCGTTTAACTTAAAAAGTTTTTTTACCTATTTTTATTTTCTAGTTTTTAGTTTTTATTTCGCATTCTGTTTAATTTATATAGTACATTGTATTATACTGGTTGAGCACTTTCATTTGATACCCATATTGATGGGATCGATAAAACCTACGTTATCCGCCATTTTGTAGCGGCCGCCATCTTGTATTTCAATTTTTTATAGAATATTGTATTCTGCTTGTTGAGCCCTTTCATTTGATACCCATATTGATGGGATCGATAAAACCTACGTTATCCGCCATTTTGTAGCGGCCGCCATCTTGGATTTAAATTTTTTATAGTATATTGTATTCTGCTTCTTGAGCCCTTTCATTTGATACCCATATTGATGGGATTAATAAAACATAAATTATCCGCCATTTTGTAGCGGCGGCCATCTTGAATTTATAATGATAATGAATAAACATAATTGTATTGTCACCAAAATCCAAAGTGTATACAAAATTTCAGATTAATCGGTTGACAGGAAGAGGGTGAAATTTGAATTACTAAATTTGACCCAAGAAAGAATAAAGAATAAATAAAACAAACGGGGTGAGCTAAATAAAACCGTTTAAAAACTAGCCAGGTCTCGATGGATCTGCTTGTTTATATCTAAAAAAGTAACGAAATCTAGACAAAGTCGTGCCAAGTCTAAGGTTCCTTACTGCGATTTCTTTATTATTATAGTTAATGTTGTGAGACTTGGCCGTTGAAGGGTACACAAGCGGTTCTGGCGACAGATTGGTGCAAAGGTGTCATGGAGCACCTGGTTTTGTACCCTTGTGTACCCTTCAACAGCCAAGTCTCACAACATTAACTATAATAATAAAGAAATCGCAGTAAGGAACCTTAGACTTGGCACGACTTTGTCTAGATTTCGTTACTTTTTTAGAGATAAACAAGCAGATCCATCGAGACCTGGCTAGTTTTTACAGAATGTTTTTGGTGGGATTTCACTTCTTTTTGTAGGAACGAGGGCATATTGATTAATTTTATTAGATTTTCTTATTTGACACAGTTTTTAAATTTGTGTAACGTTCGAGTAGAATAAAGTTAATCGTCGGACTATTTCTTGTTGAACGAGCGAGCGAAGCGAGCGAAGTCCTCCGAGTCTGCTGGAACAATCCGGCGTTTGTATGTATGAATGTTTGTTCGACGATAACTTGAGTAAATTTGGTCGGATCGTTATGAAATTTGATAGGCGTTTAAACCAAATTAAAACAATTTTTAAATTCGAACATGAGCCAAATCGGTCAATGGGTTGCCGAGATATGGGGTTGTATAGTTTAAATGCAAAGCGCGCGCTCGCCTGCACGAATGGCGTAAGCAAAGTTATACATCTGTAACTGAGGTCGTGAGTTCATAGTTCGGAGCGAACCACTATTGGGACGCTATAAGCTAGATTAAATGAAGATGTGTCCCACTACGCTGGATTTTTGCAATGACAGTCGATTTTTTTATGTACCAATAGTAGAAGGGGCATTACCATAATATCTCTAATAAAGCTGATACCAGCTGAGGGTTCTTCATCAGATACTCCAGACCTTAGATTTTTGACATCAAATGAAGCGGCCCACCAAGTTGAATATTTTTTGTAAGGGCGGTATATGTCGATCTATAATAGTTTGGTTGGGCTCTTGTGTTTTCTAATCAGGGTCACCAGGTACTCCAGATCTTCGATTATCCTAGTTTTTATAGTTTTCCCTTTATGTGGCCATTAAACCCTAACTCTGTACCAAATTTCAGCTCTCTGAGTTTATGGGAAGTACTAGTTCTATTAGGGCTCTTGTGTTTTCTAATCAGGGTCACCAGGTACTCCAGATCTTCGATTATCCTAGTTTTTATAGTTGTCCCTTTATGTGCCCAATAAACCCTAACTCTGTACCAAATTTCAGCTCTCTGAGTTTATGGGAAGTACTAGTTCTATTAGGGCTCTTGTGTTTTCTAATCAGGGTCACCAGGTACTCCAGATCTTCTATTATCCTAGTTTTTATAGTTTCCCCTTTATGTGCCCATTAAACCCTAACTCTGTACCAAATTTCAGCTCTCTGAGTTTATGGGAAGTACTAGTTCTATTAGGGCTCTTGTGTTTTCTAATCAGGGTCACCAGGTACTCCAGATCTTCGATTATCCTAGTTTTTATAGTTTCCCCTTTATGTGGCCATTCAACCCTAACTCTGTACCAAATTTCAGCTCTCTGAGTTTATGGGAAGTACTAGTTCTATTAGGGCTCTTGTGTTTTCTAATCAGGGTCACCAGGTAGTCCAGATCTTCGATTATCCTAGTTTTTATAGTTTTCCCTTTATGCGGCCATTAAACCTGTTGGCAAAATATACACCGCCTCTTTACTGGCAACCTTTTTATTGTATACTCGGACTCTTCTTTTTCTTTTAATGTTATCGTCTTTTGTTTTTTATATTGATTTTCTGTTAGCCTCCAACTGTCACGCAATACACATTTTCTTCAGCAATTTTATTTATTTTTATTGAGAAATATCAAGCAAATTCTCTTCATTTTTGGTCCTAATCGATTCCGGATGTTGATATTATCCGATAATTGCTCATCTGAAGAAGAATACTCTTGGGAAGTTGATGTCTACATTTGCGTCGCGGGTCTTGGCGAAGACTACGTGGGCGAGATTTCTTCGGAGTCATTAGTGAACATTCGACTATTATTTATACCCAGTACTCTTTTCAGATAGAAAATAACAAGTTCAGTGTATTGTAAGGCTAATCACACGTCCCCCAGAATGTCCGAGGATAAGAAATTCCTTGTAAGACAGCGAGCGAGTTTCAAGGGAAGGTTGACGACGTTCGCCAACTTTTTAAAGGCCCTAGACTCACATGAGTCATTGGAACCGTCTCAGATAAGTGAATTACAACTGCGAATCGGTAAGTTAGATCATGTTTTCACTCAATTTGACCAGACTCAGCTAAAGATAGAGAGTTTAGACGACGTAGAGAGTACGGATTACTCTGAGAGAGACAATTTTGAATCTTTGTACTACATCTTGGTATCGCAAGCCCAAGAGCTTGTTTCTCGCAGCATGGAGAAGCCTGAGCATGAGTGCTTTGGTAGTATAAAGAGTGACTCTCGTTCAAAACAACAGCTCGTCAGGTTACCAACCATTCAACTACCTAAATTTAGCGGATCTTATAACAACTGGTTAGAGTTTCGTGACACCTTTTTGAGTCTTATCCACGGCAATGATGAAATCGATGACATTAACAAGTTTCATTACTTGAGAGCATCCTTAGAGGGTACTGCAGCGGTAGTTATTCAGTCGACTGAGTTTTCAGCCCGTAACTATCTTGTTGCGTGGAAACTTCTCTGTGAGAGATTCGACAATAAAAGACAACTCGTACAAAACCACGTCACGGCTCTGTTTAGTATTGAATCGATCACACAGGAGTCATCCAGCGCACTTAAAAGTATGATTGATCAGTTGAATACGAACTTGAGGGCGCTAGAGTCGTTAGGTGAGCCTACTACCCATTGGGACACGCTTCTGATTCATATCATCAGTAATAAAATCGACAGCAAAACTTTCCGTGAGTGGGAGGAATTTAAAACTCGTCTAGAGAAAGACAAGAAGATCACGTTAGAGATTTTTCTCAGTTTTCTACGCGGTAGAGCAGACTTGCTTGAGACTATAGAGTCAAAGACCAGTATGGTATTACAAACTAATAAGCCCAGTACTAAGCTCAGGTGTATGGTTTCTTTTGATAGCGCGCATGAGGAAGGGCAAAAGGTCCATAATAATAAGCGTACTTCGTTGACACCCTGTCCTAAATGCGAAGGGGACCATCACATTTATAACTGTTCGCAGTTTTTGGGTCTTAGTAGCAAACAGCGGTTACAGTTTTTAGCAGATATAAAGGTTTGTTACAACTGCCTACGGCCTGGTCATTATGCCAATAATTGCAAGAGGTATGGTTGCAAGCTTTGTAAACGCAAGCATCATACACTCATTCACGTTGCACAGCAAAAGCCCCTTACAACGGCTGCTGCTATTTCTTCTGCTCGTGCTTGTAACGTCGGCAACACTGATAGCTCAGACAAAAATCCTGTAACATTATCATCACGCGTCACATCCAATGACAGCGACAACGCGATGCTATCAACTGCTCTAGTCAAGTTATACGATGCACAAAATCGTGAGCACGTTGTCCGAGCTGTCCTTGATACCGGTAGCACGTCATGCCTCATAACTGAGGACTTGTGCAGTCGGTTACAGCTTCCTATTGACCAAGTAGACAAGTCTCTTTTCGGTATCAACAATTCCGTGTTTCCGATAGGTAAAGCTTGTCAAGTGCGCATGCAATCTTTGCATGAAGAGTTTACAGGGAACGCTAAATGCTTAGTTCTACCCGAGATTACAAAGGAAACCCCCCATAAAGCGATTGATCTTTCGAATTTTAATATTCCGACTGACATCGTTTTGGCAGATCCTAACTTTCATACGCCATCTGAGGTTGATATGATTATAGGTCAAAACCTATTTTGGGAATTATTAGGGACGCGTAACATTCAATTAGGAGAAGGTAAACCCTTACTATGGGAAACCAAGCTTGGCTGGATAGTGACTGGTTCCATTGTTCCCCATACTTCTTCTCCCTGTCATGTGTAACTTTCGCACATGTTTTAATTCGACACATGATTATTCTAATGAAGGCACTCCTAAACCACTCATGCGTTTATGGCGACTTTAATAGATAGCCTTAAGTCTTCATATTATTCCGCGAGGAACAGAAGTCATGTGAAGAACACTTTTATTACAGAGCACCACTCTGGCTTTCAGGTAGTGTCTGTAATACTTTCATTAGAGATCACAACTCTGGTTTTCAGGTAGTGTCTCCAATACTTTTATTACACAGAGCGCAACTCTGGCTTTCAGGTAGTCTCTGTGTAAGTCTGTTAGTTCACCCATTAAACATCCTGGTAGAGTCTTAGACATTCTGATCAGAGGGTAGAACTCAGTCTGTTATTTTCAAATAAGCTTCAGCTGTTGGTTGATGAGCGATCCCAATCGGATTCAGCATCAAACTTTGACATCAAATCCAACGAACCTAGGAAAACGTAAGGCTTAGTCTAGCTTAGACTTTCAACTTATTTTGTGTTTTCTCTAATCTCTACATTTCAATGCTAGTTTTTAATCATTGCGCAGATCTTTGATCATTTGGGACTTACAACCCCACGCGTTTATGCTATTTATATTAGGTTGAAGTTGTAGTTACTTGTTAGTTTGAGAAAAGTTATTTTATTTTAAAGTTAATAAATATTAATCTGTCTGGATATGACTTTATAATAGCCTATTTCAGGTAGGTATACTGCGTGCCAGGTCATTTGTGCCACGTTTTATAATTTTATTATATTACAGTCCACTGATCTAATCTTACTCAAATCCTTTGCTCAGCAAGGACCAGTTTCTGCAAGTAAACTGCAGGCTGGATAATTTTCATGTCTCGTTTTCATTTTACAAACATCCACTTTAGTTACATGCTTCAATTTTCACCCCTGTCTCTTTACATCAGACTTTATTTTATCAAGAGCTTTTCAGCTTCTTTAGTTCAGGTGACCAGCCATCATGGACTTATAAAGGTGTCAGCTGTATTTTATTACATTAACAGCAACTTCAAAGTGAATTGGTGGATGATTTGACGAGTTACTGTTTTTATATCCGCGTTACGTAGATTCATATCTCGTAGAGGTAACTGAAATCATCTTAATTTCTATCGGTTTCTCATTCGAAGATTATTATTATTATACATATTAACAGTTATTAAACATCGAGTTCTGATTCGCTGTCTGAGATGGTCACCATTATTGGTTTCTATTTTATTTTAATTCTGTGTTATGTATGCTCCGCATTCTTTTAAAATCTGGGAGGCGAGTGTGAAGTCGTTTTAGTACTTTTTTCATAGAGTATTGGGATATTGTGATTAGGTAGGTACCTGATAGTGTTCATCGAAGCTCAGTCACCTCTATGCCCGACATACCGCCATCATCAGACCCCAGAAACCTTATGCCATGGAGACTCTACACTTCTCATCGGCCGGCACCTAACTCCACTACCCGGACCTAATTATAAAGACCGACCAGTGGTGACATCTGATGAGATTCAGCTACTACACGGACCGAATTACAATGGCTTTGGCTTTGACAATGCAAAAACGTGCGTGCTCACACAAGGCCATCTGACGAGATCCACCTAAGAAGAGCTATACAAGCAACCAAGCAACTATGAGCTAACAAGCATCGTCATCATTTAATCACTTCTTGAGAAGAAGAACAGAGAAGAAGAAGCCAGACGCGCAGAGGGCTCAACGAGATTTGCCTTTCTGACGCAAGTGTTGGAACGCCAGCTGTCCAACGCCCGGGGGCATGTTGGCAAAATATACACCGCCTCTTTACTGGCAACCTTTTTATTGTATACTCGGACTCTTCTTTTTCTTTTAATGTTATCGTCTTTTGTTTTTTATATTGATTTTCTGTTAGCCTCCAACTGTCACGCAATACACATTTTCTTCAGCAATTTTATTTATTTTTATTGAGAAATATCAACCAAATTCCCTTCAAAACCCTAACTCTGTACCAAATTTCAGCTCTCTGAGTTTATGGGAAGTACTAGTTCTATTAGGGCTCTTGTGTTTTCTAATCAGGGTCACCAGGTACTCCAGATCTTCGATTATCCTAGTTTTTATAGTTGTCCCTTTATGTGCCCAATAAACCCTAACTCTGTACCAAATTTCAGCTCTCTGAGTTTATGGGAAGTACTAGTTCTATTAGGGCTCTTGTGTTTTCTAATCAGGGTCACCAGGTACTCCAGATCTTCGATTATCCTAGTTTTTATAGTTTCCCCTTTATGTGCCCATTAAACCCTAACTCTGTACCAAATTTCAGCTCTCTGAGTTTATGGGAAGTACTAGTTCTATTAGGGCTCTTGTGTTTTCTAATCAGGGTCACCAGGTACTCCAGATCTTCGATTATCCTAGTTTTTATAGTTTTCCCTTTATGTGGCCATTCAACCCTAACTCTGTACCAAATTTCAGCTCTCTGAGTTTATGGGAAGTACTAGTTCTATTATGATGATCATGAGTGAGTGAGTGAGTGAGTGAGTGAGTGTGTGTCATAAATGCGAAACTTTGCTTTCGCTTAACTTCGGAACTAAATGACCTACAGACTTGAAATTTTGAATTTTAAGTATGTGATTATAGCTTACTAGATGACGAAAATTTCCGCGTTCTGGTCTTATCCAGAGGTTCTCAAATAGGGGCCTGAAAATGCGGCGAAATGGTTCCAGTAAAGGATGGTACGGCAGTGTTTGCTTCGCGCTCGACCTGGCGGGGGCACTGCCGTGCCCCCAGATGTCTGGTACGAGTGGAGCTATAAGAGCTTCAAGTGGGTAGCTGGCTGTTGGGCTTGTGGACAGTAGGTATATTTAAAGCTATAAACACACTTGACCGATACCTATACGCTTTATACGAAATATCTGGAATATGTATGCCTAAAAACATACTGGGCATACGCTACATACGCAACGCTTTCAAACTACCTCGCATCGTATAGATAAGTCGCATATATGAAGCGTAGCCGTTTCATTTAAAACATTAATCACTTGCTAAATATTTTAGATGCAAATCGAAATTAATAAGTAGGTAGCCAGTTTTCCAATAGACTGAACATTTTCTCACAACAATAAACCACGCTCGTCTCAATCCTATGATGTTATCCGTGGGACTTTCCCTCATTTGTTGGGACCTATAATGAGTCTAACGCCTGAGATGTTAGCGAATACTTTGCTATGAGTCTAAAGATTTATCTATATTTTAATTATATGAGTACCATGTTAGTAGTAGGTAGGTACTTGTATTGTAACAGCCCGACTTGGCTCCTACAAGTAACCTTCGTAGTAATTTGTAAAGTAGAAAACTTCCTCAAACAGCGGCTTGAGTCTGTAACGCAATGGAGCGTGGCGATATCGTCCCAGGAGAAGGACAAAACCGGGCTTGCCTCGTTTTTCTCCTACAACCAGCGAACTCTCTGTTTCCCGAACCAGGTATCTTACGAGTATCTTTATTTTTCACCAGGTTCCCGTGGAACTGGGGGCGCACAGACTGCGTGGGCGTGGATGCGGATCGCAACTGGGACTACCACTGGGGCGAGCAAGACTCGTCCAAGGACCCGTGCTCAGACAACTACGCGGGCCCGCACCCCTTCAGCGAGCCTGAGACGCGCGCCGTCTCCGCCTTCCTGGCCGAGCACCGGGATCAGATCAAGGTATGGCTTTTGGGCCATTGTAGAAGGATTGTCAAACGTCCATAGCACTTCGTTCTGCCCACACTGGATTGCGCTGCGCGCCCAGAATCTTACTGCTACTACAGCGCTGGGTGACGCTTCCTAGAGATCCTTTGGAGTGAATTGTAGAGACGGTCACTATCCAATCACTATCAATCACCCCTTCAGCGAACCCGAGACGCGCGCCGTCTCCGCCCTCCTGTCCGAGCACCGGGACCAGATCAAGGTTAGGCTTTTGGGCTATTGTAAAAGGATTGTCAAACGTCCATAGCACTTCATTCTGCCCACACTGGATTGCGCTGCGCGCCCAGAATCTTACTGCTTCTACAGCACTGGGTGACGCTTCCTAGAGATCCTTCCGAGTGAATTGTAGAGACGGTTACTATCCAATCACTATCAATCATCCCTTCAGCGAGCCCAAGACGTGCGCCGACTCCGCCTTCCTGGCTGAGCACCGAGATCAGATCATGGTTAGGCTTTTGGCTTATTGTAGAAGAATTATGGAAGCAGTGGACGAATAAATGCTGAAGAAGAAAAGAAGGATTGTAAAGCGTCCAGTAGCACTTCGTTCTGCTCACCCTGGATTGCACTGTGCGCCCAGTATCTTACTGCTACAATAGAGATGGTGATTCTTTCTAGAGCAGCACTGTAGAGCGTCTAGTGTCTAGCGATCTAGTGATCGTTCTAGTTAGTGATCATTCGGAGACTTTCCTAGAACACTCAGACGCAGTAGTCTCTGGAATAGCACTTGGACCAGATAAAGGTTGCTAAAGTATTTTGGAAATGTTCTGGTAGTCCTATTGTAGCACCTCGCTTCACCCACACTGGATTTTTTTCCTATCGAAAGCTTTGTTTTGTGGTGTTGTTTCTAGTCCTGCTTCAACACAGTTATGCTTCAACAGAATCCGATGACTCTACCAATTTTGAAAGAAATGAAAGATTTTCAAAGCGCTTAATTTTTATTTTGGAGAATCCATTAGTGAGAAAGGTAAATTATGAACCGACATAGGACAATGGACGAGATTGGCATTAGACCGAGGGGGTTGGCGGGAAAAGGAAGAGGCCTATGCCCAGCAGTGGGCTTTATTTATGGGCTGGATAGATAGATAGATAGGACATAGGTAGTTACTAGGCAAAAATGTTTTGGCACAACTTTACCATATCAAAAAAGCATAGTAGAGTAAGCAAATAAAGCGCTCTCCTTAAAACGCACCAACTTCTGATAAGAACCTTCCAAAGAAGGAGGTGAGGTGGATATGACGTTGTGTTTACGCATCCGTACCCTGGGGGTATTGGTATATAGATAGATGAATGATTGCGCCTATTTAATAATGATGCTGATGCCGCAGCGATAGGCACATCGCAGCCACAGCTGACTATGTTTAGCTAAACGCTCTCGCTTGTAGTCAAGGTTTAATTTAGCGATAGCGAGCTTTCTTATCGCGACCAGAGGAAACGCCGTGCTCATTGTTTACTAGCTCTAACTCTCTCTCTTCTGAGGAATCCGGGACTTGGATTTATATTTGAAGGTAGGAGGGCTATATCCATAGCACTAATAAGGATGCACACCGCTATCGGCAACTCCTATCGGCTCTTGTCGGTGTAGGATTGTTTCCCACAGTTTCGATTATTGTCCCATACTTACCTACTAGGTACCTACAGCGACGAATTGTACTGTGCACTCTACATAATTATGTAGGCATATGTAGATATGCAATGGGTCATACCGATCATTCCTTATGTCACAGTCACGTCCCTTAAGGCTGGAAGATAGCAGCCTGGCGGGAAAAACAAATTTTCACAGTTTGTAAAAAACTCCAAAAAAATGAATTTTGTAGCTAAACTGAGCTATTTTTGATCAGCAATTTTTCGTTCGCGACAATAACATAATTCTTTTAATTTTATTATTGTAAACAACAGAACGACAATAATTCAGCCGATTATGTGTTCTGGTCTACGACAAGTTTTTTGGGCAGTGCCACTGCTTCGTAGACCAGCCCCTCTACCCTTGACGCATTTTTCCGATACGGCCGCAATGTGGCGCAATTTACAACATTTAATATTTTACAAATTAAGACGCATTTTGTGTTTTTATTTAATAAAACAGCCTTACCTTTGAATAAACATTATAAAGTATTTAAAATCAAAGCATTACTATGCGAATTCAAAGAGAAATTAATTTTTTAAGTTTTTCAATTTGATCGCAATAGCCCTGAACAAAATATCGCTAAGCAAAACTAGCTCAGTTTAGCTACAAAATGTAAAAAATTATAAACATTTTGAATTTCCCGCCACGTTGCTATCGTCCACCCTTAAGTTTTTATGTAGAAGTTCAGCGCTTTACCTTTTTTACTTCTAATTTGTAGGTACAATATTACTTACCACCAACTTAATGTGCGTGCGGGCAACAACATCAATCACGTGTTTTTTTGTCGAGAATTTTTGATTTGATGGTAGCAAGTTATGCTAAAAATAGTTTTTTCTCACATGAACGTCGTTAGCAGATACCTATTAGGATACCCATTTTTATTTCATTGACGTACCGATAACAGCTTCCATGGGTATCGTGGCGTGTCGCTAAAAGGTTAGTTTAATCCTTACATTCCAAGACTAAAATGTCGCCCGAGTAGGGAGGGACTTGAACCCTCGACCTCTGTCGTACTCAGCGGTCTAACCTAGGTACTGTCCGTCGATGCAATGCGGAACTATCAGTTACTCAGTTTTTAATAGATTCTAGAAAATTAATGCGCATCTCTTCGTATTTTCTATTTCATCACTTAGCAATTAAATAGTACAATGTAAAGTGAAACTAATACGGAAATGAAAATTACTATGTAGGTACTTAGATAGCGAAATTCCAGTCGAGGCGTCACTCCAAGACGATGCGAAAAATATCGCTCTCTTATATTGTTATGTTGCAAATAATCATGTGAACATTACTTAAGCCACAATACAATCAGATCAGCAAATCACATCTTAGCAATTACCTTCATTAGGTCTTGTAGGTAAGAGTTATTATTGCAATCTTTTACATTTCACTTGAATCGTATCACTGATTTTTCATTTCGTTTAAATGTAAACTAACCATGCCATGCATTACGTAGTAGTTGGCCCATGCAAGTGGATAAGGCTGGTCACGCGACGATTATAAGTAGTTGGACTAATTATCCATTACTGTACTCAACATATCGGGACAGTCATCGACACTCGACAGGTTCCTAGGATCCACTCTAGAAGAATGTAGGTTTTCACTATTTTCTTGGCAGATAATTAACTCCTAGAATGGTGCGGTGGTGAAACTAGGCAGTGACGATTATACTTAGTAGTACCTACTCGTCTTCACGGATGTCTGCTTGAACATTGTAATCAACAAAATAATTTGATGTAGTACTACACCGTGATGTGACTTTACAGTCGTCGTAGAGCTTTCATTCAGAGGCGTTTCTGAACAACGTTCGTTCTTGCACTTTTCAAATACTTACCTCACCTTACTCTTAATATAATCCGCGCGGAATGAGAATGGGATACGACCTTTTGGAACTGAGACGCGCGCGGTAAGCAAACTAGCGTCGATGAAACCTTGTCAAAGTAAAATACAGTATGTTTTCGATTGACTTTGACAAGGTTCCATCCCATTCTCATCCCGCACGCATTATACCTACTTTTATCTTTATCTAAAAAGCATATTGGTGTCGTTGACACAGGCTGGTTCGTATTGGTAACCAACAAATTTTCGCGATTGTAGAGACGTGTGTGGCGAATCACCAGTACAAAATATCTTCAACTGTAAAAGCAATAAAATACCACGGAGTATAATATTATTAAAATGCACCAAGACCTCACTTTCCACAGAGTGCCAATTTATCATTTGCCTGAGCCACAACACCATACCGCACTGTCTCAGTAGGTAAATTGTTGTGGGATACATAAACACCGACGGACGGACACTTTCATTCAAAACTAGGCGCGGACAGAATCACGCCACTTTCAACAAAAATGGGGATTCTCAAATGTCGCTTAGCGGCATGATGAATTGCTCTTTCATTGTGCCCCAAAGTCAATTAAGGAGCAATCTTGTCTATAAAACATGGCCTTATAAGAGCAGAAGAGCTGCCGTTGAATTGAAAATCAATGATCAAAATTACGGCTAACGGTAATTGCTACTGTCGAGCGAGACAGGCTAGCCTGGTACTGACCGTAGCATGGTGATACTATGTAACCTTTAAGGCTGGAAGATAGCAGCGTACGAAGCAGTGGCACTGCCCAAAAAACTTGCCTAGACCAGAACACATAATCGGCTGAGTTATTGTTATTCTGTTGTTTACAATAATGAAAAGAATACTGTTTTATTGCCGCGAAGGAAAAATCGCTGAACAAAAATAGCTCAGTTTAGGTACAAAATGTAAAAAACTGTAAAAATTTTGAATATCCCGCCACGTTGCTATCGTCCAACCTTAAATGAACTATATTCATGAGAAATATTGCTTAAATGAACCATTTTCGAAACTGAGACCTCGCGCTTGAGGCAATCCTAATATACCACCTTTCGTGTATCATCAATAGCAGACAACTCTACATTTTACTATTGCTTTACAAGGGCAATGAATGTAGCTAGCTGAATCGGCATTTATGTTAGAAACCCGGTTAATGCTCCTACCTAGTTTCCAGTCTTTGTTTAGCCTCCCATATTTTTTTGCATACTTTGGCCACTCTATCTGACCTATGGATTGGTCTGGGTTTTGTCGTAGATTTGGTCGATATTTATTTCTATTTCCTAATTTGCGATTAGAAAAAAGATTTTCAAAAATGCAATTTCGGAAATGTTCCTTTGGAATCCCCAAGTGATTAGTAAAACTTTACTATAAATAACAAATGCCACTGGAATATAAATCTTATAAAGACCTATACCAATGGATGGTTGAAGGTTTTATTGAACGAGCGAGCGAAGCGAGCGAAGTTCTCCGAGTCTACTAGAACAATCCGGCGTTTGTATGTATGTATGTATGTCTTCGATCAAGGATAAAACTAGATACAACATAGAACTCTGAAATGTGTCTGGAAAAATAGATGTCCAAACTGCCTTTGGGAGCTTATTTGCTCGTAGTCTATGCAATTAAAGTAAAACTGTACACTAATGCAATAAGGTTGACATTCGAATATTAGACGTATGGTCGAAATGATGTTTCGTATTGTTCTATTGCTGATATCATTTGTTTCTGTGGGGACAAGTTTTTATTGTGATTTTATACGTAATGCGGATTCTATGGGATTTAGTTCGGTGATGTATTGTATGTTCGTTCGACGATAACTTGAATTCGGTCGGATCGTTATGAACATTGGTAGGCGGGTAAATGAAATTAGAAGAATTTTTAAGTTGTAAAATCGGTCGAGGAGTTGCCGAGATATGGGGTTGTTAAGTTTATAAGGGGTCGCGAGTTCACAGTTCGGGGCGAACCACTAGTAATAATAGGATACTTAATTAATATTGGAAAGAGGAGATATTGGAAAGCTGCCCACCAAAAGTACCTACTAAGGATCATTAAAAATATTTTTTGTCGATTCCGAACAAACGAATCTCTATATTTACCTTAATCTTACACTTTAACCGTCCACAGGTGTACATATCGCTGCACGCGTACTCGCAAGCGTGGCTGATCCCGAGCTCGCATGCGCACGCGCCTTTCTCAGACGATGGCGTGCTCATGGAGATGGGCAAGCTGGCGACAGCTGCGCTCGCCGATCTCTACGGCACCAAGTACCAGGTGAGAGTGGGTGGAAGTAGGTGAATTAAATGCCAGATTGGCTTAGCACAAGAATAGGTTAGTTAGGCTGTATAATCCGTGCGGTATCAGAATGGGATAATACCTTTTGGAACTGAGACGCTCGCGGTCCGCCTGTCAGCTGTAGCGTCAGCATTTCGGCAAACTCTAGTTGTCTATGGCAAACTCGCGTCGAAACTTGCTTGCGTTTTCTGTGCGCGTGGGTGTCTGCTCAAGTTTTATCACGTTTTATTCAATTAATTCAATAACATTTCATCCTTTTAGATTACAACCACAAACATTTTTGTGTATTTTCAATTTCTTAACCCTAAATTCGAACGTCGAACTAACAATTTTTTTACTGACGCTACTCGAGAACCGTTCAGTTCCAAAAGGTATTATCCCATTATGATCCCGCACGAATTATACACTCTTTTGATCTAGGTAGAGTGGGATAGATAGAGTTATAAACCCATAGATACGGTCTAATCTAATCTAATCCATTCTTGTGCTAACGGATTAAATGCCAGGCAAAGTAGGCGGTAGTTTGTGAAGTTCGACTTTACTCAAGTCAGGTAGAGCTGGATGAGAAGGTTTGCTGAAAAGCGGCAAATCGTAGACTCTACTGGACTCTACATAACTAGTGGTTCGCCCCGAACTACGAACTCGCGACCCCATATCTCAGCAACCCCTAGACCGATTTGGCTCATGTTCGAACTTAAAAATGTTCTTTGCCTCATTTACCTGCCTACCAAATTTCGTGACGATCCGACTAAATTTACTCAAGTTATCGTCGAACGAACATTCATACATACAAACATACATACACACAAACATACATAAATACACACATACATACAAACATACAAAAGCCGGATTGTTCCAGTAGACTCGGAGAACTTCGCTCGCTTCGCTCGCTCGTTCAAAAAACACAGATCGAGCTATGTCAACTGACAACGTTTTTTTAAGGGGGACCTAGGTTTTCTTGCATTTTCAAAGCTCGTTAAAATCACAATTTCTCAGCTTAAACTTGACCATTTCTGGGGATTCAGGGTAAAAAAAAGTAACATCGTCTGTTGGCATTAAGCCCTCCTCTTGTTTGGTTTGTCCGGAGGTTTCACTTAGGCCCGATATAAGACTGACTCTACCTATCTCTACCTACGACGAGAAATGTCAATACCCCCCAGCAATTTAAAACCAGCTCAATTACCCACAAACTGCAGGTGCAGAGATGGGCACGTACCCGGGTATATACCCACCTGTGGGTATTTACCCGATATGTACCCGGTAAATACCCGTATGCACCCATTTGCTGGGTACATTCAATTTGTGATTTCAAGTATAATGAAAATTATTAAAATGAAAAACAAAGTATGCCAATCAGTTCTAAACCATGTTCCCTACGCAAAGTATGTCTTAGTGATTTTTTGTTGAACGCATATTTACAAAGTTATGCATGTTTTTGTGATTTCTTTCTATGAAAACGAATATTCACAAGGACATTTGTCTTATATTTTTATAGAATTAACAACCGGTATATTTAAAAAGTACTTTGACATACTTTGTATGACTAATAAAATATTTATAATATGAATTTAACAATAAAATTATTATTGATTAGGAACCAAGTGTCAAAAATTGATATTTACATTGAAACGGTAGACAATACACTGATGAAGTCAGGTCATTTCGGTCTAATTAAAATGCGAAGACGGGTTAAGTGTTGCAAATAACAAAAATTTATAATCATAAAGTATGGTTTTATGTTTGTTCTTCCCGAATAAAGAATAACTAAAACTTATTAAATTCGTTTATTTTATTTTGCAAATGGCATTGTGCTCAAAATGCTATACGGTGAAATGTAAGACGTCCAGCCACCTCATTTCGTCCGAGTCGGCCTCATCGACACCGCCGCCTTGGATGGTAAACAGCGGGTAGTCGTAGTTGATGTGGGACATCGTCTCTGAACCCGCCCGCACATGCAACTTGGGTCCGACCCACAGTTACATTTTGTGTATTTAGCTCCGCACACCTTCCCCGTAAGACCCGGAATCTATTTATTTGAGTCCAGTGCTTTCTGGGAAGATGGAAACCTGGCACACGGATATCTGGCTCGGACCTGAGATGCTTGTTAGGTAGGTCCACAGATGTCCACTGATCCCGCCATTTCTCCATCAGCGTTCTGTCGTCCTGCAAGAGTTCGTGGGCCTGCATGGCATGGCAAAAGATCTCTCTGATGGTAGGCGAAGATCACTGCGGGTTGCCTGAAGATAAGGTACTAGTGGCAGGTGCGGCATATTGTTGATCTTATCATGCTCCATTCTGATCATTAATTATCTTCACAGACGTAACGGGAATATGTAGGAAATGACGGGAAGCCAATTGGTGTTTGTGGGTCTGACGGTTCCGGATATGTTCCTAATGGCGCTGTTCAGTTCAACGTCAACCAGGTCAGTATGATGGCCGGCCTACACTGGCTCGGGCCGCAATATAGACAAGGGCTAGTGTTGATATGAGCAGTTTATCCATTTTGCAGCCCCATGTTATCGCTACCAGTTTCCGTATAAGGTTGCAGCTGTTTGATACCATTTTCTTTACTTTCTTGAGGGGGGCTTTAAAAGTGGGAGTTCTGTCTAGAGTTACACCAAGATAGCCTGGGTTAGGGTCGTGCTTCATTGCAGAAACTGCGTTTAACACCTTCACTTACTAGCTTGCCTATTGTTGAGGTAAAAGGAGCAGCTCACAGTTTTACATGGGTTAGGTGTAAGTCCCCGGTCGATGAAATAGCGCTCAAACTTTGCAACGGCTTCCTGAACCAGTGTTGTCGCTTTGTCCAGTGTTGAAGCTTGTGTTGTGATAGCAATGTCGTCGCCTACATAAATGATCGCCCGGAGACTTTTGGTATTTAACTGACGTAGATGTTGATAATCGTAGGCGCCAAGACTAAGCCCTGCGTAACACTATTGTTCAGAGTTTGGCATTTGAAAGGAGGGCGTCATAAAGACGATAAGTGCGTTGCATTTTAAAAAAAATTGCGAGCTCGTAGGGTAGTCCCTGACTGTCCCTGTTTCCAGACATGTTCCAGAAAGTTTCAAATGCTGAGCTGAGATTCACGAATACCGCCAATGTTTTGAGTTTCTTTTTTGGAATCCTGCTTAGATGTTAGAAATTAGTACAAGTACTTGGTCAAAGCAACCCTCAATTATGGTGGGATTTTGACCGAACCGGGGTTGCATCAGAGAATTGCAACCATCTTGCCATGCCATGCAGGCCAATGAACTCTTGCAGGACGACAGAACGCTGATGGAGAAATGGTGGGATCGGTGGACATCCGTGGACCTGCCTAACAAGCATCTCGTGTCCGAGCCAGATATCCGTGTGCCAGGTTTCCATCTTCCCAGAAAGCACTGGACTCAAATAAATAGATTCCGGGTCTTACGGGGCCTTCCCCGGAAGGTGTGCGGAGCTAAATACACAAAATGTAACTGTGGGTCGGACCCGAGTTGCGTGTGTGGGCGGGTTCAGACGATGTTCACATCAACTACGACTACCCGCTGTTCGCCATCCAAGGCGGCGGTGTAGATGAGGCCGACTCGGACGTAATTAGGTGGCTGGACGGCTTACATTTCACCGTATTATAGCATTTTGAGCACAATGCCATTTGCAAAATAAAATAAATAAACTAAACGAATTTAATGAGTTTTAGTTTTTCTTTGTTCGGGGAGAACAAACATAAAACCATACTTTATGATTATACATTTTTGTTATTTGCAACACTGAACCCGTCTTCACATTTTAATTAGACCGAAATGACCTGTCTTCATCAGGGTATTGTCTACCGTTTCAATGTAAATATCAATTTTTGACACTTGGTTCCTAATCAATAATTATTATTGGTAAATTCATATTAAAAACTATGATATTAGTCATACAAAGTATGACAAAGTACTTTTTAAACATACCGGTTGTTAATTCTATAAAAATATAAGACAAATTTCCTTATGAATATTCATTCTCATACAAAGAAATCACAAAAACATGCATAACTTTGTAAATATGCGTTCAACGAAAAATTACTAAGACGTACTTTGCGTAGGGAACATGGTTTAGAACTGATTGGCATACTTTGTTGTTAATTTTAAGTCACAAATTGTATACAGGGTGTTAAAAGACCGCCAACAAAGCGGGAAACCACGTATTGTCCTCATCATATCAACCATTTTTGCCCAAGGAACTATGCCTGGGAAATCAACGGTTTCCGAGATAATGAGGTTCAAAGTCGGACTTTTCAAAAATTTTTTTTTGCAGAAATGTACTCAGTATTTAGTACTTAACATTTGTTCTCAAGGAGCCATATCAAAATTTTGAATATTTCTTGCATGGAACGACGTTAAAATTGCAACCCGCAATGTATTCTTAACATCGGCACCTCGAGCGTAAGTAACAAAAGTTTATGTCAATGATTGCGCAATATGACTTCTCTGCGTTACACATCCATTGCGTGATAAAATATTTTCCAAAATTATAACCTAAAAAACCAAAATCATTTCCCAGCAATAATTTATCGAAAAAGTACTTTGTTTTGGTCTCTAGTATGCGTACCTTTCGGGTCTGTTGGCGGTCTTTTAACACCCTGTATACCCAGCAAATGGGTGCATACGGGTATTTACCGGGTATATACCCAATGTACCCGGTAAATACCCAAATGGGTAGATTGGGTATATACCCACCGCCCATCTCTGTGCAGGTGAAAGGTCAGATACAATCTAAGTACAATGCATGTTCCTGCCGCTATTTCCATGTTGCATAGTAAAGACAGGGTCAATACGTGCGCGGAGTCGACGGCCGCGGGGCTGGCGAGTTCCGAGGGCTTCCTGGCGATATTTTATGATACCTACTAAATACAACTAGGTACAGTCCACAGCATGTCAGACTGTACAGTTTTATTGAAAAGACGTCTGTAACGTAACTGAGTACAGTGCAAACGTGTAAAGGTGGACATGCTGTCGACTGTACAGACAATGCACATGCACGCGAACGCTAGATACGCTTACGTTACGGGTACTTACTTTTCAACAAAAAATAAAGGTGGGTCTGCTTTCGACTGTACATTCATTATTGCCATCTTGCGTCAATAAAAGCGTATAAAACGTCTAGCTAGACGCAAAATTGAGCTTTGGTGCAAGATGCCGGTGGGCGGTCGGTTCTATTTACTTACCACCACTGCCACCTCAAAGAATATCGTCTCTGTACTACTACTCAAGGAAGGTAAGTATCTACCTCTTCCTCTCGCGAGGAGCGATACGTAGTGATTGGTGATACATTTAATTGCACAAAGTCCTAAAACGTAGGTACAGTCAGCGACATGCCAGGATACCTCTTTTTGTTCTAATGACGCCCATAGCCCCATATGCCACGCGCGATAGAAGCTACCATGTGGGATCCTATTCCTTTACGGGACTTATTCCTTTTAGAAATTCCTTCTAGTCCAGACGATAAACTCACACAATTCTTTCATACACATTGCAGGTTGGTACAGCGGCCGAGCTGCGGCAGCCCGCCTCGGGCATGTCCCATGACTGGGCGAAGGCGCGGGCTGGAGTCAAGTTCTCGTACCACGTGGACCTGCGCGACTCCTACGGCCCTTACGGCTTTCTACTGCCCGGGTCCCAAATAGTCTCCACGGCAAAGGAAACCTGGCAGGCCGTCAAAGCTATCGTAGACAATTTGCATCCTTGAAGCCACTTGGCTAAGGCCTAGATTTGGATCCGTAACTCCGCTACGGCCCTTAGGTACGGCTTTCTACTGCCCGGGTCCCAAATAGTCTCCACAGCAAAGGAAACCTGGCAGGCCGTCAAAGCTATCTTAGACAATTTGCATTTGCAAGGCCTAGATTTGGATCCGTGCCTCCTACGGCCCTTACGGCTTTCTGCTGCCCCGGTCTAAAATAGACTCCACAGCTAAGGAAACCTGGCAGGCTGTTAAAGCTATCGTAGACAATTTGACCGTATAATACTAAGTTGTAACTATTTATTTATTTCATTAGGATTATTGTACAAAATAGTTAGTAAAGATAAAATGGCGAACACGATATTTTTCTAAACCTTAATTAATTTTACATAAGTACTTTGTGTCCGTCATCTTATTAATTTACATTTAGGTGTAATAAAATACATTGTATTATTTTATATAAAACTTTCAGTGTATATGATCTAGATTAATTTTAATTAAAGTTTTAGATGACCTTATAAAAGTATTTCATTAGTTTCCTTTTTTCTGAAACTTTTTTCCGTTTCCGGATCCTCCCTCATTTCCATTTCGTTTCGTTATCCACAGAGCAAAACTTCTACCTTCAGTCAATGTTGACGAACGAACGAAACGAAACGCAGAAGGATGACAGCAGCTGTCGTCTACGTCTGTCTGTCAGAAGAAGGATAAACAAACAAAACAAAATATTATTTTGCTAAAATTCAAAGGATTGTTTTAGTAATTCTAGTAAAGCTTTCTTGCTAGTAAAATTACTGCTAGGGTACCAACCGCTTTCATAATGGTTAGCGAAGTGGAAATCATAACAAAACTGTGTGCCAATAGCAAAATAGACCCAACTGAGTTTGATGTTACAATAAGTGCTCTGTTGATCGGATTAGGAGCTGAAAAATATGTGGATATATTTAGGTAAGTCGCTATATTTCAATGAAAAAATCGCCATTACGTTTAAAACAATTTTAATACCCAGAAATCAAAAAGTTTAGATACGTAACCTACAAATTCGCGATGTGTTATCCAAAACCGTCGGCTATTGCAATTAATTATTATTACGATTGTAGAAAGCGCAACATTGGGCAAAGCACCCTCTTGGAACTGACAGATGAAGACTTTATAAAGTTAGGTGTTGATGATCCTGTGATACGGCAGAAACTTATGGACGAAGTCAAGAACCTTCCCATTTATGAAGAATCTGAAGCCACCGAGTATGTTGAACAATTAGTAAGTAACATTACAGTTTAAAATTACTTCTTCATACTCTAAAGAACTTCAAATATTTTTCAGATCAAAATCAAATTTAGGTCCTATTGAAATAGTTGATATCTTGGAAGAAAGTGGGCAACACTTATACAGAATATACCTGAGCATGTTGGCCAACGCTCTAGCTGTGAAGAAAAACAAGACTCCAGACTGCCTGCTGTACAAAGATAAATATGCTTCGGACATCGCTATCACAACACTAACCCAGATGACGATAATATTGAATAGAATGGAGAACACAATAAATTCACAGTTGAAGGTACTTATTTTACAAGAATGCACCTGTTTCACAAATGCTTAAACCAATCAAATGTGGATTAGCTGGGCAAGAATATCCCAGTGGAAGTCACTATGTCACTAACAATACCATCAGAAATAAAGAGATCACTACTAAGATAATATTAAGTTTTAATTGTAATAATCTAAACAAAATCTTTCTATGGTAATGGCCGCATTCTCGCTTATAACCGCTTCTAATATGTTCGTCAGATCACTCGCTTAATTTTGTAGCATCTCTAAAGAAGTGTATTTTTTTCAGGTCAGCAAAAAAGATAAATCTGCCAACCGGACCAAAAAAATTCTTGTTGGAACAATTGGCAGTGCAGCCATAGCAATGTTAGCTATGCTATTTACTCGATCACTGAAACAGCTCAAGGATTAATACTTCACTCAAAGAATCTACTACCTCCACTATGTAACATTGCCAAACAAAACATATCCTACTTCCTACATAATTTATAATTAGAATAATGTTATTGATTGGTTGTTAACACTATAACAAATACATTTACTAAGTTGTTCAATACAGATGCCATTATAAATATTAACTTGGCCCATTTCATTCCAACAAGTAACCAAAACGAGTGAGTTAACAATGAATGATGCCCAAATAAAAGCAGGAAGCATTTCCCAGTTTGCACAATAAGCAAATCCAGTCCGGGAGTGACCCAATTGTTTCGACCTCACCAATTAAAAGGCGTAAGGTAAACGATGAGCAATCGGCGGCGGGTAAACACTCGACGGGCGCTCCGGAAGCGGACCGGGAGCCGCTCTGCCGGTCGGCAGGCCCTCGCTCGTCGACACTCGATGGTCGGCGGCGCGACTAACGACTTGCTGCGTTTGAGATCGCCAATTGAACCGCGTACCTACGCGTCCGCTGCTCGCCTCGCGCCCTAGTGCCGCGGCCGCGGTGTGCTGCGAAAATTCGAACATGTAATCTAGACCGTCATTTCGCTTTGGTTTTCAAAAGAAAAAAAACTAGTGTTTAAAATACTTAGTTTGTTGCATCAAAAATGAAGTTGTTCGTACTGTGTCATGCTGTGATAGTAGTATTGTTTGAAAGTTTGCATGCGGAGGATATCAATGAATCTGGTAAGTCAAATATTGTCTGCACGAGCACTAGTTTACTTATCTAACTAATAAAAAGAAAATTTAAAGGGTGCACTGTTAAAAAAACTCAACTCATCTTTGTGAAAAAAAAACTCGAAAGTGTAAAATCCGTTTAAAATCTATTTCACTAACCGCTCTTGTAATTTTTCTTAACTGTCCCGCCTATTGTTGCAGTGGAGACGGTAGTAGGTCAGAGCGTAGAGCTGCCTTGTAACGTGACGTCCGAAGAAGATGGGGACAAGCTGAATGTGCTCACTTGGTACAAGGATGGCTCCAGCACCGCCATATACAGGTTGTTCATTTAAGGCCACTTGTAAAGTCTTCCGACAACCTAACGAATAGGTCTATTTTTTACAAAATTTAAAGGTAAAATACTAAATCTTCTCTAACAGTCATGGTCCCTGCTCTAACTACCTACCCCTCTCTGGAAATCATAGGCGTCAAGATTCCAAAGAATAGATAGCGAGTCCTCATAATCGCGATCAAAATTAAGGTCAACATACATCCACTTCGAATTATCCCTACCGACTCGACAGTTGACCCAAATATTATTTACACCTATAGCTTACCACATGAAGCTATTGGCTCTACACTTCCAACTGAGTAACTAGACTGAGATTCCATGTAAACTTGTCCTAGGCACTGCAGCGTCCGAGTGTTGAGCTACCACTGGACTGCATACATCATCATCAGTCCTCTTCATCCAAGTTGTTTGGAAGAAATAGCTTCAAAGAAAATTAATAATACGAAAAGAAATAAGACCACGATTTATAGTTTTCAACTACTACTACTACTAAGGCCTTTTGCATCTACGTAATGAGATGATTTATACAGCGTCCAGTGGCACCTTCACTCACACTAGATGGGTGAAGAGACCACTCGGCGCTGCAGTGCCTGGGACATTGTTTTAGATGGAGTAGGCTTGCCCAGCACCTATACGTATTGAGTTTTCAACTATAGTAAAGAATACTCTATCCGTCCTGTTAAAAATATAGAATTTAAGCTGACCTACCTATGCAAAGTTGGCGACACGCTAGGCCCCCGTTTGTTCGATTGGCGCCCTTATACCGCGCGCGGTAAGATCTACCATGGGGTATCCTAGACTGGCCGATCGTAGCTACAACATTGCTCAGTGTTCTCACTCTGTGATTGCATGCTTCTGGACTAGCAGTCGCGACCTTCGCGGCGAGGACAACGGCACCGAGCGGGCGGAGAGCTCGCGCTACCACCTGGTGGAGGCCGAAGGACAAGACAGCCTGCTCATAGAGAACACACGGACCTCTGACGCGGGCCTGTACTACTGCCTGGCTGACTTCGCCGCCAGCCGCGGCGTCAAGACCTATGTGCATCTTGTGGTCATTGGTAAGTTAACTGGAGGCCGAAAGACAACACAGCTTGCTGGTAGAGAATAAACGCTCCTCTGACCCGGGCCTCTTACTGCCTGGCTCACTTCGTCGCCAGCCGCGGCGTCAAGACCTATGTGCATCTTGTGGTCATCGGTAAGCGATCTCCCTGGGGCGGTGAAAACCTTTGGGTCGGTCGGAGGTGGCCCTGGTTGGTTTATTTGATTGAGAATTTACTTGTGGGTTTTCGTTTTAAACTGGAGGCCGAGAGACAAGACAGTTTGCTGATAAAGAACGCTCGTTTTTCCGGTTCAAAACTTTCGTCGCGGTATCATGCCGCCGGGGCTGTTGTAGTTGACCTCTGCAGCGATGGGTTTCGAGAGAAATCAAATTATAATTATTTGATACCCACTTCTACAGCCTTCTCTCAGACAGAGACTGTTTGGTGTAATAATAACCGTCATAAATCGTGTTAATCCTACAAAGACAGAAGTTACGAACAGTTAAAATAAACCTAAAGCTGAAAATTCGGCGCTTATCCCCACTGTTTACTTAGTTTTTGCATTGTAGGCGGTTTGTTACTCTCTTTTTTATTATGACCCTTTTCGCTAGAACAGTAACAACCAACCTCCCGAAATAGCTGGCCGCGTAGCGATGCGGCCAACTACATAGGTACCTCGATATTAATTGGTTCGCGGGCTTTAATGAGGAAGCTGACATCGCGCACCGGAACAACTCATGAAACTATTACGTAAACATTTTAATAGTCAGACAAGACGTTAATTTTAGACTGTATTTTGTGAGATTGACTTGCTAACTATCAAAGCTGACCCAATTATTTACTGCTGGTCCAGCAAACAAGCAGCTACCAAAAATCTAACCGAAGACCGCCTGTTAAGAACGTCCTCTTGGTCGCTCTACCTAATAAAGGATGGTGCAAAAGAAGATCGTAGAAAATTACCTCAGCTGTTTCGTTTGATCAACTACTTATGGACCGCGTATAATAAATACGTATTTGAGTCGCACATATCCATTATCTACCTTTTTTTGTGTCCAGAGCCCCCACAACATGTGTGGGTGGTGCACGAGAACGGGTCGCGGGTAGCAACAGCCAGCGCGGGTAGCAACGCCAGTCGGGAGCTCGGCCCGTACTACGTCGGGGACTCCGTGCATCTGTTCTGCGTCGCTTATGGAGGTAAGATACCCTGTGATGCTGATTGCACACCTAATAAATACCTATTCCAAAACTCTATGCACCTAAATTGTACACACGACAGCACGTAGACGCTTACACTTTCGTTGCAAAGTCGCCCATAACGTAAGTGAAAAGAGTGCACGCGTGTAGATAAGCGTCTACGTGATATGTGTACAGCCGTGCTAACTTACCTGAAAAATTACTTTACTCAAAAAAGCTCGTAATGTGGACATTAATTCGACAACCTTCTTTGAGCAAAGCACAGTGGTCGATTTGTACGATTTAGGCGGCCAAAACTATTTTATGCTTTATTTCAGTAATAAATACGACAACAAATGCTAATCTGGTATTTTAGAGTGAATATATATGTTTATCCCTATTCGTTTCATTGAAAGCGTATTTTTCTATACAAAAAAACATTTCTGTGAAAATATTTTTGTAAATAGCGCCAATGTTTTTAAATTTTCTTTAAATCTCCCTTTGGTGTAAAATATATATTTTGAGTTCATTTGAATTATCGAAATGGGCTTAGTAGTTTTTGATATTTGGGTTAAGAATTATCACAATTTGTTAAGTAAAAGACGGCCGTACATAAAAAAAAATGTTTATTCTCTACAGTCTGCATGCCTATTTAAATTGAAAATAAAATATGGATGACAAAAAAATACAGTATACACTAAAATTAAATGGTCAACAGTTATTACCACATTATTATACTAAATGTTACTTACAATGTTAGGTACCGAATCATAAACAATAAGACAATATTTTATGAAAGTTTAACATACAAATTGTTATGTTACTCTTTAAAAGACAATTCTTCCTCACCGTCACTTTCCATGCATTTATCACAAGTGCCTTTTGTATTTGGCTCTGCAGGAAGCAAAAGCTCCAAAGTTTCCTGCAAAAATGGTTTTGATCGGATCTTCTTTTTTTTTCTCATTGAACTGATGAGTGGATCTGATGTCAAGAGTAACTTGTGATAAATATCAAGGTTACAGTCTTCGCGTGAAAACTTTCGAGCAAAGTTTAGACGGTATGAGCGAAAGTGCTTATTACGAGCTTCTGCAGCTTCCTCCGAAAGTTGACCAATAGGCACTAGAGAATTTTCTATAACTTTTCCACCATGTACCAAAATTTTATGCATGGTAGGAGTCATAGAATGCCAACCATATAACTCTACATACAGTTTTGCTGTCTCCATGGCGTATTCATCAAATTTCGGGACATCTATTTTGTGACCGCTTGATATGGCTTCCAAAATAACTTTAATTCTATAAATAAAATTAAAGTCTATTCCCGTTATTTCAGCAGCCAGGTGTGGGTTTTCAAAAAATCTTCTACTAGTATTGCCGTCATTTGTGTTACCAAAATTACATTTTGGCATATCTACCAAGATACCTACTTCTTCTCTGAATCTTTGCTGAATCTCTTTTTTTTTTTGTTGTTCTAGCATCTTTTCTGCTTTGGTTCTTTTTTCACGGTATTTCCCAACGGGCAATTTATAAGCTAAATGTAAAATACTCTCGAATAATCGAATTCTGGCATGTAAAGTTGATAGGCCAAATTCAAGCGATTCTGGGTGAATTTCGTTTTTTTTACTTAAGTCATTAAAGTTTTTTGAAGTGGCTCCGCATATGTAGCATCTACTCGTTGATTTGGTGTCAGTCGCCGCATTGCAAACTTTGCCGTCCACCATGGTCATTTTAAGACTGACCTTGGCTGTGGCTAACCGAGAATTTTTGCCCATTCAGTTCCAATTCCGTGGCTTTTAGGGACTTCACACTGTCCCGAACGTAATTTATTTCATCTTTTGTAATGTCTGTAGACTCTTTTATAAATCTGAATCGTATCGGGCGGCAATATCGTGGTGAAGAAGGAGTCGGGTTTTGCCAAACCATTTTTGTTTTGTCTTCGCCGCAAACAATTTGTAGAGGCACGAATGAGCTCAAAAATATATTTGCATCCGAGTCGGCGTCATTCATTAACTTTTGTTTGTATTGAGCTTCTTGTGAACCATCACAACCCCATTTGCAGATAATCTGCAAGGAATTTCTCTCAGTTTCTGTAAGAGTCATTAGTACTTCTTCGAGGAAAATTGATAATCGCGTGACGGTGTGATCTAACAAAGATTGTAGCTCACTTTCAGCACAGGAAGCGGTCACTCGTAGCGTCTCTTTGGGTGGGTAACATTCCTGTTTAGCCTTCAACACTAATTCGTAGCACGGGTAAAAGCTTCTGTTGGTTGCTCGCACAATTTCATATTGACTTCGTGTCAAATCAGCGTCCACGCACATTCGCAGTACCTCCCGAGGCGTAAGGGGATCTTGTGCCTTTGATTTGGAATGTCTTTTTTTACATTCGTTTGCGGCTGCAGGCGAATTTGTAATATCTTTTAGGACTTGCGAGGCGTTTCTTTTTCCTTCTTTTTGTAAAATTACTTGCGCTGCGTGAACTATCACTTCTTTGCCTACAGAGGAGCGAACTTCTTCTGTTTTCCTCCTTTTAGTTCTTTCACTACATTCACTGAATGTTTTGCTAGGTCGTCCTGACTTATTATGCGTTTTTATGGGCATCTCGAACGTTCCTGCTAACCATGCATCATTGCTTATAAGAAATTTTTCTAGCGTGTTGCGTGCTTTGGACCATCTCTTTTTTATTTCTGTTTTAAAATATGAAAATTTATGATTTATATACTTTTTGTCTTCGTCGGAGTCCCCGTAAGACACTAACAAATAATTTTGTAAGTATTCCAATTTGTCGTTTATTGATGGAGAGTTTTCCTCAATCATCTTATCAAAAAGATATCTGCGAGTTACTACCTCCATGCCCGAGTAACTTGATGAACCTAGAACAACGAAAAGGAATTTTAACGCAAAAGAAACAAAAAAGGAATTTTTCTCACTTTCTGCCTAAGTTAATGAATTATTATTTTTCTCGCGAAGTGGTCAAAGGTGGTGGCTATTTTTTTTGTGGTTATCTGCTCAAAGAGCTATACTATTAGAAACCATAAGGAATTCAACTCGGACGGTCTCGGAAGTACAACATTTTTACTATTGAAAATAAAAAAATGATAATATTTTCTATGAAAAAGGGCGATCTTTGATACGTTGTAACTGCACTAAATATTGATATTCCTTATCTTAATTTAAATTATATTTGAAGGAGCTTACCTGAATTTTCGACTTCCATCACTTTCACTTGTAACTGAATAATATCCAATGAAATATTCACTTTAGAATATCGGTTGCGCTAAGAGTGTCGAGAACGAACGCGTACAGCTTGCGCGACGATCAAGTTCCGACTACCTGTGGGGGCGCGCACGCAGTTCTAGGAACTGGGGAGGGGTGGGGTTTGGGCAGTCGGGGTGTCTATTTTTCCGGGAATCAATTTGTTTTGTTATAAGTTAACTTTGAGAAATGGACTTTTGGCCGCCTAAATCGTACAAATCGACCACTGTGCAAAGTCGGACTTGCGGGCTACTTGGATTAGGCGCCAGAAAAGTTGTATGGAATTTCATTAATGTCTTGTGTTTTGCGGCCAGAAAAACATTAATGTCGAGTTTTGTTTCATAAATAGAACTCAAACATCAGGTGCAAAAAGTATTTATTTAGAATTAGGCTGTATGGGTACTGGCAGTCGACACATTGCACAGAAAAAAAAAGAGCGGCCATATTGTTTTCGACTTTTCGCGCGTTGTTCGAAGTGATTTTTTTCTGTGTTTTTGTTGAAAAAGTGAACTCTCAAAGCGACGAATCCTCGGATTTAATGTGTTTAACACCGCCGGACATTCAAAATCAAGCGAAATTAGTAATTGGAAATTTATTGCCACCGAAGTCAAAAGAAAAATACAAGCAAGCTTACCAACAAAAAGTTTGCGGAATGGAAAATCGACAAAAAGTACTTAATCTACGACAAATGGTAAGCTAATTAAATTACTATGTTAATTACTATTCTAATTAATATTTTAATTACTCGCATTGTTTGAGTAAAGCACTATACAAGCCTTGGTCTGCAATGAGTGCGCTTCTGGCCACGCTATGATTGCCTCGAGCTTAGCTTAGCTACGCTCTCGGCCCTCAAGTTTGGTCATCATTGCAGCCCTTGCTGGCCGCGCTATAAAGGCCTCGACCTTCGGTCTCGGCCTTCATTTCAGCTTGTCCATCAAGGGCTGCAATGCTGACCGCATTGTGAGGGCCTTGAGCTGCGCTACGCTGCGCTCTGTCGGCCATCAAAAGCGCGCCAGAAACGCACTCATTACAGATCGCGGCAGTAATGTACTATTACTCAAAAAAGCTCGTAATGTGGACATTAATTCGACAACCTTCTTTGAGCAAAGTCGGACTTGCGGGCTACTTGGATTAGGCGCCAGAAAAGTTGTATGGAATTTCATTAATGTCTTGTGTTTTGCGGCCAGAAAAACATTAATGTCGAGTTTTGTTTCATAAATAGAACTCAAACATCAGGTGCAAAAAGTATTTATTTAGAATTAGGCTGTATGGGTACTGGCAGTCGACACATTGCACAGAAAAAAAAAGCGCGGCCATATTGTTTTCGACTTTTCGCGCGTTGTTCGAAGTGATTTTTTTCTGTGTTTTTGTTGAAAAAGTGAACTCTCAAAGCGACGAATCCTCGGATTTAATGTGTTTAACACCGCCGGACATTCAAAATCAAGCGAAATTAGTAATTGGAAATTTATTGCCACCGAAGTCAAAAGAAAAATACAAGCAAGCTTACCAACAAAAAGTTTGCGGAATGGAAAATCGACAAAAAGTACTTAATCTACGACAAATGGTAAGCTAATTAAATTACTATGTTAATTACTATTCTAATTAATATTTTAATTACTCGCATTGTTTGAGTAAAGCCACGCTATGATTGCCTCGAGCTTAGCTTAGCTACGCTCTCGGCCCTCAAGTTTGGTCATCATTGCAGCCCTTGCTGGCCGCGCTATAAAGGCCTCGACCTTCGGTCTCGGCCTTCATTTCAGCTTGTCCATCAAGGGCTGCAATGCTGACCGCACTGTGAGGGCCTTGAGCTGCGCTACGCTGCGCTCTGTCGGCCATCAAAAGCGCGCCAGAAACGCACTCATTACAGATCGCGGCAGTAATGTACTATATTGAGCCATTTCAATATGATAATGATGTGACCATATTTTTCTATAACTTTTTAACGATTTCACTTACTTTGATATGATGTGTATGACCACTCAGACTACGTGCTAGATGAAGCAGAGCTTGGTTAAGTTCATACCCACTAGAGCAGGCACTAACCAATATGGGAATCTTGGCCGAAAGATAATCGTTGTCCAAGATAATCAAACTTATCTACGAGTACTAACTCTATAGGGCAGTTACCGACGATTATCATGCGTACAGATAGAGTATGTTTAACCATATATTTAGTCGAACATTCAATTCTGAAAAACGGAGAACACTCTTGATCAAGGCCGTCTTAAACTATGCTGGGGCCCCTGGGCACACAAGAATTTGGGGCCCTTTTGGAAAAGGGGCTTCAAATTCTTGTGCTGAAAAGGGAAACTACAAATTTCCTAAATTACAATGCCCGGTTTTCTGTCAAATTTAACAATGTCTTTGGCTTATTTTATCACTGCTCACTGTTAGGTACTGTGACCGACAAATATGCTTTGAGAATAAATGTGTGAGAAATTGTCGGTCCTTCGGGGCCCCCTTAGGATGGGGGCCCTGGGCACGGGCCCCGTGTGCCCTTATGGTAAAGACGGTATTGCTTTTGATCTTAAAAGTGTACCGACTTGTCTGCGAAGACCCTAAGTTCACCCAATAACCAACAGGCAAGCCGAAGGCGCACCTCCGCTGGCAGGCCGGCGAGCGTCTCCTCAAGGACTCGTCGACGCCGCTGTCGGCGCAGCGCATACGCAGCGATCTGTCCTACGGGCCGCTGCGGCGCGACGATCACGGTGTAGTGCTGACCTGTACGGCCAATAATAACGAGAGGACGAGCCCGCTGAGCGTCGATGTCACTATTGATATGATGTGTAAGTATCTACCTAAATGATCTTTAAAACTAAAAAATAAACTAGTGGTTCGCCCCGAACTGTGAACTCGCGACCCCATATAAACTTAACAACCCCATATCTCGGCAACCCCTCGACCGATTTGGCTCATGTTCGAACTTAAAAATTCTTTTAATTTAATTTACCCGCCTACCAAATTTCATAACGATCCGACCAAATTTACTCAAGTTATCGTCGAACGAACATTCATACATACATACATACATACATACATACATACATACATACAAACGCCGGATTGTTCCAGTAGACTCGGAGAACTTCGCTCGCTTCGCTCGCTCGTTCAATAAATGTAAATCAAATAAGAAAGCATCTGTCACAGGACGGACTGCGTTCAAACGTCAAATTCACACAAAACATCCGCTTGGATTTTCAAAGTTGTAATACGTTCGTAAATAGAACGAAGTAGTTAGAGAGCTGGTGACCAATCGAGATATTTTTTCGTACAAGGCTAGGAGTTGGTAGGCTGATAGAGTAGACTTCGCTGAGTCTGGGAAAAATATTTTTTTGGCACGGTCGCGGTTGAAAGTTAGATTTTTTCGACTTTGAAAGTTTAAATGTATGGGTTCAGTATATTTTTTTTGTCGTACAAGGCTAGAAACTTCTAGGTTAGTTGTTGAGACTCCGTTGAACAAGAAAATATTTGTTTTTTTGGCCGAGCGTGGTTGAAAGTTTGATTTTTATAACCCAAAAATTCACACTTTCTAGGTTATAAAAAACAATATTTCTACCGCGTTTGGCTAGTAATAAATAGTGATTTCGTGATCAGCGGAGACTAAAAAGGCAGCCTAAAAACTCCCAGCCTTGTAGACAAAAAAGAAATGACTCAACCCATACATTTAAGCTTTCAAAGTCGAAAAAATCTAACTTTCAACCGCGACCGGACCAAAAAAATATTTTTCCCAGACTCAGCGAAGTCTACTCTATCAGCCTACTAACTCCCAGCCTTGTACGAAAAAATATCTCGATTGGTCACCAGCTCTCCAACTAAAGGCACAAGTCCGGCTGGCGAGCATCTCCGCTGTGTCTAACATGTAACCATATTGAGCTTTGATAGCTCGATATAGGTACGGTCGGCCACAGTCACAGATACCACATGGCAGCTCTTACTACGCGCGGCATAAGGGCGCCAATTGAACAAAAAGGGGTATCCTAGCGTGTGGCCGACTGTAACTACCTGCTGTCGGTTAGGATCCAAGTAGGTAGATGAGATCAAAATAATCATGGAACATCACGAGCTAGCCTACGTAGGTGCCAGGTGTATGGCGTCGCTCTTTGACACCGCTGTTACTACAGCGCATCCACAGATATCGGTCTGTTCTGTTTGTTCGGCGGTTCATTGATGGATAGTGGCCCTAAAGTGGTCTGTGACTATACCTACAGACTGATATCACTAAAGCCTTTGCATCTACGTAGTGGGATGATTTATACAGCGTCCAGTGGCACCTTCACTCACACTAGATGGGTGAAGAGACCACTCGGCGCTGCAGTGCCTGGGACATTGTTTTAGATGGAGTAGGCCAGACTGATGAATGATAGAGACATTTTTAACACCTAGCTATTGATACACGCCGTGAGTTTTAGGTCGTCTTCCCATCTTGTTTGTTGACGTCCTCTTACTTCTCTTGCCATCTCTAGGATACCAGTCAGTGACAGCTTTGCACCATTTCTCTTGTGGATCGCGTATCATGTATCATGTGGCCGGTCCATCTCCACTTTTGTTGGTCTATCCGTCTTAATATATCCACAACTTTGGTTTTATCCCTTATCAAGCTGCTTCTCACTGGACATCACTGGAGAAGGGTAGCACGGGATAGGTGCCAATGGAAAATGTTGGAGGAGGCCTATGCCAAGAGGCAAACTGAGCTTCGGGATATATTATAAATTAACACTACACGAACATAACTTGTATTTATACTCAACTGTAAAGTTCAGAATAAAAAATAAAAAAAATAATAAAAAAAATAAAAAAAAGGCTTATTATTATTATTATTGATACACGCACTTCAAAGCCCATAATACTGGTTGTTTCCCAGTGCCCCCATTGCTGGTGTCGGTGCGCAGTACAGGCCACGACAAAGGCGTGGCGCGCGTAAAGGCAGGCGACCCGCTGCATCTGCAATGCCGGGTGTTGGGATCGCGACCTCTGCCCTCTGTACTGTGGCGACTCAACGATGGACAGATCTACAATATCGAGCAGAATATCACGGTGAGTGGGTAAAATTCAACAGTATAATTTTCATGCCGTCGAATAGGGTTGTATTTTGTTCGACACAAAATTTTTTGGTCAGCGTCCCTGCTGGATCCTTGCTTTGAAGCAAAAAAATGGTGAAATTCTATGAAGAATTGAGAGCCGGTCATTTAAACTTCTCCGATTGAGTTAGGACAAATGATTGATATTTTTAATTAAAGATTAAATTTCTCTTTAAAATTAAGGTTAATAAATTCTTAAACGTCAACCCGCAACCTCTGTTATTTATACAAGGTGTTACAAAAGATGCTAACTCTTTTTGCAGGGTAATAGCACCCGGTGATACAATCAAAACACAACCACAACCAAACTTTTTTTTTTTTGCTCTATAATGTTCCGTTGATTTTTAAATTAATAAAATGTGAATCCTGTGGCGGGAGAAAAGTATTTTTTAAATATTGTTTTCATTGACTTTCATAATGTTTTAACAACTCAAATCTATGCAAATGCACACAAAGATATTTTTAAATTTGAGCTACTACCAAAAACAAACAAGTTATTAAAAAAAAATACATTGAGGCTATAAAATTTTTTTTTTTTTCAACTCTTTTCTACAGAATTGACATCTTATTAAACAGGAGGTTACACCCTGTAAAAATCGTTAGGATGTTTTGTAACACGTTGTATTATGAAGAAAAAAAAAGAAAAAGTATTTTGTAAAGGTTCAAGTTTCTGACGAGCAACAAGATGTCCAAAGATAAAGAAAGTGTGTTAAGTACTTATAGAATATCTTCCTAGTCGTTAAAGTTGTACATGACCGTAAAGAAGCGTTACATACAATGTAAGCTAAAGAAAGTGATAGCCTATAGCAGCAGTTGCTCGACACTTTGCACTATATCACTGGAGATGTTGTTTTTGTTCAAATTGATCAAAATTTAACTGCTAAGTTGAAAAATAGGTTTTTCGTTGTCCCTATTTGTGGGTACGTGAACTGCGCGCTCTGCCGCGCTTACGCCCATACAAACAGATATAACTACTTAATATATATTTTTTTAATAACTCCGACATTATAGCTTCAAAATATAAGCATATCTCATAAACAAAACGGCTGATAACACATATCTAAGAACACTTACTAGAAAACCAGCTTTCAAATAAAAAAAATCCGCATCCAAATCGGCTCACCCGTTTAAAAGCTAGGTGCCACAGACACACATAGCGGTCAAACTTATAACACCCCTTTTTTTAGTCGGGGTTTAAAAACGGTGAAGATTTTACTCAACTTTAAAATGTTTGTATGGGATTGTCCGACTAGCGTGATAAACAACCGACTGCGAAGGTTCTAAAGCTTGTCATTTCCCCCGTAGCTGGACCGGTCTCAGAGGCTGCTAGTGAGCGAGGTCCAGCTGACCGTGAGCAGAGAGGACGACGAGGGTCACGTGACGTGCTGCGCCCCCGCCAACCGCCGCGACGTCGAGTTCCTCTGCGCCGACGCACTTCCGCTAAACGTTGTCTGTAAGTACCAGGAAGAGGCTGAGAAAGACGGGTAAGTATCTAAACAGTTCTATGACTATCTATGACTTTACAGTTTTGTTGAACTTGCAATAGTCGAAGAAAATCTTGAAAGTAAAAATTCACTTCGACATAAGTTTTTTGTTCGAAAGTCCGTTATTGGCTTAATCTTATCTTTTATTTTGGTTCAGTAGTTTGGATTTTACAACGTTTCAAAGATACGGTTTTATGACGTCACGCGACGGTCTGCATACTGTTGGCGGTCAATGCGGTCATAGGAACAAAACATTTTAGCGCATAAAAACAAAACTACTGGACCAAAATAAAAAATATTTAAATTAGTTTCTTAATATTGTCTAAAGATAAGATTAAGCCAATAACGGACTTTCGAACAAAAAACTTTGCCTTCCGAATTGGCCGCCATGGTGGAAATTAGGGTTAAATGTAATTTTTTTAGAAGGATTTCTAATCTTTCAGGTGGGCATTGACAGTCTCAAACAAAACAGATGGCAGTCCATGCTCCTGCAAGACTTGTCCAGGCAACAATTCATAATCGATTGAATGAAAGCATTGATGATCTTTGGCTACTTGAATAAAATATCTTCTATAATAAGTATTTTTTACAGATCTGCCGGTGCTACAAGTGTGTGTAAAGTCAGAACCCAACAACAACACCTTGGCTGTTGTAAAGGGCTCGAATGTCACACTGAACTGCAGTTACGACGCTAACCCAGCCGTTTACGAGCTGATCTGGTACCACGAGGTAATGTTGAAAATCCAAATAATAATAGTAACATCTACCTACAGAACTAGGATACCCGATCAGCCTCAACGGCATGACACCGCGACAAACATTTACTACTTCTTCCGTTTGGATATTGTTTCACACCAGCTGCTTTTCTTCTACTAATTAAAAAATCTATTAGTAGCAATGTCAAAAGATTGCGTAATGCGTCTGTAGATTTGGACTAAAACCTTGTATCAAAAGTATTATAAATAAGTAACGTTTTTATAGGACGAAGTGATAACCACGGAGAGGGCGGGAAGCCTCGTGGAGCCAGTGTTGGAACTAAGTGAAGTGAGCGAAAGTGACGCGGGCGAGTATGTCTGTGCTGCTTCTAACGCTGAGGGCTCCACCACCAGCGACCCTATTATCATTGACGTTACTTGTAAGTCACTTTGTGTTTTGTAAACTACTATACATCGTATTTGTGTATCACTGGTAGGCAAAAGCATCCCCACAATAGACCCGACTTGACTGTCTCAGCTTATGCTGATATAGATCGGCCTGAGTCGACGTCGATATCCAGCGTGTGGCACTGTTTTCTCCCCTGATTTTATTCCTATGCCTGCCCCATTTTGTTGTTGGTGTTATTTTAACAGGTCCTCTCTCTAATCGTACAACTTTTTAACAAATAAATAACAGTTTCAAAAACTAAAAAAACAGAATAATATAATTCAGAGTAAAAAAGCGTGGGGTGCATCTCATAGATAGTTAATGATTGTAACATTTAATATATGAAGCACCCCACGCTTTTTACTCTGAATTATATTATTCTGTTAATAACTTAAATTTTATTATAATTTTAAACTCTTTGTAATTAAAAATTATTTTATACATTTTAGTTCGGTAAGCTATCAAAGCGTGTTTTTTTTTTTTTTTAAACTGTTATTTATTTTTAATTTTTTTTTAGTTCGAATTTTCATTTTTTTGTAAATTTCTGACATTTCTAGTACTCAAACCTCAGTTGGCTCGTTAGAGTCTTTTGATCCGTACATGAAAGAGAATCTATTGGAATATAAAAATTTTTTTTTGGTATTTTAGCATTTTTTTTTGCTGACCGTACATTTTTTCCAAAATCTGTGAATACAGTTCATAATATTTCAAAAAAATATGGCAGGTCTTTTAAGAACGTTTTCCCATAACTATAACCTGCCCTTACTGCCCCGTCTCAAAAATCCACCCTGTATAATGGCACTGTAAGGGTATAATGGGAAACTGTTATCAAATTATTGCATTGTCATTGGTCCTTGATACGTATGCAAAGTTTCAAATTAATCAGACTTCTGGAAATTGGTAAAAATTATGCTCAAAGATTCCGTTACATACATACAGCTTATAAAAGCGTGTTAAAAAATAAAAGTAATTTACTCAATTTGATTATAACAACAGCTTACCTGGAAATCGTTTACTGAGAAATTAGACCCGTTTAAGTGCCCATCATCCTCCACAGTTCCACCTAACATCGTCTTCCGCTTTACACCTTCCCAGACCCGCCATTCTGCGTGGACGCAGCCACCGTCCAATATGGTCTCAGCGAGAACGAGACTTTGAACATAACGTGCACGGTGCAGTCTAACCCTGCGCCGCACGCGTACCGCTGGGTGATTGTGAACGACGCGGTCAATACGACCACGCTGCGAAGCGACCAACCTTGCACCACGCGGGAGACCGAGGGGAATGTACTGGCGTATCAGCGGCCTAACGACACGTCTATTAGTAAGTTTCATTAAGGAACCTATCAGTAGTACCGTACCGCTGGGTGATTGTGAATGACGCGGTCAATACGACCACGCTGCGAAGCGACCAACCTTGCACCACGCGGGAGACTGAGAGGAATGTACTGGCGTATCAGCGGTCAAACGACACGTCTATTAGTAAGTTTCATTAAGGAATCTATCAGTAGTAACGCTGGGTGATTGTAAACGACACTGTCAATACGACCACTGAATACGCTGCGTAGCGACCCACCTTGCACCACGCGGGAGGCGGAGGGGAATGTACTGGCGTATCAGCGGCCTAACGACACGTCTATTAGTAAGTTTCAGGAACCTATCAGTAGTACCGCTGGGTGATTGTGAACGATGCGGTCAGTACGACCACACTGCGAAGCGACCAACCTTGCACTACGCGGGAGATCGAGGAAAATGTTCTGGCATACCATCGGCATAACAATACGTTTATTAGTAAGTGAGTACGGCCAGAATCACAGTCTGAGGAAGCTACAAATCCTCTGACCGCAGAAGAACTGACTTTTCCTAAATACTTACCTAAAACAATTTTCATGTGTAAACTCATAATAAAAAAATACGAACAAGATAAAAAAACGTGTTAATTCGAGTTTAGGGAGAGGGAGGGAGTGAGATAAAGAAAGCACAGTGGCGAGTCAGTTATTCTTTCGTCCCTACGTGTAACATCGCTACTCTCGATTGCGTTGTAACCAAGCCTTCACAACAAAATTAAAACTTCTCAAGTCCCACAATGAGGTTCGCCTTTATAAGATCCTGCTGGCTGGTCAAAGCAGGCCCGGATTTAAGGGGGGGGGCAAAGGGGGCAACCGCCCAGGGCCTCCACAAGAGAGGGGCCCACACATAAATTGAACATATTAAAAAAACATTAAAATAACAAAAATGCAGGCCTTGTTAAACACTCATTCTAGCACACAAATAGTCGGCATTCCATTAGCAGTGAAGCTCGTCATACATCAGCATCAAATTCTTCTGACTGGAAAATTAAAGGGTTCTCGCAAAGACAATGGGGCCTCCACACCTTTGTTGCCCCAGGGCCTCCACACTTCTAAATCCGGCCCTGTGTCAAAGGTCTAGTTTTCCACACTTCGGTCTTCTAAAATACCCTCTAAAACCCTCCAGGCACAATATTCTGCTGGGGCATCAACGACGTGTCGAGTGAGAGAGGCGATCTACCCAACACGCCTTGCACGGCGGTGGTGACGGACGAGACCGCGCCGCGTGCGCCGACCGACTGCGCCGCGGTCAAGAACGCTCAGGGTGACATCACGGTCAGCTGCCAAGAGGGCTACGATGGAGGGTTGTCTCAGGTACTGAACGTTTTCATGACACCTTATCCGAGAACAGTATCGTTTTTATCAACATTGCGAATGAAGTTTGAAAGTAGTTTGCTATCCTATGCCTAAAGAAGGCTGTGCCCTGACCCATCGATAAACGTTTTTATCCCGCTATCAACAACCGCCATCTTGTTTTATTTTACTATGGCCCGGTTTCTGAGTTGAGAATTTTGCTAAGCAAATGGGTAAGTATCGTCCTGTCTCTGCAGATTTCTCACAAAAGAGCGTGACAGAGCGATACGTAAGTATGTGCTTAGTAAAATTCTCAACTCAGAAACCGGGCCTATGTAATACAAGAAGGCGCTACTCGGTAGCGGGATGAAAAAAACAATAAATGCGTCATGCCGCCCGGCGGCGTATTTTTTTCAAAAATGCCGTATTAGAGAAAATATCACTGAATAAGTTAGCATGGAGAGAAAAAAAGGAGGGGTCTGAAGTATTTTCTATTTATTTAAAAAAATCTGCCCCTTTATGCCTTTTATGTGAGTAATTTGCGGTAAAAAACCGGAATTGGGAGAAATGTAATTTCGATGGGTTTTCTTTTATTTTTGTTGATTCGGACAAAAACATTGCAGCCAAGCTTAAAATAGTCTGTCAGTACGGCCTGCATGCTACGCTTGCGACTCCTACTTGTAACTCTGCGCCAAAAAAAAAATACGCTTTTACCAAAGTTGTAGAACAAAAGTTGTTGGAAATCACATTTTAAAGTTGACGCGTGTCAGGAATAAAGCTATTTAAAAATTGCCCTTTGAACATAATTTCCAGTGTGGTGCAGTCACCCCACTGTAACGTTATTTATTTACAAGAACGTCACCTTAAATTAATACTTAAATTAGGTACTAAAACTAAATCTAAAGCTACTTAAAATAATACTTACAAACTAGTTAAAAACTGCAATTTCTAGTTCTACAAAAAGGGTCCCCGCGAAACATTAGCTTTCGCACTGCGGAACGCTAAAGAGACCGGTCTCTCAACTGGTACGGCCCCCCCGTGCCGCACCTCCTCACCACCGCGGAATGCAGCGGCGGCGATCGCCGCCGGCCCGCGGCCGCGACACACTCGCTACCGCGGTCTTCGACAGCTCACGCATCTTGCGCTATTGCATACCTACTTATTATCGCCGGCTGTCGTCGCTATCGACCGCGCTACGAGGCAGCGCCCGCGCCCACTGTTGTGCGCACATTTAATATTTGTACTTCTAGACCTAAAGTCTAGATTTAACTTAATTGTGTCCGTGTTTTCCCCCGCTTTTGGGGTCCAAGATACGGGCTCGACCGTACACGGCAAACTTCTTCTTCACAAGACCGGGAGCGGCTGAGCGGCCCCTCTACTCTTCGCGGTCGTCACACTTCCGGACTTTTCTACGGGACCTTTCTCCACCCGAGCACGGCTGCATCTACGAGAGAACGCTTCGTCCGTCTCCGACCGGCTCAGGGGAGTACCTAACCGTAGTAGGCAATAGTAACAAGACTGCTACCGTGTAGGGCTTATCCACGACTAGCTAGGGACCTTATGTACTAGCTAGGTTTTAGTAAAAATAAATTCAATACTTTTGTTACCCAACCTTCTTGTTTTAATTTGTCTATCCGCCTCTTCAAGGCTAGCTGCGACATTTAGCTTGAACTATTAAAATCTAAGTAAAATATCTGTTCGCAACTTACCCAAAAAAAAAGCCACGAAAAAGCCTTGAAGTGGCGGTTAAATAGGTAAAATAAAAAGACGCGATCAGAATTTAAAGTAATTTTAATAAAGATATAAAAGTGGGTAGTTTACAAAAGTGCTACCGGCTACAAAATCGAAGAGCTAAGGTCGAAAGTAAAGAGGGCCTAATCAGTTTCTCAATCAGCGTTGAACTAACACGTCACTAGTACTGTCCTGGTTCGCTGAAGGTGGTAGACCCGCAGGAAGAAGTGCCAGACAGGTTGTGGTCGGGCGCAGGTGTTAGGCGGCCGACGTGAAGAGAAGAGTAGAAAAGATGCAAGGGGCCGTAACGCGGCCAAGAAGTAGGTGGGCCGGTTTTCCAGCCGTGCAGAAAAGAGGCTACATTTGTAGCCGTGCCGTGGAACCCCAATTAGCGGGGGCACACGACACAAAATAAAGAAGTTACATGTTTAATGGTTTAATAATGGTTAAGCGCAAGACGCGGCGAGGTAGGATCCACCTCCGGACATTTAGAGCGGCAGTGGCCACGGCGATATAGTGCGCGCGCGCCTGCTGCCGTAGCCCGGAGGAGAATGACGATGCAAGCGTCGATCCAAGATGGCCACCAGACCAGCGCGGTAGGGCGCTGCCAGTGATTCACACCGCCCGATACTTAGAGAAACCGATAAGGTCGGTTATGATCGGACGGTGTAAAATAAAAGAGTAACGGCAATAAATAACGTTACATTACCCCGCTTCGCACCGAAGGATTTTATTCCCTCTGGAATAAAATCCGCTAAACCTAAGAAAACTTAATAGAACTACGCACTCAACTCCTCCCGCTGTCATACTTCTTTCATCCATCTCATTCGCTACATTCATCTTGTTTCGACCCAATCTTTCATACTATCATCATTCGATCTCACCCCTTTGACTCTTATACAAAGAAGAGCAAAGGAGCACAATATCATACCCTTCAGCGTAGAACTATGTATAAGTTATAAAAGCAAACAAAAGAAAATATTTTAAAAGATAGGTATAAATGATTGAAAGTCCAAAAAAAAAAAAGAAAAACTACTACGCCAGGTCTTATAAAGGAAGACCTTCTGGCTGCTACCCTAAAATCCTAGCAAAAGTGGCTAATAAAAACAACGGATAGGTAGCCAAGCCTTTTGGCGTAAAGTGTGAGCAAAATACAAGACGACATAAAAATAATACCCCGTTCTGTAACAATATATTTTACAGAAGGATTTGTTTTTTCAGGTTGCAAGCCATTACAAAAAAGGTATTTTAAAAAATCTAAAGAGCAAAGTATAAAAAATTGCAACTAGTGTGTAGGGTACTTGAAGAAAAACAAATATTAGCAAAAATATGTCAGACTCATGCTGACTACAGGTATAAAAATCACCCTACACCTTAGTTGACTGCAACCTAAAAGAAAACAAAAAAACAAAACTTTACAAAAACACGCACACACACAATGCTAGTGATAGTCCAAAGCTGAAGAGAAACTGATCCTTACCACGTATTGGGCGCCAATGTCACGAAAAAGCCTTGAAGTGGCGGTTAAATAGGTAAAATAAAAAGACGCGATCAGAATTTAAAGTAATTTTAATAAAGATATAAAAGTGGGTAGTTTACAAAAGTGCTACCGGCTACAAAATCGAAGAGCTAAGGTCGAAAGTAAAGAGGGCCTAATCAGTTTCTCAATCAGCGTTGAACTAACACGTCACTAGTACTGTCCTGGTTCGCTGAAGGTGGTAGACCCGCAGGAAGAAGTGCCAGACAGGTTGTGGTCGGGCGCAGGTGTTAGGCGGCCGACGTGAAGAGAAGAGTAGAAAAGATGCAAGGGGCCGTAACGCGGCCAAGAAGTAGGTGGGCCGGTTTTCCAGCCGTGCAGAAAAGAGGCTACATTTGTAGCCGTGCCGTGGAACCCCAATTAGCGGGGGCACACGACACAAAATAAAGAAGTTACATGTTTAATGGTTTAATAATGGTTAAGCGCAAGACGCGGCGAGGTAGGATCCACCTCCGGACATTTAGAGCGGCAGTGGCCACGGCGATATAGTGCGCGCGCGCCTGCTGCCGTAGCCCGGAGGAGAATGACGATGCAAGCGTCGATCCAAGATGGCCACCAGACCAGCGCGGTAGGGCGCTGCCAGTGATTCACACCGCCCGATACTTAGAGAAACCGATAAGGTCGGTTATGATCGGACGGTGTAAAATAAAAGAGTAACGGCAATAAATAACGTTACACCACTTACCGGTACTTTCATTAATTTTTTGCAGAAATTCATGTTCACAATGGTATCGTCGGAGTCTGAAAAAGAACTGTTGTCGGCGACAAACTTGAAGCCACATTTCATCGTACAAGAACCTTCGGAGGAGAACTATAAATTCGTCATCGTTTCATCGAACGAAAAGGGCGACAGCGACAAAGTCGAGATACAGAAAGAGGACATAGTCAACCAGAGTGAAGGTATGAATGGTGTAGTTTCACTGTTATCTTACATTGGTAAATAAATCAATCTAAATTAAACAGAACAGAACAGTCGAAACAGTCAAACAGAAAAACAAAAAAAAAAGCAATTTAGGGATTTAAAATACAGGGTGGATTTTTGAGACGGGGCAGTAAGCGCAGGTACCTTAACCAGTATAGTTACAGGAAAATGTATCTAGAAGACCATCCATAACTTTTGAGATATCACAAAATCTGTATTCACAGATTGTGTTCACAGATTTTGTATAAAATGCACACCTCCCTCCAACACAACTTTAGATTTATCGGAGTGGCCCTTTTATCGACGGCTTCGGTCTTAAAAAGGCCCGGTTTCTGAGTTGAGAAATTCACTAAGCAAATGGGTAAGTATCGTTCTGTCACGCTCTTTTGTGAGAAATCTGCTGAGACAGGACGATACTTACCCATTTGCTTAGAGAATTTATCAACTCAGAAACCGGGCCTAAGGGTGGTATTCTAGAACGATACTTAAACTGAGTTTAAACAGAGTTCAGACTGTCGATAAAACAGTGCATGTTTTGATATGAAGGGAGGTATATTCAAATCAAAACATGCACTGTTTTATCAACAGTCGACACTACTAAACTCTACTTAAACTGAGTTTAAACAGAGTTCAAGTCGCGTTCTGGTTTGAACTGAGTTTAAACACGGTTTAAGTAGCGTTCTAGTTTGAACTGAGTTTAAGTAGCGTTCTCCACCCTTAATCCACCAACGATCGAAACCGAGTGCCAGGATCTAAAAACCTATTTATTCTATCTTTCGAATCTTAAATGACTGTGCCTGAAGGACAGGTTTCCTAAGATTGCAGTGGCATCATTTAGCGACCGCTTAGCGTTTTAAAATCTTCGGACACCGTAACTTCATTTTGCATAGACACTATGAGATTATTTGTCATATTATTTTGTACACCACAGAACCAGTGGAGTCGTCGAGCGCAATTCCGGACATAACGACTCTAACTCTATCGCTGTTCGGCGGAGTAGCTTTGCTGGCACTAGCTGCTTGCGGGCTCGTCTTGTGCGCTCACGAGCGGAGAGAAAACAGTGGCGATGCACGGGACCCCGCCATAAACGCCTATAACACTGAAGGTGAGTTGTGTTCGTGTATAATCCGCGCGGGATGCTTGAACTGAGACGCGCGGTAAGCAAACTCGCGTGGAAGCAACCTTGTCAAAGTTAAATAAAGTATATTTTCGATTGACTTTGACAAGGTTCCATCCCATTCTCATCATGATGGGATTATAAATATGTACACCTTTTGGTTCGATAATCGTCCATGAGTAACATCACAGTTAGGCATATCAAGTGTATTTTTTAGACTGCATCCAGCCGGTGTTAATTTTCAAAATACGCAAGTAAAATATCAGAAATGGAATCCCCAAACAGTTACAGTTAGAAGCTGGCTATGCGTTATCCCTTTATAGAGGTAGTCCAAATTTTTCATTGGTTTTGGATTTTATTCCGAAGCTATAAAGTTCAAATTATGACGGACATATATTTGACAGAGACCTACACGTTGAAGAGAGCATTGTATCGAACGCTATTTAGCTCAAATAAGCTGGTCATGCAGGTTTTTTTTTTTCATTAAAAAATCTGTATCTTTACTACAGAATCCAACTGCGAGACTTGCCACGACAGCGATGATGGCAGCGAGTACAATGTGAAGCGAACCGACTCGTTCCGCCGCGCCGTCGCCCCTCGGGGCCCTTCGAGAAACTTCGACGTGCGACGGACTAGCTCCTTCCACTCTGCGCGATATCTCAACGACATAGCTGATGAGATCCTGCCCAAAGTGCCGAAGCACAGCACTCATTGCAGGGTTCACTCCATGCAGAACATTAGCAGGAAAAGGGAAATGGATGCGCTGAACGATAATTTAGTGATGCATCTGCCGCCTGAAGCCAACTACAGCGTGCCGAGGCCGGTAAGATAAATTATACTGCAGATTCATGCTGTGTTATAAATAGCTTATTTGCAAATAACTTTAGCTAATTTTCAGATGAACACGTTTTACACAATGCCGAGAAAAATGCGTCACAAACTGGCCAAGGAGCTCAGCGACGAAATGTCGGAAATTGCTCACAATTCGGACGGATTCTCCCTCCCGCCGCCTCCGGATGAGTTCAGTACCTACAGGGCAGGCGCACATCTCGGGAGTAAAGACGTCCCTTACAAAACCCCAGCTAGTTACGCTACCATCAACAAGAAAGACTCTAGAGCAAAAGACACCATGCGACATTACAATAACGTCATCATATCGCCAATGAACACAGTCGGTCTTCCCACCATCAGCGGCGCACAAAGTACCATGTACTCGTACCCCGACGAAGACCATCAGGTAAATAACAACAACCCGTTTGATTCAGACTAACTCTTCCCGAGTCCATCACTAACCTCATCTTTTCACTTCCAAGGACGCGCCGGGAGGATCCTCGTTGTCAACGTTCAAAAGTTCAATATTTTCTAGTCCAAAGGAATCTGGTATTTGAATGTCCTTTTATGTGATAAATGGTTATTGTACTTTAAAATGCATCGTGTATATTGTAAGATTGTTTGTGTAATGTAAGGATAGCTATTTAGAATTGTCAAAAACAACGTGTATTGGAAACCGTTTATTTACAAAATTAGAAATCGTCACATCGCGATTTTTTGTTTCGTTAACATGCACATGATTAGAAATCGGACGTTGACATAATGTTTACAGATCTTCTATAAATAGAATAATCACTGCCATTGTGAGAATGTTAAGATACGATAATATTGTTACGAAATAATTATGTAGTTACGGAAATATAATTTATATGCACTGGAATTATTGTAATTTATTGAAGTCCAAAATGTTGTTGTATAATAAATAATTCATAAAAACAAAGTCAAGTAAAGAAATTATCAAGATTTGATTATCAAACGAAATGACCTCGACTAAAACAAAAGGAACGGGTCGAGTCATAATCAGTCCAGCCAGCTGTATTTGAAGACATTACTTAAAATCATAATAATAATAATAAAATTACCTACTTATGGCGAAACTTAATCCATTCGATCGAGGTGCGCTTGGGCAACTGAAATCCTGTCGATGAGTCGCTGAGTGTTTGGTCGAGCCTGAAAACAAAGAAAGATACATTCAGTTCCCATTTAGAGGCATCAACTCCGAATCGGGCTGTTTTACAAGGAGGATTTAAAATTTTGTTCATCCTATGTCCGGATGAATAAAGTCGTTATTTCGTAGGACTTATAATTTTGGTCATCCTCATGAAGACCGACTCTATTCCATACAATAAATACGTGTATGGATTTTGTTGATTTATTCGTCGTCAAAATTGCAAGGATTCTAGACCTAAAAGGTTTTAGGTACGCACTAGTATGTTTATATGAAGTGCAGATGCTTGCAGCGCGTGTAGCAGCAGCGTAGAATACGGAATTTGCTCGATGTCTTAGTTATATGTTGCCCTTGACTGGCAAGAGCGCCTTTTAGTGGTCGAAAAAGCAAATTTTGTCGTTCCGCCACCAAGGGGGATATGCTGACTCTATCTGTTTACCTGTAGTGTATGTATCTTTTTACCTGAAGCGCGGAGAGCGCGGCCTCGTGCAGGTCCTTGCAGCGCGCGAGGCAGCGGTGGCGCGGGGCGGGCGGTAGCGCGGGCGTCTCGCCACTAGTCTGTTTACCTGTAGTGTATCTGTTTACCTGAAGCGCGGAGAGCGCGGCCTCATGCAAATCCTTGCAGCGCGCGAGGCAGCGGCGGCGGGCGGTAGCGCGGGCGTCTCGCCACTAGTCTGTTTACCTGTAGTGTATCTGTTTACCTGAAGCGCGGAGAGCGCGGCCTCATGCAAATCCTTGCAGCGCGCGAGGCAGCGGCGGCGCGCGGCGGGCGGTAGCGCGGGCGCCTCGTCCCGAGCACACTCTAGTAGCAGAGCGCATGCGCGGCACACGTGGGTCTCGTCACCGCTCGCCAGCCAGACGCGCTCGTTCACGCTCACCAATCTGGTGGGGAACGGATTGGGTCAAGAAACGCTCCGTTTGGTCCACACAAATTGATCTTGTCTTTCCTGTGGGCTAGGTTGACTATGATGAGAGGATGGTGGTCTAAAAGAGACTGTTTTGCTAGCATGGCTGCAAAGAGGCTGTTTTGCTCGCATAGCAGCAAATAGGCTGTTTTGCTCGCAAGGCAGCAAAGCAGCTGTTTTGCTCGCATGACCTCGGCAAAGTCCGAAAAATATGAAAAAGAGAAAGCTGATCCTAAGATAATAAAGGCGGCCGTGTAATGTTTATTACATTCTTGTCTGTTTGTCCGTACGTGTCTTATAAACGGTTTCATAAGCAAAGCCGCATTATAATCTGGAGCCCGATATGTAGGAAGAATTTGGCCGCAATAAGGAATGAAGTGGCCGGATTTAGACAAAATGGGTCTCTTGGGACGAAATATTTTAAAACTACGCAATAAAACGCATGTTGACTTCAAAAGGAAACACTCGCAGTGTGTAAAGCGTTTGAAAAACTTACTTTATGTAAATATCCAGTACTTGTTCTAACGAAACTCCAATGTTCAGAACGGCTCTGAAAACCAAGCGGTGATCGGCTTGCAGTTTGCAGCTCATTATTTCCAGCTGACGGACGATGAAATCTGAAACAAAAATGTATCAACAACACCCTCCCGCTCGATTATCGTACACATGTGTATGATTCCAACATTTGCACGAGGGTTGAAAGAAATATAGGAGTAGTAGTACTGAAGTAACGGACGCGATCCAGTAGGAAGATACGAATTTTCTACTGCAAAATAAAGTCTGAAACTCACGCAGTGATGACGTTTGGCAGGGGTAAAGTTATACATATTCCAACAGAGAGAAAGATACTACGTAACTATGTAGAGCAGCAAACATCCTTAGAACGAAAAGTAAGGTTTATAAAGTCAAAACTCACAAAGCGGGAAGCAGTGTCCAGTATTGAGATACTCCTTAGCCAGCGTGGTCAGCTTGCTAAGCACGGAAGCCAGTCGTTCGTCGGCCGAGGGCAGCAGCCGCGCCGCCGCCTCCGCTTCGCTGAGGATGTTGCTCCAGATGTTCTCAACAAGAAGCCGGTCCTTGTGGCCCGAACATTGGACGATCGCGAGCTTGCACTCCCAGAGGTTGTAGCGGTCCGCGTACTCTTCGTACAGCTGTTGAGAACGATCAATACCGTAGGATGTTTGAGTGGGGATTATTGAAGGGTTAGAACTTTTATTTTTTAATGTTTATTTCAACGGACAAAATATTACAGGCGGAGATCGAAGGCGGGAACCTTATTAATCTAAGTCACACCGAAAGTCAAGATTGGTTTGATGAGGCCGTCGTCGCGATCTAACTTCGAGGGTCAAGCTTTGCAAGGGTCACGGGTTAGAGGAGATTGGAGAGCGAAGTATGTAATTAGTGCGGGCCAAGTACCCGCCAAAGGCAGAGGCTGTGTGAAGGGTTTTTAAAAAAGGGGGCAAATCTCTACAAATACTATGAGAATCACACTAAGGGAGCAAAGGCAGAAAGGGGGCAAGACCCGAAAAGACCGTTTAGCCAGGCTGTAGGCCGAGCTCGTGGAGAAGGCTCGGTAGCGGCCGGAGGTTAGCGAGAGAAAGATGCGGCATACCGCACGCTGTCCGCTTGAACCCACCTGTGTGATCTCTAGCAGCTCGTCGTCGAGCCGCTGCATGGCGGGCGGCGGCGGCGCCCTGTGGTGCGGCAGCGCCGCGGCAGCCGCGCGCACCGCACGCTGCACGCGCGCCACCTCGCCGGCCTCCTCGAGCCGCCGCAGCAGCTCCCCGCCGCCCGCGCCGCCCGCACCCCGCACGCACACCACGCCGGCCGACAGCCACGAGATGCGCTGCTCGAGGGTCGCGCCCGATCTGGTGGTGAGAAGGAAATCGTTTAAGGCACAATAGTAGGCACAACTAACGCCACCAATGAAAAAAAAACGTATCTTCTTTTTGGATGCGATTTTTGCTAAAAACTCTCCTGCAAAATCTCAACGCGAGGCTAATTTTAGGACCTAAGGTTTCGATTCCAGATCCTAGAACCTACGAATGCAATCATGGCCACACGTAGCTTCTAGGATCTGAAATCCAAACCTTAGGTCCTATAAATAGTTAAACCTCGCGTTGAGATTTTGCTGGAGAGTTTTTAGCAATAAAGTTGCTTTGGCACAGATTACAATGTTTTTTTTTATTGTGGTTTAGATCGCGTACATATCTCGATTTCAGTCTATCCGCTAGAGCGCTGAACCAGGCTGTTCGTACATCTTTTGCATATATAGTATCTTGCATCACTTTATTTGGCAAGCGACTCCATCATGCTCATACATTTTACTTTTCAGCTTTTAACTGCACATTCCACTTACCCCGGTCGTATAGCCAGTCCTTCGAGTACATTGGCGGCCGCGAGGTGGTCGCCAGACTTCTCCAGAACCTTCCACAACAAATCCAAGAGATGCAAAGCGGCAGGCGGCGGCGCGGTTCGCGCGGCCGCTTGTAAGTAGGTGCGGAGAGACGCGGGAGGCGCGGTGCCCAGTGATAGGAGTTCTGCAGGGAAAACGATAGATCCAACATAAGGCTTGTACTCTTGTTTGCTTGAGCAGGGGCCTGAGTCTGTAACGCAGTGGTGCCAAAATGGGCTCCCAGTTGACGGCTTCAACTACGATTTATTAATGCTGTCGGTCCTTTTAACGTGTTTGGAGTACAGCAAAGAATATTCTAACTCTAGAGGATTAGTTCGCTGGTTGTAGGAGAAAAACGAGGAAACCCCGGTTTAGTCCTACTACTGGGGGGCCATCGACACGCCATTGCGTTACAGACTTAAGCCCCAAGATTTGGACCCGCGACATCCTGTCCTTGGCGCTAAAAAAATAAAAATCCTAATGTCCATTCAAAGGTCATAAGATTTTTTTTGCTGGAAAATTATTCTTTTGACTTTGACTTTGATGAATAATAATTATTCTTTGAAAGCAACTATTATCTTTTGACAGTTGATGTGTAGTTTTAGCGAATAGGCGAGCTGGTCGGATCAGAAAGGAAGGAAGGATGTCAATTCTCACCTGACCCAAGACGTTTGGAGACGAGCCACTCGTAAACGGCTACGTGCAGAAGTTCGTCGTCTCGAGATAGACATTCCCACACCAACTTGCGGCCCTGGAAGTATACACCGTGTTTATACTCTCCTCACGCATATTATGAAGAATGGTGTAACATTATTCAATCACAGTAGGGATGAACATACATTCTCGCGAAATAGTAGGATTAAGATTCCCACACAGCCCCGTGTTCGACACTGTCGAAAGCCTTTTCGTAGTCAACGAAGGCAAAACACAAGGGCTGGTTGAACTCGTGGCTCTTCTCCATCAACTGCTTTATTGTGTGGATATGGTCCATAGTGGAGAAACGACTCCGAAATCCGGCCTGCTCGACTGGAGTCTTTGGTTGGTACTCATCAAATAGTTTGGTAAGCCTGTTGCAGATGATTTTAGCAAACAGTGTAGATTTGAGAAAGCAGGCTTATAGGACGATAATTGGAAAGCTTGGTCTTATCGCCTTTATTGTGTAAGATTGTAAGCATGACATTGTTCCAAGTTCTTGGTGTAACGCCCTCAAAAAATGGCAAAATCAAATTCTAATGATTTCGTCTGCAATGATGAACGCATTCGGTGGTGTAGATAAGTGCAAACTATCACACTAAGACGAGTATCAATGAGGTTGGGAAATTCACTTCGACAGTTACTTTAATCGGTATGCAAGAGGTTGCGGGTTTAAGGGTAGACGTTAGCTGTCAATTTCCATACTAACTTTCGTAGACCAGAACTAAGAAACTAAACCGAATTTCTTCAGAATTTTGATACATTCTGTCTTATCATATCATACCATTGCCGCGAAATTCACAAAAAGTATGTTGTTAATTCAGGATTATGTTTATTTTAGCTTTTGAAAATATCAATATTTTACGTATGTGTGGGTGCACGACATACTATAAAAGTTGTGTAGTTGTGTGTGAGAACCCACACACACGTAACGCTGCTTTCAACATGGCGGCCACGAACAGCTGATACGCGATGACGGAGGCTGTTGTCTTTTTTTTTTGTATTTTATAGCTTGTATACGAGACCTTTGAGCCAAGCCTTTTGTTTGGGTGGGCTTGCTTCATACACCAAGAAGGTATAATCACCTTTTTCTCCATTCCTCACCTACTCCTTGCCCAAAGGACTCGTGAAAAAAAAAACTGAGGGTAGCCGGGTACACACGACAGCACGTCAGAGTGTACACTTTTGTTTTAAAGTCGCCCGTAACGTAACCGAGTAGAGTGCTAGCGTGTAAGCGTCTACGTGCTGTCTTGTGTACCTACATTTGGCAACGCTGCCATTTTGCGGCGTTGCAAGACCGGCAACCAATGCTTCAGCGAAGCTCTGAGTAAATATTCAGAAATACAACTTTTAGTGCCGTCAGTATTGCCATGTTAGACAAATATAGCCGTTTGGGATATTTTGGGGGTCAGCGGGCGAGAAAACATGGCAACAATTCGGTCTTTTATTGCTTTATAAAGAGATTGGGTTCCCTAAAAATAAAGCGATGATATTGAATATTCTTATACTGAATTCTCAACAATAGTCTTACATACAGTTACAGGTCCATGTATTGTACGGTCGAGATTTTATTTATCTTATTGTTTGACTAAATGCAGCTCGTTTAGGTCATCTGGCAATGAAAACATGATATTATTTACTTTTCATTTAAAAAATATGGGCGTTTTTTAAAGTTCGGTACATTTTTTCTCAACTGTTTGACAAATTCCTAGACTTGAAAACACCGATCGTCGCACCATCCAAGAAAGAAGTCTCACCAAAAGCATTTTGGTTCAAATACGAACATTTTGGTTCTTAGTACAATAGATATAAGGACCATTTTGAAGGTACAGGAGATCTTTTAGTCATATTTAGTTGAAACTTAGTATTCGTAAATTTAATTAAAAATAATTAATCACGTTTTAGGATTTTACGAAGATTTCTACATAAGAGGGTAAAACAAAAAGAAACTTATTTCTTACTGAGTTAGGTACGGTCAGCCACAGTCACAGATACCCCATGGCAGCTCTTGCCGCGCGCGGCATAAGGGCGTCCCCAATCAGACCATTCCATTTTCCCCTACCAGACTTCCCCCCCAGGTGGGGGAAAATGGAATCGCACAAAAAAATATTCAATTTTCACTCACTGGCCACCTCACTAAGTGGCTGGTGGGGGAAAATGGAATTTTTATTCCATTTTCCCCCACCAGCTATTTATAGACAAGATTATTATTAGCGAGGCCGACTCATTACAATGATGCAGTCACTGTAGCCTAGCCTAATTTTATAAGTAATCGGCATAAATAAAACTAATTTGTTAACTTTACTAATTCGATAATTTGTATTAAAAAAAAATAATTTGGTATATTATGGCATTTAACATTACAACAGTTAACGTTATTAAAATAGTACAAAATAACACAAAGACCGCTTATAATTATTCTGAATAATCCTTTTTAAAAATATACAGGAGGGCCCAAACATAGATGTCAAGCGAGAAAATATAAATAGCTGACACCGAGGGCTACCCGAACTCCCATGTACGTTCAGCTATTTTTTGTCGTTTAGAAGTTATGAGGCTTTTAAGGTTTTATTGAAAACAAAAATACCTAGCATTGGATTTTATTTTCTTTTTTTTTTCTTTCGACTTTTCAGAGATATTTTTTATATTTTTGTGTCTTACATAATTTATCTATTACCAAAAAAAATATGATCAGCTATGGACTTCTATAAGTTACCGCAATTTTGATCCAAAGTCCAAAAATATTGTTTTTGAGAAATCATTACTAAAATAGTTAGCATGGAGAAAAAAATAAGTAGATGTCTGAAGGACTTTGTTTGATTTAAAAAACTTTCCCAAAGCTTTAGTGCTCAGAATAGTACAAAAAACCTGTCACTTTATGGGACTTGTATTCAAGTAATTCGCGATCAAAGTCGAAAGACTGGAGTTGGAAGAAATTTTATTTCAATAGATTTTAATTTATTTTAGTCAATTCGGACAAAAATCATTGCAGGTAGGCTTAATATCACCTGCCAGAATGGCCTGCATTCGAAATGCACGGAAAAATAAAAAATAACGATAAAATATTTTTATTTTGGCTTTTTTTTTTCATTATTTGAATTTTAAGTTATTTTATTAACGAATTTACTTACATAATAACATAATGAAAATTTTAATTCATAAAAACGTCCGAAAATTAAATGAGTTTTTATTTTTATTTCCGTGAATTTATTTACAATGCAAGCCATGCTGACAGGCGATATTAAGCCTACCTGCAATTATTTTTGTCCGAATAAAGTAAAATAAATTAAAATCTATTGAGATAAAATTTCTTCCAACTCCAGTTTTATGACTTTCGATCTTTGATCGCGAATTACTTGAATAAAAGTCCCATAAAGTGACAGGTTTTTTGTACTATTCTGAGCACTAAGGTTTTGTGAAAGTTTTTGAAATTAAAAGAAAGTCCTTCAGACCTCTATGGTCTGTCCATTAACTCTAGAAATTAAATGGCAACAATTTTTCATAGTAAAGCCGACCACTTTTCATATTAAATTTACTATGAAATATTGTTGCCATTTAATTTCCAGAGTTCTGTTTATGGACAGACCTTAATTCTTTCCCCATACTAAATATTTTAGTGTTGATTTCTCAAAAATAACATTTTTGGACTTTGTATCAAAATTGCGGTATCTTCTAAAAGTCCATAGCTGATCATTATTTTTTTGAAGATAGATAAATTATCTGACAATTACTTTTTTAAATATAATTTTATGTTGACTTTAATGAAACCATAAGACTGATTTTTTATAAGACAATTTTGCCCTTTTTTTTATCGCTTAATAATATAAAACCGCAACCAATAAAGAGTGTTAGAACTTTTGTTACAGAAAGGCCCTATGACTGGCGAGCGAAGCCAGTCTTATTGTTTCGTTAGAGTCAACATAACATTATATTTAAAAAAGTAATAGATGAATTTTCAAAATAAATGAAATATACTTTATCAGAACAAAAAATTTCACTCAGGGTAAAAAAGAAGAAATAAATTGGCTACGTGGGTTCTGTGTTACTCACAATAATGATGCACAGTCAAACTTTGCGAGCTTAGTTATTTCTGAAATATTGCCTGCTTATAAACTATTATTTATTTTAAACTAGTCTGTAACCCAATGGATCCCAGTAATCTGAATAAAAAAGATATTTAACCACTTTTTGTTTTTTCTAAAGCATTAACCCGTGCTAGGAAATAATTTAAACATTTATAATAAGTTGAAAAAAATCACTCGGGGCAGGACTTGGTGTAGATTAGTGCAAACTAATCACACCAGGTGGCGCCCCCGTCCAGTTGACGGAGACTAGTTGAAGAAATTCGCATCGACAGTTACTTGAATCGGTAGCTTAATTGGTAGAGCGCCTGCACGGTATGCGAGAGGTTGCGGGTTTAAGTCCTGCCCCGAGTGAATTTTTTCAACTTATTATAAATGTTTAAAAAAGATTATTATTATTAACATCTCCATTAATTGTAATAAAATCTCCATTACAAACTTCCGTGCGAGCCCTTTCAATGTCAAAGGACCATTCTGAAACACCCTATAAAATTGGTATAGTTTTTAACATTTAAACCTCAATTTGAATAGCTAGGTACTTTTAGCGTTTCTTTTAAAACATTACGGGTGACTACTATTTGCATATCAGTACATTTGAGTATTATAATAGACTGATTAGGCTATGGACATGAATAGACACAAGCGAACGATTGTTTAGGTTTTTTTTAATTTTTAATTTAAATCAAGAAAGCGATGACTTGAATTATTTGTTTAATATTAATGTTTTGTAAAGATTTTTAAATAACAAAGCTATAACAAGCATACTTATTCATAAATGATATACAGGGTGGCCCAAACATAGACGTCAAGCGAAAAAATCTAGATAGCTGACGCCGTGGGCTACCCGAATCACCCCCATGTATGTTCACTGTTCAGCCATTTTTTGTCGTTTAGAAGTTTTGAGGCTCTTAAGGTTTTTGAAAAAAAAAATCTAGTTTTGGATTTTATTTTGTAACTTTTTTTCTGTTCACTTTTCAGAATTATTTTTAATGTTTTAGAGTCTCAGATAATTTATCTATCTTCAAAAAATAATGATCAGCTATGGACTTTTAGAAGATACCGCAATTTCGATACAAAGTCCAAAATGTTGTTTTTGAGAAAACATCACTGACATAGTTAGTATGGGGAAAAAAATAAGTAGAGGTCTGAAGGACTTTCTATTGATTTCAAAAACTTTTCCAAACCCTCATTCTTCAGAATAATACAAAAAATAGCTGATCATTATTTTTTTGGTGATGGATAATTTATCTGAGACTCTAAAGAATAAAAAACATTGCTAAAAAATCAAAAGAAAAAAAAGTTACAAAATAAAATCCAATGCTAGGTTTTTTTTTCTTCAAAAAAACCCAAATAATGGCTGACGTCTATGTTTGGGCCAACCTGTATATTTTTTATAAAGGATTATTCAGAATAATTTATAAGCGGTCTTTGTGTTATTTTGTACTATTTCAATAACGTTGACTGTTGTTATGTTAAATGCCATAAGACACCAATTTTTTTAAAAATACAAATTATCTAATTAGTCAACTTCATCATCATCATTGGCAGCCTCTGTTGGTCCATTTCTGAACATAGGCCTCTCCCAAAAATTTCCAGTCGAATCGAATTAGGAAAGTTAACAAATTAGTTTTACTTATGCCGATTAATAATAAAATTAGGCTATTGTGTAATGGAGTCGGCCTCGCCAATAATAATCTTGTCTATAAATAGCTGGTGGGGGAAAATTGAATATTTCTTTGTACGATTCCATTTTCCCCCACCAGTGGAAGAAACTCTGGTGGGGGAAAATGGAATGGTCCCATTCTACTAAACTTGATCCCACGGATTGAAAAAGTAAAAAAAATGCCTACATTTCGTATTGAATCAGTGCTTGCTGCAAGCTATTTATACTAAGTATGAGATGCTGCATAAATCATAAATCATCTCATTACGTAGATGCAAAGGCCTTTATTTATACTAAGTATAGCGTATTTACCTGTGTTACCTAGATGTTCAATAAATGATAAAAACATGCGCAATAATAGAATCTTTATTTGAGTAGTCTAACATTCCATCCAATAGCTTGAAACAATAATTATCTATAAGTAAGCCTGTATTCTCCAGCAGATTTTAGGACAAAGACTGAATTATTCCCAATATATGGGGCTGTTGGAAGTGAGGCAGGAAGTCTTCTGTGAATAGCTTTTCCCCCTAGTCTTGTTGTTCTCTAAAACATTTTGGTCTCTCTCGATACTCTCCTTGTAGAAATTGTTAGTAGTTACCTAGGTACTAGGTACGCAACCAAACAATTATTTCCTTGAATAATGTATCCTCCAAATCCTTGGGAAGGCCAAAGTCTTCTAGTAAGCGATAAGTATTTCGTTGTCGATTGCATTCGCGACACAAGTCTGATTGAAATTATACTCTTTAAAAATGGAAATTACTCCTATGACCACTCCCGTGATAGTCACTAGTTCACTCATAAGTGAGAATATATCCAAGTAAAGTCCAAATTATATCAACTGATTTCACCATGTTTGTTGTGAAAAACTGTGTGACATTTTATTTTTTTCAAGTACACAGTTGCGCCTAGATAAATAGGTATGAGGGAACTACCAAGGAGGATATTCGATCCTCTTCTGTAGCGGTTATTACCAATGAGGGTTTTCAACTCTTTGATATTATAACGAGACATTCTATGTCCAGTAACTAAAACACCTCGCTATTTACAATCCACTATGTGGTCAGGGGTCTTGATTGTTGGTCATCATATGTCAAAAATTCAAGAGACCTCGCTACATACAATCTACTACTGGGCCAGGTGTCTTAGTTCCTGGTCAGTATTTACTTCAGATGTTTTTGTTTGTATGTGTGAGTGAATGGATGGAAGATAAAATTGTCGTAGACCAGAACTTGGAAAATACAGCATGTTAATTAGATTTTTTTCTTCCCTAATACTTCAATTGCATAACAATGCTCGCGAACGGAAGGATAGTTTGAAATAAAAGCGATAAATATTGATAAATCTAAAAACCACGTTACTTTGTGCATGTGTGCACCCCAGCGCCGCTAGTGAGCAAAAGTTGGCAACAGCCGGACTAAGTTTCCACCTTAAGTCTTGTCCCGGGCGAATTATTTAAGACGACGTACGTCTCACAACTAGCGCCGCCAATGGAAAAAAAATCATATCTTTTTTTGGACTTAAGAATGCAATCGATTCTCGCCAAAAGTGGCCACTTTTGGCGAGAATCGATTGCATTCGTAGGAAATCCAATTCTGGAATCCAAACCTTAGGTCCTAAAAATAGTTAAGCCTCGCGTTGAGGAATCGCAGGAGCGTTTTTTGCTAAAAACACATCCAAAAAAAGATATGATTTTTTTTCTATTGGCGGCGCTAGTTGTGAGACGTACGTCGTCTTAATCTAATAATATATCTTTATAAAATCAAACTACTTAAAAATATCTTCGTGGTACAAAAATATCGATTTTAGTTGGACCACTTCCGAACTGGACTTATTACCGGGTTTATTTCACTGCATAAAGCAAGGCGGCGCTTCTGAATAGGGCGATCGTCGTGCCGCGGAGGCTAATTCAGTAATTTTTCAGGTAAATTACCTGGAAATTGGCATCAGCTGGAGACAGAGTGAGCGCGTTTTCCGAGTGCGAGCGAGATGGTGAATGCGCCGGGCTTGCGGACTCCGACTGGCCCGCGCTGCGCTCGTATAGACGCTCCAGCGCATTGCATACCTCGCGGTATATCTCCATCCTAGAGATACACAATGGAAGTTAATGGAAAGAGAAAGCAAGGAAACTGCCAAAGTTAAGGTGTGTAATGGGCCTACTATCATGATCATCAACCTGTTGACACCCACTGCTGAATAAACTAGAATTTTTGCTTACTTTCATTTTGCAGAAAGAATTACAACTTTTCAACATAGGACATGATCTCGACGTATCAAAATCAAATAATGTAATTTCTAAAGAACAGAGTACCTACTTCTTATTTCTCAAAGTGCGGAGATATACGAGATTTTGTGACCGGCGGCAGCTTTTATTTTCGCGTCGCCGTGACACCCCATCGAAACCTTAGGGGCGAAATTTATGACCAGCTTGACCAGTTGGGCTAAAAAAAAAACGTTTGAAAAACCTGGCGTTTGTGTCTATTTAAAATCACACGATTCAATTATAATACATATACACAAAATAAGAGACAGGTCGATACATACCGTCTGTAGCAGTTGAGGTGTCCCTCCCTGTCCTGCGAGGGTTGGTCGCTCTTGTAGTAGTGGACGGCCTTGTTCTGCCCCCTTAGCACGCTACCATTTTGCCTACTCTCAACTGTCACCTTAGCCACTTAACACTACTGAGGTGACAGTGAACAGTGGTTAAGGTGACAGTTGAGAGTAGGCAAAATGGTATCGTGCTAAGGGGGTTGGGGGTCGAGCTTGCTGGCGCCACGGCGCACAGATAAGAGACAGATCGATACATACCGTCTGTAGTAGTTGAGGTGTCCCTCCCTGTCCTGCGAGGGTTGGTCGCTCTTGTAGTAGTGGACTGCCTTGTTCTGGGGGTCAAGCTTGCCGGCGCACAGATAAGAGACAGATCGATACATACCGTCTGTAGTAGTTGAGGTGTCCCTCCCTGTCCTGCGAGGGTTGGTCGCTCTTGTAGTAGTGGACTGCCTTGTTCTGGGGGTCAAGCTTGCCGGCGCACAGATAAGAGACAGATCGATACATACCGTCTGTAGTAGTTGAGGTGTCCCTCCCTGTCCTGCGAGGGTTGGTCGCTCTTGTAGTAGTGGACGGCCTTGTTCTGGGGGTCAAGCTTGCCGGCGCACACGGCGCATAGATAAGAGACAGATCGATACATGCCGTCTGTAGTAGTTGAGGTGTCCTTCCCTGTCCTGCGACGGTTGGTCGCTCTTGTAGTAGTGAACGGCCTTGTTCTGGGGGTCAAGTTTGCTGGCGAACAGATAAGAGACAGATCGATACATACCGTCTGTAGTAGTTGAGGTGTCCCTCCCTGTCCTGCGAGGGTTGGTCGCTCTTGTAGTAGTGGACGGCCTTGTTCTGGGGGTCAAGCTTGCCGGCGCACAGATAAGAGACAGATCGATACATACCATCTGTAGTAGTTGAGGTGTCCCTCCCTGTCCTGCGAGGGTTGGTCGCTCTTGTAGTAGTGGACGGCCTTGTTCTGGGGGTCAAGCTTGCCGGCGCACAGATAAGAGACAGATCGATACATACCGTCTGTAGTAGTTGAGGTGTCCCTCCCTGTCCTGCGAGGGTTGGTCGCTCTTGTAGTAGTGGACGGCCTTGTTCTGGGGGTCAAGCTTGCTGGCGCACACGGCGCAAAGATCCACCACACCGGAAAAGAAGCCGCACGCCACGAGTTTGGAGCACACGAGCGGCAGGTTTACCTTCGGCGCTACGTCCTGGAAAAATGGGAATTTATAGAAACTATCGAGTCACCATAGGGGGAGAAGAGATGTGTTTTCGACTTTTCGCACATTTTGCACGGTCAACGGAGTCAAGCAAGGTCGATCGATATAATGGTTATTATATACTCATAAATCTAAACACAAAAAGACTTCTATAGGGCGATTACTTGATGCGCAATCATCCCAAGACAAGCAAAGTCTCTCGTGAGATAATACAGAAATACTCATACAGTTTGTTTTTAAAAGTTTTTTGAAGGCCTGCGCACACACTTTTATCGCCATAGAAACGATTTATAATTTCTTGTTGAATATAGAAGAAATAAAATCTTACCATGCAAAGTTTCAATGCTTGTTGAAGCATCTCTTCTCGCTCTGCGGAATTCTTTTGCTGTTTAGCAAATATCAGCAACTCATTCGCCTAGAAAAAAGAAAATAATAACGATTTCAACGGGATTTTCTCAGTAACTGCAATACGATGAAAGCTTACCAATGTGTTTCCTAAAGGATTAAGTCGGTGACTCATCTTTTGTCAGGCATAATGGACTCAGCTTTGTCTACCCTATTACTTTTATGTGATATTTCCATGGCAAGCGTAAGCTAAAGCCGAGTCTTCGCCTCTCATAAAGCCCGACAGGTGTATTTTCCAAAATTCAATCAAAATTTCGTCTCTTATACCTGCTTAGTGTCTACAGGGTGCAATCGAATTCGAAAAAAAAAATCAATTGTTCCATACATTTGGTGCAGTACTCAACTCAGTCTACCTTATGTATGGGACAGCTGATATTTTTGTCTCAATTTTTTTTTTGACACCTCTTACAAGTTGTTTGTAGTGATCGTAAGACAGCCTACTTAAAGTTCCGCTATTGAATATAGTAGATACTTTGCGATTGTGATTTGTAATGTTTCTTACCTTAGAGCAAGTAGCGTCCTCTTGCCTATAGAGGGTGGGGCACAGCTGGCGTAGTTTCTGCGAGATCCCGTCGACGGAGGCGTTGTCGCGCAAGTAGCCCGCTACTAGTGAACCCAGCAGTAGACACGACACCTCCTGACCGCCCACCAGCAGCTCCCTGCGTTCAACATTGGACTTTATTACGTGTGCCGTACGTTTGTGCTGAGGATTATGCAGTATGCATCGGATTATGTTCTTTTTTTTTTTTCGCTAAAGTATGAAATGCATCACTTATTCGTATGAAATACTCTTCGTCACTCATTCGTTATATTATCTGGCATTCAGAGTCGCAAAATCCCCTCCGGCTCGCAACTCCCTCGCAACTATTTAAGTTCAGGAAGTTCTTATTTTTTGTTCGCAACTAAGTTGTGGTAAAGGAAAAAGTTCCCTTGATTCGCAACTGGTTGCTAACAAAGAATAAAATTTCTTAATTCGAATCTGGTTGCGAACCACAGTTGCGAAAATGGCCGGAGGGGCAAAATCATTGCCAGAAAGTTGTAAAGAGGCGTTAACAGTCAACACACGTATCGCGCAGCCCCAAAGAGCGAGTATTGAAAAAATGAGAGAGTCAGACTCTCGGACCGAGGGTTCCGTACCACGTATACAGGCCTTTAAAGATCGAACAGACAGCGTAGGCAGAGAAGTAGAGTCCTGTTTGGAACCCTACTGTCTGCGAAATCAAAAGGAGTACTTATATCCGGGTTTTGCAGACATAAAAGTTTAATAGAACAAACCTGAAACTAGCTCCTTGCAATGCGATCTGTTGATCCTGGGGAAGATTGGCTGAGATGACGTGGAACTGGTGCTCGCACAACACCTTCCACAGGTTCAGCATTTCGATCGCCATATCTGCAAAACCACTTTGTTAGAGTGCATCCAAGGTCGGCCTTCGTAACTTGCTTAGAAAAGATAGTCATCAGAGATAGCGTCGGCAGAGCTAAATTAAGTAAAATGAATAGTCAAACTTAGATGCGACAAGCTATTGGTTCAGCCCAGCTAGGATGCCAGGCCGCGACGCGACTTTTATCTACGCTTAGCCGCGACATACTCGTTCTGTCCACGGTAAGATTACTTAGTTTAATAATCTTTGGATATTTTTCATTGTTTTATTTTTTGCTTTAGTATCGTGTAAATAACACTTTTGTAAATTAATATGAAATAATAAAAACATTAAAACACCCCTGAGTCTAGGGCATGGATCCCGGAATTCCGAGATTTCGTAACTCCGGAATTTTACAATTATACAATTCCGGAACTGAAGTAAATATCGCAATCCGATACTCATATAATTATTTGTAAGATAAGGTACCACAATAATAAATTTTGCATATTTGTAGTACAAATTTCCCTAGCAAGGGTTAGTGCTTTAGTAATACAAAAATTTTGTACTCTCTTGCGAAATGTTTTTTATTATATTTACTAAGAAAAACCTAATAGAAGGCTGTTTAATTGAACTTAGTCAAGAGTTTTGTTGATTTATTTAGTTTTTATAATAGAGATTTGATTTAACAAAACAATTTAATGCCTATTTATTGTTTTTTTTATTTCCTATACTTTTTTCTAATTCCGGAATTGGTTCCGGAATTCCGTAATCGAACCGGTAGTATCGTAACTCAGTTCCGGAATCGAAAAACATCCGATATCACATGCCCTACCTGAGTCGGGTGTCACTTTACAAAACAACACCTTGTATATGAATTATAGGCTGATGCTTATGCTTACTGATAAAGAACTTCAACGCCTGCACGGAGGCTTGCTCGTCGGACTGCGGCGCGGAGACAGTGCGCTGCATAAACATTGCGACACGCTGCAGCTTCTGCACTATGTACGCGCAATCCTCGCCACTCACCGTGCTCGACATCTGAGGACGTGGTCAATCAAGCATCAGTACATCTCCTTTCTTTTCCTACTAGGATATATTAGTGTTTCCCTTTTATTAAACTGAAAGCGATGGTGGTCTAGTGGGTAGAACAGTGGAATCTGAAGCAAGAGGTCCCCGGTTTGATTCCCAGTGTGGGCATGTATACATGACTGTGTTTAATTTCAAAGTTACGTACATTTTGTGAATTTGTAGTAGGAATACCACTCGCTAACGGTGAAGGAAAACATCGTGAGGAAACCCGCGGCTTAATTAGCTCCACACGTATTGACTTGTCTTTCCTGTGGGCTAGGTCGACTAAGCTGTCAGGATGGTATAGGTGCTGGGCAAGCCTATTCCAACTAAAACAATGTCCCAGGGACTGCAGCGCCGGGTGACTTCTTCACCCATCTACAGGGTGCAATCTAAGTCAATAGCGGAACTTTAAGTAGGCTGTCTACTGATCAATACAAACAACTTGTACTAGGTGGCGAAAAAAATTGAGCGAAAAAAATATCAGCTGTTTCATACATTTGGCGCAGTACTAAGTCGACCTTTTGTACGGAACAGCTGATATTTTTTTAGCTCAATTTTTTTTTTCGCCACTTATTACAAGTTGTTTGTATTGATCAGTAGACAGCCTACGTAAAGTTCCGCTATCGACTTAGAGTGCACCCTGTAGTGTGAGTGAAGGTGCCACTGGACGCCGTATAAATCATCTCATTACGTAGATGCAAAGGCCTTAGTTTTTTTATTGAACTATACCCAGGGTAGTATAATACTCACAAACTCCTTTTTATCAGCGGTCTTAGACTTCGAAACGCACTTGAGATTCCAAATCGGCGCCAGAATCCTGCCCACATAGATGTAAAGGCCGTTGTGCTTAGCGCTGTACTCAATCTGCATTGGGCAGTTTGGGTCCCTTTGTTGTTGCGTCACGTTGCCGCCATACGATTGGTTGAACGCCGGCCCCATCATGTTGGATTGGAACGGTGATTGGCCGGCGTGGGATTGGTTCGGCGAGCTCATGTATGATTGGTTCATTGAGCTCTGCTGGTAGGGCTGCGGTTGGAGCTGGCCTTGCGGTCCGCGCATCGTCATCGGCGTCGACATTTGGCGCGGGGAGAACTTTGGTGAGCCTGGTGACAAGGGTTATATTCATATTTGCTGCCATTCTTACTCCAGCAGGAGTTTTATGGACTTTAAAGATCAACAGGATCTCATAATGATTGCAAAGTTTCATATCATTCTGTAGTCCCGTTTGAAAATCAAATTGCTTTTGTAAGGGGTGTCGAAAACGGCAGAAAATATCGGAGACTCTTCTAAGAAAGGAATCGTTACAATACGGTACCAATAACTATAGGCGCCATTTTGTTTTATTTTACTACGTAAAGTTTACGTAAACGCATTTGTCGCGGTTGCTAAGAGGTTTTGAATCTGGCAGATAGGATCAACTGACGGACGGCCATTAGTTTGGAAACCAGCAAGCAGCCCCTGGATGCGGATGGCGAGAGAGGTGGCGCGAGAGGAAATAAATCTATAACCAGCAATGGACAAATGTGGGGTGATACTGTTGAGATGGGATCAACACTGTACCGTACCGATGACAGAGGGCGCCAGCGAAGCTTGGTGTTGGTAGAGCGGCGCTTGCGCAGGCGCGGGCTGACTCCCGTAGATGAAGAAGGCGCGCGCCGCCCACTCGCTGATTGAGAGGTCGCTGCACGCCGCGTCTTCGCACGCGAGGTAGAGTGCGCATGCGCAGGCTTGCTCGAGGCTTTGCATCTGGAAAGTGGGATGATTATAGTAACCGCCTTTTTTGACTAACGATATGAAAAATACAGTTGGAATGATAACTTCTGGGTGTTACAATGTTTGGGAATGCACGTGCAAATTACGTCGTTAGGCATAAGAAAAAAATGTATGCTTACACAGATGATTCTTACTCACAAATAACGTGGCTTCTAATAAAGGGACGACGAAAAATTTTATGTCGAATAATGTTGACAAATTGATTGAATAGTACATAGAATAGTAGTCAATCGTTTAATAAAGTGAGCACTAAAACTTACCACGAAGAAGTCCTTTACAGCCTATGCCTCGGGCCCGTGGCAGTCCGCAGCAAAATCCTTAGCAAGTCAGGCGCTGCGCCCGTGCCTGTTACTACCACCTAGCGAGACACGCAAGACACCTCTGTATAATACGTGCCACGAAAGATGAGACTTGAGACACCACGTGGTTTGACATGCGCAGTGACGAATGATAGATCTCTTTAGCGGTATGAGGTCTGAGCGCGGGACGCGACCGGGGGAAAGAGTGCGGGAGGCGCGGCCAAGTCTCTCTTTTCGTGGCGCGTATTGTAGCGGATGTTGTAGATTATCTTACCAGGAAGAAGTCCTTTACAGCCTGTGCCTCGGGCCCGTGGCAGTCGCGCAGCAAAGTCCTTAGCAGGTCAGGCGCCGCGCCCGCGTTCAAAAGTGCTGCGCCGGCGCCGGTCACCACCGCCCAGCGAGACACGCTCCACACCTCTGTTGGGGAAGGTAGGATAAGTTCGGTCGTTTGACGCACGTATGCCGAGCGCGATAAGAACTATAATCCGAGTGGGATGAGAATGGGATGCGACCTTTTGGAACTGTGACGGGCGCGGTAAGCAAACTCGCGTCGAAGCAACCTTGTCAAAGTAAAAATAATAGTTATTTGTTATGCAAGAATGCAAAATTATTGTTTGCGGCGAGTGCTTGTATTGAAAACCGAGCTAGCGAAGGTTTCTAAAATTGAGCCACGAGCGTAGTGAGTGGTTCAAAAAAAGAAACCTGAGCGTAGCGAGGTATTCAGAAGCACGAGACGCAAATAATATTGCATTCGTGCGAAACACAAAACTTTTCATCTCACAGAAGCGAGGAAATGATTTTGTTAGCCAAGCGGGAAAAACTCTATAGACAACTACTTACAGGCGAAATAGGTGAGTCAAAAAAGTTCCTTTTAAAAGCATATTTTACTGTAGTTACGGCTGCCGCACTAAAATTTTGAGCTTCGTTGGTATTAAAACCATTCGTTTTATTAATAATTTCCTGAAGTTTACTTATCCAGACACAAAAATAATGTAAATAAAAGAATGTTTTTTTTTCCGGGTGCGTTCTGAACTTTTACCATATAAATTAAAAATGTATAGGAGATAAAAAATGAAATTAGTAATATCGTTTGAAAAAATGTATTTAACAAACCAAAACATAATTATTTATTTGATAAAACGGAAGCGAAGCATTTTTTTTATTTACTGGTATTAATAATAAATATAGTGTACAAAATATTGAAAAAACCTGAAAGAATAAACCGCGTTTCTGAATGTTCTATTCCGTGACTTTACCTTTTTAAAAGATCCTTATGCCCCATTTACATTCACAGTTTTGTATAGAGAATGGGCACGAACAATCACTTTCGCTGAAGTACGCGTGTAAACGAACTATGAATGAGGATCTTTTTTCCGTCGGGATCTGGCATCTACTTAAACGGCCAGTGTTTTTTTCTTTTTCAACTACATAGGGCGCGGGAAAGACTTTCCCGGCGCCGCGTTCAAATTTCGAAGCGCACTAAAATGCAGATAGTTTAAATCCGGCCTTTACACGATCGTAAGTTAGTAGTAACTGCAAACTTTCCGAGCGTGGGAGATGAAAAGTATATTTTCGATTGACTTTGACAAGGTTCCATCCCATTCTCATCGCGCGCGGATTATACTATGGGTTATCCTAGCGTTTCACTCATCGTACAGTAAAGTTGCAGCACTGCCTGATGTGACGTACGTGATGTGCATACTTAGTCAGTCCTAGCAAAGAAATTCCTCTTCCCATGTTTACGATGGTCGCAGAGTCTCGCATGTCCGAAAGTCTTAATCATGAAGGAATGACTCCCTATCTTGGACCTATAGGTCTAAGCTCCCTATAATACAATGCGACTGCGGCAAGATTCAACGGAAGCTTTCGACTAGGCATGCATTTGGGTGCAGCGGAGCGTTAAAAGCGCTCAAGCATCGAGCGTGAATTGAAACGTTTCCAATGCTTTATCTATCTATATACAGGGCGTCCCACGGCTATGCCACATGGAGGGAAAGTACCTTAAATATTGTAGATGGAACATTTTACTGAAAGAAGACATTATTTTAATTTTCAAAACAATTTAAACTGCATTTATAGATATTTAAATAATTACATGGTTGAACCGGGAATCGAACCCGTTACATGAGAAAAAAAATTACCCTGTAGTTTTATTATACCGATCGAAAGGCTTCATGATAAGGATTATTTTTTGCTAAATAACATAGTGTCAGAAATAAAAGGAAGACCATGAATTTTAACATTTACCTGGTAGTATGCAACAAATCGAGCCGTATCCTGAGCCGAAAGACGCGTAAAATTTGTCCATCGCAACGCGGCTGGCTGATTATAAAGAAATAATTCAAACATGTGTTTCATTTTCATACTTTTATTCTTTTGTTACTGTGATTTTCATTGATAAATTGATTAATGTTGTATTAAAAATGTTAAAATTCATGGTCTTCCTTTTATTTCTGACACTATGTTATTTAGCAAAAAATAATCCTTATGATGAAGCCTTTCGATCGGTATGATAAAACTACAGGGTAATTATTTTTCTCATGTAACGGGTTCGATTCCCAGTTCAACCATGTAATTATTTAAATATCTATGAATGCAGTTTAAATTGTTTTTTAAATTAAAATAATGTCTTCTTTCAGTAAAATGTTCCATCTACAATATTTAAGGTACTTTCCCTCCATGTGGCATAGCCGTGGGACGCCCTGTATATAAAAATTAATCGCCGTGCATTAGTCTCGCTAAAACTAAGAAACGGCTTGACCGATTTGCATATTTACTGTTTTGTTTAGTTCACCATAGTTCAGGGTAGGTTTAAAAGCAAAGAAATATGGGAAAATTTAAAGGATTAGCTGAAAAACGGAAGAAATAAAAATTGGTCATTTTGTATTGGAATCGCCATTTTTGACGCGGAGAGTCAAACTATTTCAGGTGATACGAAGTTCACCGGGTCAGCTATACATCTATAAAAATTACGCCCAGCGAGAACGCCTAAAACCACGCTCCACTGCACGATCTGAATTTGTAGAGAGTAGCATGAAGGGAGACTTACCCTTTTTCGTCGTGAGCTGTGGCGAGAGGTGCTTGTCATGCAGCGAAGGCAGCGGTGTGAGCGCCCACGCGGGCCCGTCCAGCGGTAGCACCGTATGCACCTCCGAGAACGAAGCGCTGCCGGGAAGCACCCGCGATAAACACCACAGGGTCTCCGCCTCGCCGCCGCTCCCGGAGCAGACCATCAGTAGAGTGCCTGTCGGGGAAAAAAACAATGCTATACAACATGTTACAAAAATTCGTAACTAATTTTACAGGGCAATAGCACCCGGTGATAGGAATCACAACATAAATTATTATTTTTTGCACTGTGAAGTTCCGTTGATTTTTAAATGAATAAAATGTGAACGCTGTGGCGGTTTAAAAGTATTTCTTAATATTGTTTTCATTGACTTTCACAATGTTTTAACAACTCAAAGTTATGCAAATGCACCTTCACACAAACATATTTTTAAATTTGAGCTACTACCAAAAACTAAAGTTATGAAACTAACTCTGAGTTAAACATACAAGGACCTTTTATTTCACTTGTATTTATGTCAATGTAGCCGACTAGTTTCGGTTCTCATTCGGAGACCAAATGGCAGTGCTTACGAAAGTTTAGGTTCATACAAGGACCATTTTATTTCTATTTGGTCCTTGTATGAACTTTAGAGTGAAAATGGAACGCGTCTGTTTCAGTGGCCTTAGCCTGTAACGCTGTGGTGCCAAAATGGGCTCCCAGTTGACGGCTTCAATTACGATTTATTAATGCTGTCGGTCCTTTTAATATTTTTTTAATACAGCAAAGAATATTCTGATTCTGATTCTAGAGGATTAGTTCTCTGGTTGTAGGAGAAAAACGAGGAAACCCCAGTTTGGCCCTTCTGCTGGGACGCCACCGACACGCCATTGCGTTACAGACTAAGGCCCCTGTTTTCAAAAGTTACAAGAAGATTATGCTGATCGATTGCTTACCATTCTCATAAACAGCGCTGTGCACTTGTTTCGGCTTTAGCACGGAAGCGTTGGGCGTGGATCCCGGCGGCAGTCGCACGTGGATCAGGCTCAGGAACACTGGTCTCGCGGCGGGCCCACCTTGACTCGCGCTGAAACGTTCCATTGCTACTTTAACCGATTACTTAGCCAAGTGCCGCACGGCCACGGCACTACTAAAGTCCAGAGGTATATTGGATGTCATTAAGAGTTAGGCACTTCTATCTGACAATAAGCTTGATACTTTGATAATAACATCTGTCCTCCTCTGGTGTTGAGCGTAGGTGGGTATGACTTGAAGCCATAAGGCCAAATATTAATCTTTCTTTCTTTGTGTAAAGTCTGCAGAAATCATTTCGTACATTGACCTGTTATTACGCGTCTTTGTCACTCCCGCGGAGTCCCGCGTAATTATATCGCTCGTACAGATGCAATGGCCTGACTTTAGCCTGTATGCTGTAGTATGCTAGTGTGGCAAAGGCATTGCCCCCATCTTTAATTAAATGTAATATTTTACAATTATTTTGTTTAAAATAATAGTTAAATATATGCAGTAACTCACTCTCTGCTTCCAGCACTAAAGTACAGCCGTGCGCCGGTTTGTGTGACCGCTACCAGGTTTAGATGTGCCGACTCCGATTCGTCCACTGCCGATATGGCTATGACTGGCTTGAAGTTATTGCCTTCCAGTGTCCTGTAAGTAACATTCATAATTATTATTTTTATAAAATAAATAATGTTCACACGACACAATCACTTGAGACCTCACTAGGCATGCAAGAACACCAGAGATATTAACTAAATTCAGAAAATATACAATTCCTGCGAGAATCAAATCTATTTTACCTATGGACAATGTTCCAGGCACTGCAGCGCCGAGTGGTCTCTTAACCCATCTAGTGTGTGAGTGAAGGTACCACTGGACACTGTATAAATCATCTCATTACGTAGATGCAAAGGCCTTTATGGACAAAAATTAAATACTTACTTCACAATATCAACAGCCATGGACACAATTTTTCCTTGAGACAATCTTGCAACTCTACTGAGACTTTCTCCGTCGCTTCCCAAATCAAATATTTCAATGCATCCCTTTTCGCTCAATGTGTACAGAATGTGCCGTGAGTTATCCACTTCAATTTTTACTATTGCATCCTCGTCATACAAGGCTGCGTTCAAGAAGGAAGGCACTAGGAATGACAATGCAGTTGTGGAATGATTTATTTTCTTACAGTGCTTCCCGAACCAACCTAGTTGTGCCTGAAAATAAGAAAAGCAACTTGTAAAGGGTATCAGACAAAAATAATGGATTAAAAACATTTGTACCATCTTCAGCAGGCCATTATTATTATTTTTTGCAACACAATTTATGGCAACTACTGAAAACAAAAACACCTGCACAGACTGATCCACATTGCAAGTGATAGAGCGTAATGGAGAACTCTACTCTCCTCCACTTTCAATTATGGTCACGATCCTCAGCATTGAGGGAACGACCGAATGGATGGATTGGCAGAGATTGGGAAACAATATGCAACCAACCTGATATGTTATCTCATAGAGGCAACCATCCTTGCCACCCATGAAGATGCGTCCCTTGGACGTGGACTTGACCGACATCATGCAGACCCCATCAGTGGGCATCACAAACACCGGTTCCGGCACAAGGTGCATTTCCTCAAAGTCCGCTGAACTTTCCGATTTGTTTGACGAAAATGTTACTCCTGTGAAAAGACAAAGGTAATCTTGATCAAACTTGGACAGAAGAAAATCTTTCTTTTCATTAATTTAAATGTTACCACGAAAGTTAAACTTACCTAATACAACAATTTCAACAGTTGTAGTCAACACTAGGAGGTATTTCACAAAGTTCTGAAAGACACCAGCTTTTGGTTTGACTAGGCCGACGCTTATGATGGTCTCTCCAAGGCCATCGAAGTAGGCCACATCGCTGCCATGCTCGAAGGACCAGACGTAAATGTTACTGTCTATGGTGAGCCAAACTCTGCTGATTTCAGGGAACACGCCCATCAAGCAGTGGCACTGCATGTCTGTATTATTGTTTTGAGAAAATTATTTATATTTCTGAAGCTTAAACTACTACTTATTGGTAAACTCTTTGTGAAATCATGATTTAGTGGCAGGAATCAAACTGGGTGTGCTTCAACTGCTACACCACATAGATGGATGCTGGTCAGTGAGCGGAAGTTCACTGATGCTGGTTGAATACATAATATCTTAGGAAACATCTGTCCTGAAGTGAACTGCCATAAACAAATATGAATAAAGCTCAGGAAAAAACAACAAAACTTTTAGTGGCGTAACTAAAATCCTTGGACCAATTATAAGTTCAAGCTAAAATCGAATTCTAAAGTAATGAAAAGGATACGGGCAAAATGCTCCATGATCTCTGGTGGCATGGCGACTTTGTTAGCCACCTTCAGCTGCGTAAGGTTCGGGTGGTTCAGAACCGCTGCCAAGTTCTTGTAGTCGCCAGTGCTCAATCCACTGCATGTTGGGACTCCTTGGGAGGCTATGTTTGTTATCTGTTGGAGGGAATTTCATTTATTTATCCCAAGCCTTAGAACCTGTAGGACCCTATCAAACTTTGACAGCTCATACAAATATAGCTTTAGCGCTGTAGGTAAATCAAAAGAGTAAGAAAGAGCGTTGTACAGCACTCTATCGAGCTAGATGCAGTCGGTCATGCTGGGATTAGGGAAATAGCGCTTACAAACCTCTAGAAACGAAGGTGTTGCGTTGTCGGTGCATATGTACCGATCCAAAGTACACCCTGCTAACTCCAAACACTCAAGCTGCATCATACTGCTGTCGGCTGGACGAGGCCTATCCACACTACTCACTATGCTAGGCATCTAAAACAATCATAGTTTACAGCGTAAATCATGGGAAAACAATATGATTTGTAGGTTATGTACACTTTTGACTTGTTCTCAAATCAACTAACCTTTTCATTAATTTTTTTTATACTTATTTAGGCCACTGATGTAATAATTATTAATGCAATGATTTTATTAAAGTTTTAGTTGGATAGTCGATTTGTTTAGCCGAATACAAACAAAACAAATTCAAAACGAACGAAACGGACATCTCACCACCACAGATTATTTAAAAAAATATGTCTGTCTGCCACAGATTAGTCTCACTCTCAGTGGCGGTTCAAAATCATGCTGCGTAACGTTGACACTCACTTCGTGAATCTCCGGTTGGAAAAGTTCAAGGTAAGTATGACGGTGGCGTGAGTCTATAAGTCATTTCGGCTGCACTTATTTAAAACACTGAATCAACCATTTATAAAATTTTACAGTAGAACGTTTTTAGTGTAGTTGTTAATATAAAAGGTTTGCGAAAATATATATCGTTAAGCTATTGAATAGTAGATGAGAAATGGTCGACTTTATTTTTCCATGAAGGTAATATATAGAAAAATAATGGGTAATCTAAAAAAAAACGTATTTTAATAAAAACTATAGGTATTTAGTAACTCCTTAGAACAAAAAACCTTCTTAAAACACTGAATCGTACTATTCTGTGTTTTTAAATGGTTTTTGTTCTACATGACCTTCAAAGGATCTAGCGAACTACAAGAAAAATCCACTACTTACCTATCTACTTTGAGTAAAATAAAAGACGTAATTTAATAGATATATTTTAATGTTTATTCACCGTTTTCACAAATGTATTCTCCGCCTTCAACTAAATCAACTGCATTTTGTGTTTCAGCTATATTTTTCCAGAAAGAAGTTCTGGTTGTTGGCATTAATTTGACGAGTTTGTCTATTATTGTTTTTTACCCGACTACGCGAAGCAAAAAGTAGGGTTATGATTTTAGCAGCGTATGTATGTATGTGTGTGTGTATGTATGTATGTGTGTATGTTTGTGTGTTCATCTGTTCCCTCGCAGAGCCTAAACTACTTTTTCAATTTCGCCGATTTCAACAAATGAGGTGTCGTTGGATTTGTCTTAATCACCCAGGTAACATAGGATAGTTAAATGTTGAAAAAAAAAACAAGATGGCGGCTGTGCTGCGCCCTAAAGTGGCGGACCTAAATATAAAAATTATTGGATACCATCTTCATGGGTATCAAATGAAAGGGCTATAAGACCTTTTCAAAAATGTATACCTAACACATGTAGCGTCAACATAACAAATAGAACAAAAAATACCAAAATGAGTTTTTTTTTTGCCCTCCGTGGTTCTATTCTGGATGATCGTCCAAAATGACTTACTAAACAGCTAAAAAAAAAATAGAAGCTAAAAACTAAAACCCGATTACTAAAAGGCTTAAAACAAGACCTGCTTATCCGTATAATAGACTCATCATAAAATTAATCGTAGTCGGAGGACACCACTTTCGCGTTTGATAAACCGATGGCCTCCGACTACGATTAATTTTATGATGAGTTTATTATAAGGATAAGCAGGTCTTGTTTTAAGCCTTTTAGTAGTCGGTGGATATTACTTCTGGCCTTTTTCATTGTCTCTATCAGGTCACGAAAATCGTACACGTTTACACGGAAATTGTACAAATTCGTTTTTCTTATCTGTTTTTCTATATTACCATGTACCCCGTCTGCACTCATATGAGTGTGGCCTTTGGTTAAATATTTGAAAGTGACCGATTGCAGATTATGGCCTACTATACTGGAATTTAAAATATTTACCATAGCAGTGAACAAAAACCATTGTTCTGAGCACAGCAATTGTCCATCCAAATAACGAAGTTTTGAACATCCCTTTCCTCTCTCAAAAAAGTCGTTATAGCGTCAATTATTTGGGGCGCGTCTTTCCCAGCCATGCCCTCGTGCCACAAAATGCAGTAGGCCATAGATTTTTTCTTTAAAGAGGCGAATGTCTCGTTAAATGCTACTCTGATGAAAAACGCATCTTTAATTTTAGGCATGTGTGGTATAAGAAGAACTGACAAATAACACAGAATATCCAATTAACTAGCATAAAACCCAGAATATCCAAGGATATTCTGTGTTCTTAATTGGTCATTGTGATATTCAGTGATCTAAGCTTGCTTTTTTGATTTTTTATTATTTTGTTTGGATATTCAGTGTTTATTGCACCTAAAGTAAGTAGAATGAGCGGTCATAAGTAAAAAAGAGTCTTTGATTTAGGTGCAAAATAACAAGGAATATCCGAAAATGCAAAAAAAAATTTTTTTGAAAAATGGCGTATTCAGTGTTTTAAGTTTGTGCAGCCGATTTATAGAGAGGCATTGAAGTCTACCAGCTTCGGAACGAAACGATTGTGTTGGTTGTGTGTCCCAGTGTGTCTGCTGGCCCTTGACACTTGATCGAAGCTGGCCATTAGCTTTCAGGTTCAGCACGGCCTAGCATGACGTTTCATAATGAGCTTTGTCACCCAGCTCACGTAGCATAGGCGGTGTTAGAGTGTTAGGACTCTGTCCATCCCGCTCCACTTCAAACAAGAGTGAGATACATATACAGGGTGCACTCTAAGTGGATAGCGGAACTTTAAGTATAACCCGTGCCATTAAAGAAACGATATATAAATGGCGGACACTCTCGCGCCCTCTCGCTTTAATCATATCTCCGTCTATACTCACACGTAACGATAGCAAAGTAATTTTAGGCAGTCCTGATTAGTCACCTACGCTTGGCTAATAAAACATGCCAAAATACGTTCGCCTCTTATTGACTTTTTAATGTTCGTCGAGTTATTTCAATATTGTAGTTTACGTTAAGTGTTGTTATTTGTTGAGGTTTGTATTATTTACTAGGTTTTAATATTTTTGATCTTATTTTCATAAAGATTGTTGTTTAATCACAAACCCAACGTAGAACTTTACCTAATCTATAAAGAAAGCATCGTAAAACAATATTTCCTAACCAAAAATGTAAGAAAGTTTTAGGTATGAATCGAAATCGTATTTTCGTAACCTCTTTTTCAGACCTTACCATAGGTACCCGCCGCCATTTTCATATCGTTTCTCTATTGGCACGGCATAGGCTGGCTACTGATCACTACAAACAACTTTTACCAGGTGGCGAAAAAAGTGGAGCGAAAAAAATATCAGCTGTTTCATACATTTGGCGCAGTACTGAGTCGATCTTTTGTATGGAATAGCTGATATTTTTTTCGCTCCATTTTTTTCGCCATTTAGTACAAGTTGTTTGTATTGATCAGTAGACAGCCTACTTAAAGTTCCGCTATCGACTAAGGCCCGGTTTCTGAGTTGAGAATTTTGCTAAGCAAATGGGTAAGTATCGTCCTGTCTCTGCAGATTTCTCACAAAAGAGCGTGACAGAGTATGTGCTTAGCAAAATTCTCAACTCAGAAACCGGGCCTAAGAGTGCACCCTGTAGTTTTAAACCCATAGATACTCCGCCTCATGCTACGCGAGCAGCTTGTGTGTCCTCTCTCTTCTACATATTGAGAATGACTCAAAAGTTCAAATAAAATTATAACCGATAGGACCTAAACTGTGAACATGGCTGTACAGGGGCTGTACTGTATGTACAAGGGAATGATTCTGGTAGTTCCCTTGGAGGCAAATTTTTCTGTTTGTTCCACCCTGTATATAACCTTAATATGGCCGGTGATGCTAGGCATGCTGATCTAGGCACTCTCACTCTTTCTATCAATAAAGTCTACTCAATTAGTTATAATAGGTATTTATTTTGTAACATTATCATAATGCTCTGACGTGGATTTTACAGAACGACGAGTAAGTATAAATAAAAAAAAATCATAACAACAAAAATTACAAATCTTCGTTCAACAAAAATTTTCCTTTGGGCTCGCCAACAATATTACCATCCGAATAAATTAGTTTCCCTCGTAGAAAAGTTTTTCTCACAACTCCTTTTAACTTCCTGCCAATGTATGGTGTGAGCTGAAAAAAAATACATGTTGAGAATCTGCAAATAGTTAGGAACTGTAGGTAGCACTGGTAGAGTAAACGGTATAGTTAGTAGAGCGGCAGAATACTAACTATGCCACTTATTATACATGCTATGTATATCAATGTAGACAGCATTGGTAGAGTACCTACTCTAAACTGGTAGAGTAAGTAGTAACTAGATATTCATCTTCTCTGCGGACGGTAAAGTACTACCTACTTATGCTTGTTGACTCAACTGTTTACTCCACCTGGGTACCCCAGGCTGACAAGTTTTATTGTCACCTCACCTTATTCTTATGCCGTATTATACTGGATGTGATTATGAACGTAGCATCGGGGTCGAAGAACACGATGTCGGCATCCCAGCCCTTTCGCAGTGCCCCTTTGCGCTCCTGCAAGCCGCACAGATTCGCCGGGCCCCACGATAGAAAGCGCGTTATGTGCTGCAATCCTAGTCCACGGGCTGACGCTGCCGTCCAGAACAGGGATAAACCTGGAAAACCAAAATGCTCAAGTAAGCCATAGCATAGTCGAGTCTTCAGAGGGAAGAACACCATTTGGTCCACGTGAAACTGGTTTGATGAAACTGGGACTGGTTGAGGCGTTTCAAACTTGCTTTTAATTATCCTCTATAGATGGCGCTCGTCATGTTCACAACGGAATCAAAATTAATAAAATAAATTAAAACTGAGCTTGCGCGTATAAACAGCTGCGCGAAAAACTAATTTGACCAGCGAAAGAATTGATCTCAGCTGAAACAGCGCTGTCTATAAAAGGATTGAAAAGTGTGTACCAGAAATTATAGGATAGGAAAGAAAGGCAAAGACAAAAGACAACAAGGTGCATTGAATGCACCTCCAGTCCGCACCGCATCGCACACGAGTATAATTGGCTTGGATTGCCTGTATGGATTGGAGATATCAAGATCTCATCTTTATTAAAAACATTTATAAAATTAACTTTGAGCTTACCGAACTGCACTGAAGAGATGCCACCCCAGGCTTCCATGTTGTTTGCGCATTTCAACTCGGGCGTACACGGCGAATGATCCGACACGACCAAGTCCAATTTCTCTTCTAGAAGATACTGCCATAGTTTTGCCTGAAACAAAAAAAAATAAGGTTGCAGATTTCAGCTTTAACACCGCCACTCTATCCTCTATGCCTGGCCAGAAGTTGTTTGATAATACGTGGACCACCCCAAAGACTACCCCATTATTTTTCTCTTTATACAACTAGCCACTCACCTTATTCTCCCTATCTCTAATAGGCGGTGCACACTTGTATTCACTGCGTCCTCTGGGCACGTCTTCAGTGCTTAGTTTGAGGTAGAGGTGGGAGGTTTCCGCTGTGACACCTTCGCGCCACCCTTTGTTCCCGGCCAGAAATTTACCATACGTGGACAATTACACCCTATAATTTTTCTCTTTATAGAACAGGGGCCTTAGCCTGTAACGCAATGGTGCCAAAATGGGCTCCCAGTTGACGGCTTCAATTAAGATTTATTAATGCTGTCGGTCTTTTTAATGTTTTTTGTAGTACAGCAAAGAATATTCTGATTCTAATTCTAGAGGATTAGTTCTCTGGTTTTAGCATAAAAACGAGGAAACCCCGGTTTTGTCCTTCTGCTGGGACGCCATCGACACACCATAGCATTACAGGCTAAGACCCCTAACCTCTCACCTTATTCTCCCTATATCTAATAGGCGGAGCGTACTTGTATTCACTGCATCCTCTGGGCACGTCTTCAGTGCTTAGTGTGAGGTAGAGGTGGGAGGTTTCCGCTGTGACACCTACGCGCCACCCTTGTTCCTGGCCAGAAATTTACCATGCGTGGACAATTACACCCCAGATACTGTCCTATAATTTTTTTCTTTATAGAACAGGGGCCTTAGCCTGTAACGCAATGGTGCCAAAATGGGCTCCCAGTTGACGGCTTCAATTACGATTTATTAATGCTGTCGGTCTTTTTAATGTTTTTTGTAGTACAGCAAAGAATATTCTGATTCTTATTCTAGAGGATTAATTCTCTGGTTGTAGGATAAAAACGAGGAAACCCCGATTTTGTCCTTCTGCTAAGACGCCATCGACACGCCATTTTACTAAGGGCTAAGACCCCTGGCCTCTCACCTTGTTCTCCCTATCTCTAATAGGCGGTGCGCACTTGTATTCACTGCTTCCTCTGGGGACGTCTTCGGCGCTAAGTGTCAGGTAGTGGTGGCAGGTTTCAGCCGTGACACCGCCGTGCCATCCTCTGTGGCCGGCCGCCAAGCGCGCGCTGCGTCCTTGCTCGAGGATTGGCACCACGGAAGCTGAGGATACGTGGACTATGTGGACTCTGACACTGAAACGTTCAATGGTAATCATTAGCTTTTTGCAGTCTGGCCTAAGGTTTCTCCTAACTTCAATATCACCGACCTGCTGCTGTTTGTGGCTGAAGTGGCTCACTACTATATATTTCCTTCGTTTAATGTAATCATTGGAGATTCTTACCCATTATAAAGTTTCGATTTATTAGGCACGAATTATTTTCTTACTCAGTTTTAAGCAGAAACAAAGACAACTTGAAGATTCTTACTCAGTTTTAGGCAGGAAACTCGTTATTAATGACACCGCATTCAGCTCCATGACTGGAGGCCGCGATTCGAGGTATGTGTTGTATTCTTTGGGATCTGTAAGTTTTGTTTCATAAAAAGTTAGTCCATACTTTTTTTAGATAAAATCAAATGAAAATATTATTATTCTCTTAACTCTTACCTTTGCTTTGTGCTACATTTGTCTCTCCACAATCCATTTCTGCATGAAACTGAAACAAGACACGAATAAATTACATTAGAATAAACTTATCAATCACAGGTGTAAAAAGTTGTTATAAAGTTAAGGTGTACAGAGATTCTTACGGCTAGCACAGTGCCAGTGCCTTCCAAAGCCTGAAAAGCTTTCTCCAAATCATTCGCGTCGACATTCGGGAACTCCTCGACTCCGCTGGGACAGAGGAAACACTTGAAACCAACCACTCCGGCCTTCACCAGGTCACGTAGGTCGTCCTGAAAAGCACAAAAAATATAAAAGAACATAAAATCTGGCCAGTTTTGGAACAGGGAACAAAACCTCAATTGTCCCAATTTTATTAATATGGAAAATAAATGAATATTTAGTACCGAGCCTGAGATCTCTGAGAGAATACAGGGCCCTTAGCCTGTAACGCAATGGCGGGTCAATGGCATCCCGGCAGAAGGACAAAACCGGGCTCTCCTCGTTTTTCTCCTACAACCAGAGAACTAATCCTCTAGAATTAGAATCAAAATATTCTTTGCTGTACTACAAAAAACATTAAAAGGACAGACAGCGTTAGCAAATCGTAATTGAAGTCGTCACCTGACAGCCCATTTTGGCACCATTGTGTTACAGGCTAAGGGCCCAGGGTGGATATTTTCGACGGGACAGAAATGGCACGATAAACCTTTAGTAATAATGCCCTTGTTGCCCCGCCGAAATTTTCCATCATGTATTAAGCAAAAGTAGCAAAACGTTAAAATTAACAAACCTAACATAAAATTTACCTGATTCCCAGGAATCACTCCTCCCCAGAATCCGAGATCGCAGTAGATATTGCCCTTAGCCGAATCAACTTTTGTCTTCAAGTTCTCTATTGTTGTCGTTGGTGGAATAGAGTTTCTGAAATTCAAAGAATCGGTCTCAATTTTCGACTCTACAATAATTTAACGAGCGAGCAAAGCGAGAGAAGTTCACCGAGTCTACTGGAACAATCCGGCGTTTGTATGTATGCATGTTTAATGCCCGTTTTCACCAACCACCCCTAATTTTAAAAGACCTTTTAACGAAAATTATCTGCGCCTCTGCAAGTCTAGGGGTCATGGATGAAGGACCATACGAATTCCACTCACAAGCGTTATGAGTTGAGTGTGTATGATCCTTCATCCATGCCCCATAGACTTGCAGAGGTGCAAATAACTTTCGTTAAAAGGCCTTTTAAAATTAGGGGTCGTTGGTGAAAACGGGCATAAAAGTAGCAACACCTATTTACGTAGGGTCCATTTGGTTACTCACAAAGGCATATCAATGATGGTAGTGATCCCCCCAGCGGCGGCTGCCATGGTCGCAGTGCGGAACCCTTCCCACGCCGTCCGTCCAGGTTCGTTCACATGCACGTGAGAATCCACCACGCCTGCCAGGACCGCCAAGTCACCGGCATCGATAACCTAGAATAGATCGAAAATCTACAAGCCATAGAGTGGAAAGTCCTATGTATTCTAATGTTGTTATATTCTCTTTGGTTGTAGCTCCAAGACTAGATCCAAGAACTAGGCGTTAGGGTTGAAAGTCCTATGTGTTCTAATGTTGTAGCAAATTATAGTAAAATGCGAACTGCATGATAGCGGTAAGTGGGTGAACCACTCGCCAAATGGGTCAACGATATCAGCTGTATCTGTACGAATAAAGGTGACTTGAAGATGTAGAATCCGTTTCACGAAAGAGTTCCCATGACAATACTCTGGTAGGGAATACAACTCAGGGCCGTCTCGTCTCCATGATTATCATCTCCGAATGAGAACCGAAGCTAGTCGACTTCACCGACATAATTAAAAGTAATTGAAATCGTTTATTAAACACAAAATGGGATTACTTTTGTTGAATTATTTCGTTGATGTGTAAAACGACGTCCTAAAGTTTGTTGTGTATCTACCCCAGTTTGTTGTTAGGGTTGACTTTTGTACAACTTGTGTTCTGCATAGGTAGTCAAAACAAAATAATGCCATCTCTGAGGATACCCCGCGGGTGGCTCGGGTAGCAGTATAAAAAAAAAACAAAGAGTCTATTTACCTCAATCTTCCCATCATTGTCCGCCAACAGCCGATCCATCTCCTTCCTACTGAGGATGTTCTCGATGGTTCCATTCGTGTTGACCAGCAGAGCTCCGTCAGTTATCCCCAAATCTGTGACAAGGCGGGTGCTTACAAACAATTTATACGACGTCATTGCGCCCTGATAGCTGCAGTGAGACTACTTACCCGAATGTAATGCTACCATCAATAATCATAATTAGCTTCACTGTGGTTATCTCTAATGAGAACGTAAACAGAAGTTAAGAGGTCGATAGACGCACTGATGAAGCGAGGAGCACAAAGTCGTTCAAGTAATGACCTTAAACCGTAGTTTGGCAATAAACAAATTTGATTGATCAGATGGAAACCACCTGTATTGAAAAACCGAATCTTTACTGTCTTTCTCGGATAGTAGATACCTACCTATTAAAAAAAAAGGTTCACTTACAAAGTGACGGGCGAAAAAGAAAACAAAATACTATCGGTATTATTAAAGGTCATCTTTGCATCTTCTTGCCTCGCTGCATGGTTAATGGAAAAATAATACTGTTTGTCAACAACTTGTGATATTATTTCAGAAACTGGACCTTAAATGAGTTAGTTGCACTCAGCCAGAGAGACAGACAGGATAAAAAAAGAGAGCAGAAAATCACTGTGTGAGCCAGCCAGTAAGTATACAAATTATGTACCTATTCATTGTTACTAAGTTACTATAGTATGTACTTATGTCGAAAAAAATCTCGTGGTCATTAATTTATGGCCATCCAATAAGCCTGTTGCACTCTACCTCTCGAAACAAAAGACACTAGCACATACCAACATTGTTCGAATTCCAAAACTCTACTTTGTATTTAACAAGCTGTCAAGCTATCGTCAAGATGAGAGAGAGATGAGTGGGTGTCCGACAACGGTGTCTGCGGGCCGCCCCATGGCACAGAATATAAAACGTACAGAAAGTGAACTAAAAATCTACCGATTTTAACCACTTACACATCAATCATCCGCAATATAGAACTAAACTATTAAAATCATTTCTTATGAATCGAGCAAAGAGCGTCTCAAATGGCGAGCGATTTCCAAAGACGCACCGAATTTGATGACGTAGAGTCGCATGTAGACTATCAGTTTAAAATATGACCGACTCCGAAACGATTGTCGGCGGTGGGTGAGCGCTAAAGCAGAGTCATAATACCAAGGTTCTATTTTCATTGGGTGGGTTAAGGACCTCCAAAAGTCAGTCGTTTGCCGAAGCCCTAACAAGTGCAACACAGGCAACAAAGTGAGCCTTTTCTTTCCGTCTTTTTCTCTACTACAAGCTAGTATAATGCCCGCATGTCATCGCCGAAATGCCAACGGCCCGCCTTGAACTTGGCCTCACTCTGGATGGTCCCAGAGGCGCGGGAGTTGCAAACAAGCGTCGTAGGTTTTTAACTGAAGACTAGTCAAAGTAAACATGGGACCGGTTCCCGACGCTACCTTCAAAGGGCATACTAAGTGCCTGCTAGACATGCACTTGTTGTGTCGGAAAAATGTGTTTGTACCACATTCGCCGACATGTTTTGCGGTGGATAGAAATGTAATTTTCCAATGTCTACATAATTAGGTCATCTCATGTTGTCACAGCGAGAAAAAGCCTAACCATAAAAAATATTGTTGTTTAGTTTGTTAATCAATTCACAGGAGAACAACAGTACTCTTGAAGTCTTGAGTCACTACAATCCTTATCATTGTCTAACTAAAGCACATTATTCAATTAATACGTGCGAAAAACATTGTGCTTACTCTCCTTTGATCACGCAGTTGCAAGAAAAGAGCCAACATTAGGACCAAATCCACTTTGCCACTCATTCTGCTCAGCTATGTATTTATTAATATCTACTAAGTCAGCCTGATAGCCCATGCGGAGATAGCAAAGTAGGTAGGTCAAGCCTCCAGGTCATCTCTCGGACGGAACAAGGGCAATGCCAATTTCAGGGTCCACTTTGTTTAGAGTACAGTTAGCCGGCGCGTACAATGCGCGTGCGACACTGGCGGGAAGAAAGGAAGGACCGCAGCGCGCATATTAATGTTTTAAAGCTGGCTAAGAGCGCGGCAAACACGTCGAACTAGGATTCCATAGGTTTTTTTTTAATTTTTTTAATATAGGTTCACACGACTTTAATAGTGAAGGTAGCGCCGCACTTTAACTTCAGGCATACCGTGCCAAGCATGTTACTGTAGATTTGAAAACAGAAGTGCAAAGTATGCAAAGGAGTCACGACTATTACGAGATGTTAAGAAGAGATAAGTGTTCGAATTGGTAAAAAACAAAAAAAAAAAAAAAACGGAAAGAAACGATTCGTCTTTTTGACCATAGAGATGATTTCTGGTTGCGTTCATACATCCTTCACTTGCTACATCGTTAAAGTTTCCGAGTTCTCTCGTCGATATACTCATAAAATCACAACGTCTTTGTATTAGGTATGTCATACGTTCGTTTACATAGATATTTACAGGAAGGATGAAGAGACTATTGGACAACGGAACCCTAATGTTCCTCTATTCGAAGAAACTTTTGGAGCTCCCATCTGTCCAATGAATTTTACGAAATGTAGTGTCACCAGAATGTCTCGTCACACTAAAACACTTCAATAGTGGAAGCTCAAGTAGTGCCGTGAAGGCAGTGCCGCGTACGCGCACCTGCCAATGGGAAAGCAAAGCCTGTAGAGTAGAAGTAGAGTCACTCAGGTACATACGTAAGTTATTTTTGATTGTGTGGTGTATTTTTTTTCTTGGAGGTTTTAATGACCCGGCTGGAGGGGCCAACTTTTTATGGGTATGTATTAAAATTTATTTCAGTAGTTTTAATACACCGGATCGAAGGAACTGGAACTTATGGGGTGAGATCATAGTCACAAAATATTATGTTTTCCACCAATAAGATAGATAAAAAAACGTACTTTTTTTTGTTGTTTTAATGGTTAAAGAAATATTTTTTTGCATAATTATGAAGACTATAAAATATGTTTGTCCGGTCTCAGAGAATCAATATTTCACACTTGATTGCCAGAGGACATTCACGCATTGTTTTTATATTGTCATCCATTCATTAATATGAATGGACACCATACAAAGAGCATATTAATTGCGAAGTGTTTTCAATTTTAATTTCACAGTCATTATTCCGAAAAACGCTAAAATGACTCGACTTATTCATAGATTTGTTTAATTTTATAGCAAACTTAAGCTGGGCAAGTTGATTGAGTGATAAAAACTCAACAATGTCGCATTCTCTGGTATTCAAGTTCTGGCAGCGCGTTGATGTCTTTTCTATGGAGTCTATTTGAAGAAGTGTTTATGATAGATTTATTCCACCATCATCATCCCCATTTTATGGGACTCCGTAACGATAGATGCTTTTTACATGCTCAAAAATTGCAAAGTGGAGTCTTGATGGAATGAGGTTTAGAATTCTTAGCGCGCAGATAAACAAGACGAAAAGTTTTGTGCGGCGACCGCGCGGACGCCGCGCTCTACAAATTGAACTCGAACATATCGTAAGTACATACATAAACCTTCAGCGGTCTCCTAGAATGCTCAGACATAGTTGGCCACTTACAACGATGTTTTTCTCTTCATCCTATTCTGATGTTGTTGAATGCACACTCAATCGGTTATAAATCCTGATTGAAAACTCATTCATAATACAATGTGAAACATAATACACCTAAAAATATATAAATTTTTGTTTGCCCACATTAATTTAATAATTTATACACGCGATTTACTTCAGTACATTTAAAACACATAAAGAAAGAAAGGCCTGTCCCTAAATTTTACCATCGTTTGCGTGGGAGGTTCTGCTAATGGCAAAACGTTTCGCGATTGTGATACCCGGTTGAAATCTTACTGACCTTTATGGATCGGTGATAGAGTCCATTTTACGTTATAAAGGCTGGCGAGATGATGTTAAAGTGTATTTAACACTAGGAGCCGCAAGCGCTTCGTGCTCGCAGTCGCATCTGAACTAAGGCGTCGTTCACACACTTGTTAACAGACCTCATACAATCACCGGTAATTTTCTAACTTCTTGATTATAGTACACAAGTGATGATAAAATAATTAAATACTGTACCTTTACGCTCATACCCCGCAGGGGGTAAGCAGATGCCTGAACCCATTTAACTGGACCCAAGTTTATAAAGTTAATAGTTTTTTAGAGTTCTAGTTCTTTCTTTGCCCATGTCATTAATTGTTTGATTTATTATTATTCCAAATCAGGGCACGCAGGGGGGGTTGAGTCTCTACAGATTTTTTTTTATTTTTCTTTGTGTTTTCAGATAAGAGAGCGGCGTGAGAAGTTTTGAACGTAATACAGAAAAGCTCCCCGTTATGGGGCAAAACATTTTTATTTTGGTGAGTTTTATTTTTTTTCCTTCCATTATTTCATGTTTATTTTGGGTGATTGATAAGGTCTTGATTTTTGGTTCCGATCAAGATCGTTTTGGTGATCAATAGGCTTAGCACAGGCTTGACTTACACAAACAAGAATAATTTAGGGACCTAAATAAGTACATAGTTCTTTATCTCAATAGAATTAGACAAATTACCTTATTTCTTCTTAGACATGTAAATAGTAGAAATATATTGTTCAAAGGTAAACGCCGGAAAAAAAATCAACCAACTCCTATCAAGATTATAATAGGTGGCTAATGTTGTCCCACATCATATGTCAATTAAGTAATTAACTCAGAGGTATTTTATCATATTGACCTATTTTAAAGTACAGTAGGTATTTATAGGAACATTCCTAAGGTATAGTTGGTTACTTCGAACTTGAATGTGTCACTATGAAATAAAATTCGACTTGCTCATTGTATATTCAAAGCAGTGTAATATGCGTAAGGTAAGGACCGTTGTAGGGCAGTGGGTCTTATTTACAGCCGGCCTCACCCAAAGATACCCCTTTTTGTTTGATTGGCGCCCTTATGCCGCGCGCGTTAAGAGCTGCCATGGGGTATCTGTGACTGTGGCCCACCGTACATGTTGAGTTATCGACCGGCTTCATTTAAGGCTTAAACTAGACTAAAAGAACTGGGTACCGATTTTTCTGAACTGAGAAATTCGCAAAGCAATAGCACTTAAGTATCGTTATGCCTGTATAGATTTCTCACAAAAGAACGTCACAAAACGATGTATTTACTTAGTAAAATTCTCAATTCCGAAACCGGGCCTAAGACTCACAAATGCAGATTTTAAGTCAAGAATTACCCACCATTGTTTTTTGTTTGCAAGTGCACAAGGCATAATTATTAGCACACAGTATCCTTACCTATGTCGACCGGCTGAAGGGTTCATATTTAAGTTTATAGTTGGGACAAAAACTGCAGTTGTATGAAACCCTAGGACCAGGATTCACAAAGGAAAAAATATGCTCCAAAATCAACTCCAAGCCAACCAGAATCTAGGAAATCAATCAAGATTTGCAAGTGCAAAAGGCACATCCTTATCACAAAGTAAACATACGTATCCTTATGGTCAATGCAGGGGTATGCGACTCACGCGCCAGCAGATGCCACTCATCGGCCTTCCTACCTTCCCAATGTCACGAGAGGTCGGCTAACGCCTTCCTGACTTGAGACACCACTAAATTAGACATGCGCGAAACAGTGCACTTCGAAGTCATGATATATTTCATGACATTTCATACCGCGTGATATTACCTTATATCATGGCACCAAACATGACACATGACATCATGGTATTTCTTCATTGCAGACATGAAACATAACATGACATCATGGTATTTCTTCATTGCAGACATGAAACATGACATCATGGTATATCTTCATTGCAGACATGAAACATGACATCATGGTATTTCTTCATTGCAGACATGAAACATGACATCATGGTATTTCTTCATTGCAGACATGAAACATGACATCATGGTATTTCTTCATTGCAGACATGAAACATGACATCATGGTATTTCAGCACACTTTGATTGCAGTACGTACAGTGTGCTGAAATGCCATGTGTCATGTTTCATGTCATCTAGTGAAATGAAATGCTATGTGCCATGCTTTATTCCCTCGTGTAATGTGTAATATTTCATGACACCGTTGTGTAATATGTCTTTTGTAATATTACAAGCATTACCTACACATGTCTACACTAAATATTCTTTATTATTATCTTAGGTGTGAAGAAACTCAAACTTTTGTTATTAGAATAATTTTATGGACGCTTATCGCAGCAAGCCCCATCTAATCCATAAAAGGGCCAAGGATTCAGTGCTAAAATGTCACTTGATCCTTTGGGACTGGTTTCCTTGTGACATGATGACGATGACCCCGGCCCAAAGCTACCTGGCTCCGTCGCCAACAGTTGATATGCAAATTCAATCCAGATTATGCTATTATTTTTATTTAAAACGAGAGAGTCATCGAACCTGAAATGCGATTTATTGGAGAAGGATTTTAATCTAAAATTAAAGCTTTCGTAATAGCCATAAAGCGAAATGGCTTTAAAACCTGTAGCAGCAAGCTCTAGATTTAATAGTTGTTTACATAACAACAATAAGATTGTAAAATTATATTGAAATGTTAATCGACCGGACGTAAAGAGGCAACGTCCTCCGGCGGTCCACGAAAATAACCATTTTGAGAGAATTTTTTTGTAAACCGGTCCCAGTGTTGATCTTGACTCTTGTCGCGTTATGTAAATTATGCAAAGTCGGAGTGCGATTGTTAATCGATCGGTCATCGACCGCCACTACCCACAGTCTTCGGGCTCGATATAACAATAGCACCAGTAAACGAAAACACATCTCACGAAAACACATCTCTGTGTTGCTGTTGTCATCGGAATTGGCTCATGCACAGAAAATTAGACCAAAGTGCTTAATAGTCTAACAGAACATTCGTTTTTGTCCACACTTTTTGTGTTGAATCTAACGGTCGCGTCGATCCTTCATTTTATTGTCCTACAGTAATTGATACATCTTCGCATTGTTGTCCTGATGTGCTCGATTTATGCAAAGCTCTTACAAAGGTCGTTAGCCTGGGGCTTTGTTAGAAAAACTGTTAACTCATTCTTGATCGTGACAGATTGATGTGATTGAATTCACATACAAGAGCACGATAATGGTGAAGTAGGTACATGGATGGACTTATTAATGATTCAGTTTTTATCGCCTTTTCAGTGTACCCTAGCGCTGGTGCTATGTTTGCATATATCAGCGACACCGTACGCTGAAGAGACCGTATTCTTGCGCAGCGCAGTAGAAACTGTACCTCCGCACAACAATATAGCAGCTCCTGTGAGAGCTTCCGTTGAAAGCGTTCCACTCAGGTAAGGCTCGAGTTAAATACAGACTCATACTACCGATTTCTGAATTGAGAAATTCGCTAAGCTAATGGGTAAGTATCCTACTGTCTCTGCAGATTTCTCACAAAAGAGCGTGACAGAACGATAGTTAAGTATTTACTTTGTAAAATTCTCAATTCAGAATCCGGGCCATAGAGCTACGAAAGTTTTAACTCAAAGAATTCGTTTGTGTTTGACCACAGAAGCCTACGTGACGATGGGGACGAAAGACTACCACTGCGTGATGCTGTCGAAAAGCGACCAATATCGACGCCGGATCGCCAGTCGCTCTACAAATTCATAGAGGTCAGAAACGGTTTACTAAAAATTGCTAAGTTAGCGTTTCCAAGAATTTTAATGACGTCATAAATTCACAGGACGATGTTGAGAGTTTACCAAGCACTGCCGACATCGCTGGACTGAGACAGTACTATGGAGCGGCGAATTATCTCAACAAGTAAGCGTGTCTGCATGGATACTTTAAAAAAAAACACCTACTCCGCATCAAAGACACTAATCATACTAAAACGGCCTTTATAACATGCTTTTTTTTTCAGTGCCAATAGAAACGATGAGAGATTGCACCAAGGAAATGCCAACCTACAAGGTAAAATATTCATGCACTACCTACTCTACAATAATATTGAAGTATGATTTCTTAGAAACAGTGGAATCTTTCGTGTCCACCCCGTAACTACTCCTCATCAGGACTATCTGAATCAAACGAGGTATAATTTGTTCCAGCCATGCAACAGACCAACGACGAGCCCCCCAGGCGCCGCCTCGTGGTTTGCTACATGGAGTCCTGGGCCGCCTACCGCATGCCGCCTCTCGCCTTCACAGCGGGGCTGGTGCCCAAATCCTGCACGCACCTACACTACGCCTTCGCGACGCTCCACCCTCACACGTACGCTGTCACGCCGACCAACGAGGACTATGATGTTATCAAAGGTCAGTTTGTTCTTGTTGATTTATCATATGGTACGCCAGAGGTTCCTGCAGATACATAGTCTTCACAAGGACATGCATACCTGTCCTCAGCACGTTTCCGTTGCAGCTCCATGGCTCGCAGCATGTTCCCACTTTAAACGGGGCGTCCCCGTGTGCCTGCCAATCGAAAGCAATGCACTGTTGCACTATCGTCTTCGAATAATGGAAGAGTGTATTTATTTTAGTAATGGTTTATATATGTGTGTAATCCGCAGTGCACTGTGCACCATAAGATTTTTTTTCCTCCAAAATCTATATCTTCTATACTTATAATAAAACTCTAGCGAAGTCAATTCTGTACATTGAATATTTTTAGAAAAAAACTAGCAGGGGTTACTAAGTAAACTATACTGAATCCAAAAATGCAAAAAAAAACGGTCTATGTCTGTCTGTCTGTCTGTCTGTCTGTATGAACACGATAAACGCGAACACCGCTGAATAGTTTTCAACCAAACTTAACATGGTCGTAACTCACGTTTCTGGGCGTAACTTAGGCTATCCAATGTTTAGAATACATTGCGGGTTGCAATTTTAACTTCGTTTTTTGTAAGAAATATTCATAATTTGGATATGGCTTCTTAAGAAGATATGCTAAGAACGTGATACTGAACATATTTCTGCAAAAAAAAAAATTAAAAGTCCGTCTTTAAACCTCATTCTCTCGGAAACCTACATTGCGGGTTGCAATTTTAACTTGATTTTTTGTAAGAAATATCCATTATTTTGATATGGCTTCTTGAGAAGGTATGTTAAGAACGTGATACTGAACATATTACTTAAAAAAAAAAAAACAAGTCCGACTTTATTATCTCGGAAACCGTTGATTTCCCAGACATAGTTCCTTGGGCAAAAATGTTCGTTATGATGAGGACTATACGTGGTCTCCCACTTTGTTGGCGGTCTTTTAACACTCTGTATAATATCACGCTACGACTTTTGGCATTTGGGGCGCCATATTGAAAATGAAAAGTCGGCATTTGTTTTTATTTTATTTTGGCGGAAAATGTTAGTTCTACAAGCGTAGCATAAGGCCGGGTTAGATCGTATCTATGGGTTTAAAACAATAGGTATTTCACTCTTTTGTTTGACGTAGAGCGGGATGGACAGAGCCATAGATACGCTCTAACCCAGCCTTATGATCCTTGCTGGAGGGAATTGTGAGTGGTTTTCGGTGGAGGTCGGACAAAGTATATCGATGTTAGAAATGAAGTACTGTTGCGTCGCGGTCGAAAGGTTCTGGGTTTGAACCCACGCGAGGTTGAAATTTTTTTTTGTGCCTTTTTAAAATATTTACTCTACTGAGCACAACTTGATATAAAAAAAATCTATTTTCTTTGCCGTAAAGCGGGATAGACAGAGTTATTTGCCGTAGATACGCTCTAACCCAACCTTATGCTTTGCTTGCTGGCTTAGCATGAGAATGGGTAAGACCTTATCTATGGGCTTATAACTTTATCTATCCCACTCTACGTCGAGGGCGATACAATAAACCCCTTTACTTCCTAAGCCATTCGTATGCTAAGCTTCCAGGTATCTTACACGGGCGATACCTAATCTAAACAATACATAAGATTAGGGCACACACAGATAGACACACAGAAGGCACACCCTCATAAACACATAAACAGACACACACACAAAGCTATCAAACTTATGACACCCCTCTTTTTTGGTCGGGGGTTAAAAAAAACCTTCCTTTTGAGTTTTCCTCCATAGTCGAATTTAAATTAAATGTCAAATGTGTAAAAACGCATACGAAGTCGCGGGCACAACTAGTATGTAATAATATGGGGACGCCCTGAGCGCGCATGACCTTAGCTACGACATGCACTGCGTACTTCCATAACACGTAACATCCCGCCATACCTTAGGTCGTCTCTATAACCAACACCATGTTTGCAGGTGGCTACCGAATCGCGACAGGCCTAAAGCGGCGTATGCCTGGCATGCGCGTGCTGATCAGCGTCGGCGGCGAAGGCTCAGGCAGGCTGTTCAGCGAAATGGCTAAGGAGCCAAAGAGAAGGCGGGCCTTCGTCGACAGCGCCGTCAGCTTCCTGCAGGAGCACGACTTTGACGGGCTAGACCTACACTGGGTTTATGCAGGTAGGATATTGGTCTGTTGCTTTTTAAATTCCATTTTAGAAACTACAGTAGTGGAGATGTAGAGTCAAGTGCCGAAGCAAAATATGAAGGAGGCAAGACCTACAACAGATAGTGTCTGGCTCCTTGTTCGTAGGTACCAGCGGAGGTGAGTGCGCCTAAAAGTTGCGCCTCTTCTTTCACTTCTGCTGTGTTCTTTATTTGTGGCCCAACCAAATATACAAAGCCCACATCTCGACAAAAGGTACTAAAGTGTACTGAACGATATTTTATATGTCAAACAGGTGAAAAAGACGACAAAGAAAAGGAATATTTGACTACACTTCTCTACGAACTCCGTGAGAGGCTGTCATCCTACGGTTTTCTGCTGTCTACCGTCCTTCCTCCATTCAGGTAATTTTTACAGATGTTTTTTCAAGCGGTCACTTTCAAGCGGACACTGAGAGAAAACTTTCCCATTCAACCCCCGTCACAAGAATATAATTGATGGGCAAACGATACCGTAGAACGTTTATTGTCCAAAAAGGGCTTTTCTCCTGAGCTTTATCCATCAGATAATCATAAATTGTTGCATTTACCGTAATAGATAATGCACTTTACCCATAATTTTATTGACCGTCTAATCTCATGGACCATTTTTCAGGTATCAAATAGAAGACGGCTACGACGTGAGTTCGATAAGCGGCGCGACGGACTACGCGATATTGCAGGCTTGGGACATGACCCATGGGGTCAAACAGGAGACCCCCTCTAGGGCTCTCCAGCACAGCGTGCTACACCGCGACCCCGGCGCGGCGGCGCGGGACCAGAAATACGACAATATCGTAAGTGGATTGTAGAACAGGCATCCTGTTACTTTGTGTCGTGCTGAACTACTCGTAGAATACTATTGAGATAAGAGAACCATGAAAACTTCACTTATTTGAAAATATTTTTCCAGGAGTTCATGGTGAAATTCATCCTCCGTCACGGGATGGCAGCAGAGAAGTTGGTCCTCGGCGTGCCGCTATACGGACGCAGTTACACCCTGGCCCCTTCGACTTTACCCTCCCCTGGAGCCGCAGTGAGCGGTTGGGGCAACGAGGGACAGTACACGCAGACCAAAGGACTGCTGGCTTACTTTGAGGTAAATGGACCGATATAGGGCATTTGCCATCGGTAACTCAAAACGCAAGTGTTTTACAGATATAAGGAGTAAATAGAATGAAAGGCCTACTGTGTTTAACGAAACTGAAAATAGTTGAAGCTCAGAAAATGTGAAGGGAACTCTTTCGTTAAATGGTCTATACCAATGACAATAGGTCATGTCATGATACCGTTACCAAATGAGGAGTATTTCTTAAGTGTAGGATATGGTTTATAAACTAAATAATTCATTTCGTTTTAGCGGCTGCACTGCAAATATGCACGCTAATAATATAAATAGCTACTGCCAACTGAAGGAACTACCTAACAAAATGGCACCGACGTGACTTCTGATGTGCCAGGCATCCAGAAGTCAGTAAAAACGTTAATTAATGTAAAGAGGGTGTGTTTCAGATCTGCATGGCGGAGCGCGAAGGCAGTGGTTCGAGCAGTATAGACGAGGACGGGAACGCTTATGCCGTCTTCGACAATCAGTGGGTCAGCTTCGACTCGCCTTCAACCATTGTGGAAAAGATGAAGTTTGTAATAAGCACCGGGTTGGCCGGCGCTGCGGCTTGGGCCATCGATATGGACGACTTTAGAGGACTCTGTGGAACACCTTTCCCTATTTTGAACGCTATATCGACCAGTCTCAATGGTATGAATTCACAACTCTACATCATTGTAATTAATTTATCTCGTCCTTCGAAATGCGCTTAGCAAGACCTGCCTAAGTCTATGTCTGCATCGCTCTATAAATCTAGATTAAAAGGGTGGGAGAGAGTTAAGAGGGCATCTTTTTGAGCATCAGAGCGCTTCTAGGTCGATATGGCACTCATGCTAAGCAACCTTTATAATAATTCCAGGACAAGGCATCCAAACCGACCAGTCCTCACTCAAACTCGGCCCCTGCGACTCCGGCGCTCCATATTTGGAGTCAGATGAAGTGTCCTGCGCTCATTTCCACTTCTGCACCGGCGGCACGCGGTTCAAGCTCATTTGCGAAGACGAGCGCCTCTACGATCCTTCCACTGGATATTGCGGGTGAGCTAACAACAATCATATTAATTACGTTGTATCCAATAAATCTTATCTGCTTATGTTAAGGACTATTCTGCAACAACAACACTGTAAAGGTGGATCTGCCGTCGCCGTGACCACACAATTTTGGTGGAAGATTCGAGTAGATATCGAATACGATTTCTTAGGTTAGGTAATTCAGATTAATAAGCCAGAAAGATTCATAAATGAAGATTAAACATTGAATTGAGATAGATAATTATTAAAGAGTAATATTTTTTCAAACAGACATCAAGATGCAACCAAATGTATTCCCGGGGAGAGCCTCCGAATAAGCGCGGATGAGGCATTGCGCTTTCTGTCTCAATCGTACGAGACAGATTTCGAAGTAAGTGTTGCAAATCAAAAGGTTTTACTATTATGATATTATGGTAATAATTCTGATGAAGTAACTTTACGATTTTATTTTACAGTGGAGTGGTCAACCAATGACAGATACAAAACTGATGGCATTGGAAAGTTCAGAACCGCTCGACAAAACCGGTGTAAGAAAAGGTAAGTAATTATTAAAAGTTATTTTCAAATATTTCTTCATCCTTATTTCTTTCTGTCTATCGCTAAATCTAAACTACCTACTTCGCCTTATAGCATCGAAAAAATTGAAATCTTCAATGTCACAAATTAAGGACAGACTTGGAATGACGACTCTGAAATATGGTATCGAATATTACAAACATCCAGAACTATCGGAAGACATACACAGGATAAGCTTAGATTTTGATGACGATGATGTTTTTTTTAAACTTCCTGCAATTCCAAATATTTATGAGACAAATCATAAGCCTTTGGAATCCCCACATCTTGAAGACAGAACTCGTTTTCCTAATAATGACAAAAATAAAGAATTTACCACACTCAAGTATGGCATTGAGTACTACAAGCATCCTTCCGCCGAAACGGATAATAATCTTGATGAATTATTGCATAATGCGCATTTGCTTCCAAAAAAAGAAACTGAATACAATGACAATGATGAACTTGTCTACCGCAATGATCCTACTTTAACTTCACTGGATAAACAGCGTTTATTCGATATAAAACAGTATTTAAAAATGTCTCAACAAATAGAAACCAAAAGCAATACAAATCAAAAGCCAAAACCCAATATCAGAGGCAAAGGATCAGCTTTCGGAATCGAGTATTATCAACATCCAGAGATTGAAACGGACGAAATTCATTTTGGGTCAACAACATCCAATGATAATAAAGTACCAGTTAAAGAAAACAGTTACAATAGCAAACCTATCAACAGTGATTTCATAAAACCACATCACGAAGACGATAACCAATTCGAAATTCCTATTGTTGATATTGGAGAGCAGACAACACAAAATGTCCAAGCAACTTTTGACAACAGTGAGGAAACACACATTGAAATAATTAATAACGCTCATCCACTTTTAAGCAGTTATGAAGAACCTGAAATTTTAAATGACTTCACTCCAGAAGATGCATCAATTACAGAGGTAGATACTTCAGACAATGGTAAGCTACTCTTTGCACTCTTTCCGCAACTTTCTTTCCAACTTTCCTGCCATATTTCTAACTGTTATTCTCATAACTCCTTTTATATTAAAATCCACTTATTAATGCTAAGGATAATAATACTAACCACAGCCTCAGCGACCCGAAATGGTTCTTGGCCTCAGAACAAGAAGTCGCGTCAGCGTCTATGTCCTGCGCGGTTTCCTTTCAGTCGCCTGCCTGGAGGTCGCACCTACTCGCACAGTTCCTTGCTGACATCATCCCTCCAACGTTATTTCTGACGGCCGGTCTTCGACCGCTTGGACAATAATATCAGTTTCTTAATTACGACAGGCAAAGACAACGACAAACGAGTGGTGTGCTACGTGACCAGTTGGGCGTTCTACCGTCGAGGCGATGGCAAATTCGGCCCAGAACACGTGGACACGAGACTCTGCACCCATGTCGTGTACGCATACGCTACCCTCAGCCCTGACGAACTTATTGCAAAGGAGTTCGATCCGTGGACTGATATAGATAACAGTAAGTTTCCAACCGCCCAGCTACTTTAGATAAAACGAAGGAGGACTCAGATTAATTTATTCTGTGAAGGAGCACATGAGGTTGATATTACGTCTCTCAGTTTCTGTGGGTACTTAGGTTCTGCACCATATCTTGATAGCGCGGGATATGATCTTGATGCTATCTGATCTTGAGTTATCTGTAGCAGGATAGATAGCTATGTATCTATCGTCAGTCCACCATGCTGTTGTACTACGTAGTTAGAGCGTGATGGATATTGATGGATATCATGGAAGTCATGGAAGAGAAGTGATGGATATCATGGAAGATGTCGAGGTTCTTAAGCCCCTTTGTGCTAGCACGGATTATTTTGGCTATAAATCTTCCCATTTCTCCAGATCTCTACGAACGAGTGACTTCACTGAAGGACGTCACAGTCCTTTTGGGCTTGGGAGGTTGGACTGACTCGGCAGGGGACAAGTATTCGCGGCTCGTGTCGTCTGCATCAGCCCGGACAAAGTTCATACAAAAACTGATACCCTTCCTGCGCAACTACAACTTTCAAGGCCTGCATCTTGACTGGAACTACCCAGTCTGCTGGCAGAGCAACTGCAAAAAGGGAGCCAGTTCGGACAAAGCCAACTTTGCCAGATTTGCGCAGGTATGTTGTTGATGAGTGTAATACTTATATTTTGCTTCGAAATCTAATCAGAATTAAGACTTAGCGACCAACTAAAAACCTGAAATTAATGTTCCAGGAACTATCCAAATCTTTGCACGAAGCTAACATGGAGTTAGGAATAGCCGTGTCCGGATACAAAGAAGTGATTGAAGCCGCTTACGATTTACCGTCACTGTCCAAATCGGCCGATTTCCTAAGCGCAATGACCTACGACTACCACGGCGGGTGGGAGCGCACTACTAGCCACCACACGCCTTTGACTTCGCCCTCAAACGATGCACTTTCTTACTATTCAATCGTGAGTATAAAAAAAAATCTAAACTGATGAAAAGGTGCACTGTTATTAAGCTACAGCACTGATTTCGAGTGCTCTGCTGCTGTCCGTTGAGGAGCTCCGTTGTCCATCTCCGAAGTTCTTCATCAGATCTTCATCATTTTTTATTGGACCACACGGAAAGTATACCCATTCAAATAACAAAATAGTCATCAATATCGCTCTACTTAGAAAAAAGTTCTGAGGTAACAAACATAAAAAATACAACGAAACATACGGGGGTCCAATTGAGTACCTCCTCCTTTTTTAAAGTCAGTTAAGAACCATTAAAAATCCTCCCAGCTTAGTCAACCTAATCCACAGTAAAGACAAAGTGAATAAGTGCGGAGCCAACTAAGCCGCAGGTTTTGTGACGATGTTTTCCTACACTTTAAAATGCTGGGCAAGCCTAATCCATCAGCGTCTAATCCTGTCCCAGGATCTGCAGCGTCCTTCATCCATTTAGTGGCTTTATCTGCCAAATTACTTGTGCTATCTCTCTACCAATATCGTAATTTATTTCTTCAAGGAATACGCCATCAAAGCGCTTATCAAGGGCGGCGCGAATCCCAAGAAGTTGAATTTGGGGCTCTCGTTCTACGGCCAGTCTTATCGGTTGGTCGACAATGATGGCGTCAAGGGGCCCGGCTCTCCTGCAATGGGACCTGGAAAGGCTGGCGAGTTCACGAAACAACCGGGAATGCTGGCTTACCACGAGATTTGCTTTAGAGGTGAGATGAATACGATAGCAGATGATGAAGTAGTAAGATTCTTTATTCAGAACCGAGACTGTATTCTAAAATCGACGTTATTCACAAAAAAAGAATGGCACCAGATCGTTGATTTTTTTTATATTTCCTGAACATTTTTAAGGCCTAAAATAGAGACTAATAATGCCTCCAAAAATTGGATATGAATTTAGTTTAAAATCATTCTGTTGGTTTGTATGATGAGGTTTTATAGGTAGGTACTCTAATGCAATAATACCTTGTAAAATATTGTCTATTACCTTGTAAAATATACAGGGTGCGCTCTAAGTCGATAGCGAAACTTTAAGTAGGCTGTCTACTGATCACTACAAACAACTTGTACTAGGTGGCGAAACAATGGAGCGAAAAAAATATCAGCTGTTTCATACATTTGGCGCAGTACTGAGTCGACCTTTTGTATGGAACAGCTGATATTTTTTTCGCTCCATCTTTTTCGCCATCTGGTACAAGTTGTTTGTAGTGATCAGTAGACAGCCTACTTAAAGTTCCGCTATCGACTTAGAGTGCACCCTGTAGTGTTGCCTGGATGGGTATCTCACTTAACTCTACACGAACTAAACTCTTTCTTGGTATACAGTGAAGGAGTTGCGCTGGAAGACCGGACGTCAAAGCAACGCTGGACCTTACACATATTCCGACAGCCAATGGGTTGGATACGACGATCCAAAATCAATCACGGAAAAGGTAAAAATGATTTCGGGAGTTAAAATTATTGAAGTAAACTAAGTACTGTCGTAGCGAGTTGTGTTATCACAAGCACAAACTGGCTATAGGTACCTCATTCAAGCCCTTTTTTTCTTGCGTATCTTAGATTTATTATTGTGGCCCCTGTAGCAACGACTGAGGTCACGAAAGAGGCCAAACATAATACTATGTATATGCCAGCAATATTTCCATTATGAGTAGAAATTAATGGTAGAGTTACTTGCATCCGGTGATAGATACTCTAGTGCTCTACCGTGCTACTTTACCGCTACATCTACTCGTGAACCCAAAAGTTTAGCAGTGGCTTAGTTCCCATTAAATAATATTGCCGGCCGCAGGGCGGTGGACCCTCGCAGCATAACGAATTCAACCAAATATCTTCGCTTTTAGGTGGAATGGGCTCTACGCCAAGGCCTCGGGGGTGTCACAGCCTGGGCCATCGACCTGGACGACTTCAACAACCGCTGCTGCATGGAGCCGTCTCCGTTGCTACGCGCCGCGGGCCGGGCGCTGGGCAGGAGCGTTCCCGCGCCACCGAGAGCGCCCTGCGAGCGACCGCCGCAGCCCGTGACGCCGGCGCCGCCCACCACTACCACTGTGGCTGCTGATGGTGAGATTGAGAAACCTAATGTTCTCTAGCACTAAGCTAAGAGCGTCAAAGCCAACTAGGCGAAAATCATAAGCGGACACGGCTACTTGACTAGACAAATAAAAATAAAAATAAACTTTTGGAAAGAAAGGTAGTGCAGCTCAATCATTTTCTCAAACAACTCATTAGTTAATTTATCTATGTCAAATTAACTCTGTATACTGCTCCTGCAAATGAGTCTAATCAAAACTAGACAAAGTGTATGCCAAAGTGTTACTTGCAAGAATGTACACACGACAGCAAGTCGACACTCGGTTACGTTACGGGCGAGTTTATAACAAAAGTGTACAGTCTCACGTGCTGTCGTGTGTACACAAACATACCAAAGCCAAACAAACTTTTCCTACTCTAGGTCGCCACTCTGATATCTGAGGCCCTTAATATTCTCTTTCCCTTAGGTTCCATGGTCGGAGCAGGCGGCGGCGGCGGCGACCACGGCAGTCACGGCGACCACGGGAGCCACGGAACCCACGGCGACCACACCACCACGACCTGGCCCAGCTGGAGTCCGTCGACGACCACCGCAAGCTCGCAGCAGACCTGGTGGCCTCAGCCGAGCACCACGACCTCGTCGACTACAACCACGACCACGACTACGACCACGACTACGACTAGAAGACCGACAACGGCTGCTCCCACGCGACCTCCTGCTGACTCTGGTTAGTAATTATGTACTCATGGGACACTTAGCTTTTAGCGATAATACACCATTATGTTTCTGGAGTACAACCATCAACTCCAAAATCTGTCAAATTCGTTGGTGAAGGACTTTGCGCAGGATCATTGCGCAGGATAGTTACGCAATGTCCTTTTCACTAACAAAGATGTAGATTTCCCCTACGTCAAACTTTTACCTCAGTAGGTATGGCTAATCAACGTCCTTCACCTTTAATTAAAGGTTATGTTTTTCATAGAGACCGTAGAAAATCTTTATAAGATTTCCTTTTCCCTCCCACAGTGGAAGGCACATCGTGTTCGGCCGGCGAGTACAGCTCTGCGCCGAGCGACTGCGAGTCGTACCTCCAGTGCGAGGGAGGGGTGTGGAAGAAACACCGATGCGCGCCCGGCCTACACTGGCACAGGAAGGCCGGCCGCTGCGACTGGCCCAGCTTTGCCAAATGCTCGGGTGAGATAAACCGTTCATACACGCTCGTGCCTTAAATTGCAGCGATCAAGTGGACGTGGCATCCACGTGGCTCTCTAGCTAGACATACAGCCACGGGCAAAAATACCAATACTCAATTTGAGGACAGTTAGTGTCTGGAGTCTGGACACACTGAGTCGTACTTCCAGTGCAAGGAAGTACAAATGGAAGAAACAGCGGCCTGCACTGGCACAGGAAGGTCGGCCGCTGCAATTGGCCCAGCTTTGCCTAATGTTCGGGTGAGATGAACCGTTCTGATTGGGTAACTAAGCCGCCATCTGCGGTAGTGCCACTGCCGGTTTGCCTTGGCTCTAACTACTGCCACAATCACAATATATCACTGTGTTTGGAGCCCCCAAGAGTGGGGACAGTTTAAGATGGAGGTATCTACCAGTTGGCACCATCTTCACCTTCCACAAATCTGAAGTGTACAATATTTTAAGAGGAAACAATCAAATCACTATTTTAATGTTTTTTTTTCTACAGACTCAACCAGTAGCCAAGCAAGCACAGCGACAAGCACCCTAGCCCCGCTAACCTCGCGACCGCCACCACCCTCCCCCACAACGACTAAAAAGCCTACCACGACTACGACCACAACCACTACAACTAGAAAACCTTACTCTACAACCACTACTAGAAAACCATACACAACTTCGGCGACAACTAAAAAACCCACAACCACAACTGAAGCATCTGTGACATCCGACGGAGCTAGCCAGGGCGACCCGTGTTCTTACCAAGATTATACGAATGTTGTCGGCGATTGTAATGCGTACCTGCATTGCGACGGCTCAAACTGGAGGCTGCAGAAATGTGCCCCAGGCCTCCACTGGAACCCTACAAAGAAGAACTGCGACTGGCCGCAATATGCTAAGTGCGAAGGTGGGTTTAAAAATAAACTTGCCCGTGCAGGCAGGCGCCGCAGTGCCTTCTAACTTAGTAAGACTTATTTTCGTCTTTATTTCAGCATCGTCCTCAAAACCGTCAACGACCGCACCTAAGCCAACTCGCCCACCTCGACCGACTGCTAAACCAACAACAACAACTACCGCTGGTAAGTCCACCACAAAGATATTAACATCCATCTAGTTATTTTCGAACGCCCCAGCACAATATTCCTTTGTACATACTTATCTCAGTTAAGTACTTTGCTTCTGTTTGAACAGCACAAAAAAGTCTAGAATAAGCTGCTGTTATGCCGATTTAACGATCATCTCATCTTTGATCAACTACGCTCTACCATGGATCTCTGTGCATTATGTCAGCCATTTCTTCCTTTCTCTACATCTCACTCTACGTCTCGCTTCACTTTTCAGCACCAGAAAAAGGCCTAGAGGACGGCCCTTGCGACGGCAGGCAATCGCACTCGGCGGCCGGGTCGTGCGACTCATACTTGCTCTGCGTCAGCGGTACGTGGAAGAGACAGAAGTGCCCGCCCGGCCTGCACTGGGACGACAAGCACAAGCGGTGCGACTGGATGGACTTCGCCATGTGTCAGAGTAGGTTTATACTTCCTTCTTCGTCGTGTATCTTTGGCAAAACGATATAGTGTATACGAAAACATTTACGCTGTCTGCCTTATCATTGGCCATCATGAGCTTCTCCTAAGTGAAGGTGTCGCATTGCAAGGCATGGTGAGACGTGACGCACACGTCACACTGGTGATTCTGATTCAAATTCCAAAAACGTACCTATTACAAAAAGCATACAAATATCTATTGCCAATCGACGCTATTTGTATGGAGAAGTGTTTTTGCATTTCGGAGTGAAATTTTGCAATTTACTCAACAAAATATCTTCGGCTTTAATACCACTAAAATTTCAGCACGGAACCAGCAGCACTGTGTCTTAGGGCACAGTCGAGCTCGATATGGCCCTTCGCAAAGGACGCACTGGTCTCCTTTCACCCAACATAAGCACAAGTAGCTAATTAAGGTGTCCATCTTAATTTTCAGTCAAATCAACTCCAACCAAGTCGCCGGCAACAAATCCACCGCGCACGACCAGGCGTCCCGTACCACCCCGCCCCCAATCAACAACGAGGCGCCCTGTTTCACAGTCGGAATCATCGACGGTACGGCTCTCGGCAGCTTTATTTTTCGCTAAAATCTGTCATCATTCACTATCTCTATATCTAAAACTCCAAGATGCCCAGGAGGCCGAAATCTATGCAAGCTAGCCGGGACCACGGAGAGTACATCCCGTGTATCCAGCGTTAGTCTCCTTAGCTACTTAGAACTGAAAAAATCTGTCCCTTTTGCGAGCAAGGTCTCTTTCCGGTCTTCCGATATCATAATAATAATTGATCCATGTTCTGCTTCTTTACAGCACTGCCAGACCGGCGGCTACCACGCTCACCCTCGCTGCGACAAGTTCTTCGTCTGCGTAAACGGAATGCTGGTCGCGCAAAGTTGCGCTCCAGGCCTCGTCTGGAACGCAGACAGAGCTCAGTGCGACTTCCCGAGTAGCACGTCCTGCAATGACAGGAGGCAAACGGGTCCGAAGCCAGACGGCACCAGTATGCAGCTTAGTGAGTGGTGAAACAGTCATGACCTTTCCTACTTTAATTGGTGCACTATGGGTCTTTGTATGATTGCTGTAATATGAATGTGATATTAGCGTAAGAAGATTTTTATTAGCTAACCGTAATCAGCTATGCTTTTTTCAAAATAAATACTTGTAGTCTTTTGTACATACTTCTTTTATTCTTCTATCCTGTTTCCTCTTTGGTTTTCTTTTCAGTAGTCTTGGTGAGTACAGCTTACCTACTAATAGCATCTTTCTGAAATGAGTTTCTAAAAGACTACTTTCTTGTCATTTCTAAAGCATTGTGCAATACCGGAGAGTATGCCGATTTCCCGGGCGACTGCACACGTTACCGACATTGCCTTTACGGGAGGTACCAAGAGTTCGCCTGCAGCGCTGGTCTACATTGGAACCAGGTATTCAAATTTATCAAATAAATTATGAGTGTTCACTTGGAACCACGACTATCACAAACATCTTTTCTTTTAGGAAAAGCAAATCTGCGACTGGCCCAAAAACGCGAAGTGTAAAAAGAGGGGAAACACAAAACCATCATCAACAGTTAATCAAGTACAAAGTCCGACCAAAAAGCCGCAATTGGCCAAGCCAAAGCCTACAATCAAACCAACGTTTTCCGTGCCATCAAGTACGGCTCCTACTGTGGCAGAAAAACTCGACCTGCAGGACTGTAAGTTTTTTTATTTATCGTGAGTCGCGATCGTGAAAAGACGTGGGGCGGGGATGAAAAGTCGCGCCCGGCTCTTCTATACAAATCGTCATGGCCCTCGCCCTATGTAATATGACTTGCGCCTGACGTGTCGCATAAACGTTTCAAGATTGTGACTAACATCTCTTTAAATTTTACAGCTTCTTACAAGCTCGTGTGCTACTTCACGAATTGGGCGTGGTACCGGCCCGGCCTGGGTCAATACGGGCCTGAGGACATCGACCGCTCCCTGTGCACTCACATCGTCTACGGATTCGCTGTGCTCGGACGCGACGGCCTCATCACCGCACACGACTCGTGGGCTGATTATGATAATCGTAAGTGATATTACGTAGGCCTGGATGGCAGATGTAGACTCGGCTTTCGTAAATTCTTCATCATCATCAGCCTGTTAACACCCACTGCTGAGTAAAGGCCTCTTCATGTTCACGCCACAGTCCTCTCACGGTCCTGTGCCAGACGTAAACATTGTTTTCCGGATACTTGGGCTATGTCATCGGACCATCTAGTGGTCTGCCAACCGATCTCTTCCCCTCTCGAGAGGTCGCCATTCCGCAATGGACTTCGTCCATCTGCCTAGTCTATTACTCTCAGTAGGAAATCGGGATTCAAATGAAGAGGACATCATCATCTTTTTAGAAATTGAACTTTCGTAAGCACTGCACAATGCACGTTTTCGGATGAGGTCGAGACTAGTCGGCCATCCCGATCATAATAAAAGTAAGTGAAACCGTTAAACTAAATCAATATAAAATAAGACATTATCATCTTACAGGATTCTACGAACGCGTCGTCGAATACAAAAGATACGGCATCAAGGTATCACTGGCTTTGGGAGGATGGAACGACTCCGCCGGGGACAAGTATTCGAAGCTCGTCAACGACCCTGAGGCTCGAGCTAGGTTCGTCACTCACGCTGTAGAGTTCATTGAACAATACGGATTCGACGGACTCGACCTCGACTGGGAGTATCCTAAGTGCTGGCAGGTATGTGAAGTTTAGACCTGCATCTATTTTAAATGTTTTATAGAGCTTCCAGTAGCAGCGCCACTCAAGTAGACGAGGGAAGTCATCACTCGATGTAGTGCGTCCACTCATGTTCAAAGACACTAAAAATATGTAGGATACATCTCACATTGGCTTAGTGCTTTAGAAAATATAAGAGAACTATGTTATAAACATTTCCAGGTTGACTGCTCGAAGGGACCAGACTCTGACAAAGAAGGATTCTCAGCTCTCATTAGAGAACTATCAGCTATAATGCAGCATAAAGGACTGTTGCTATCGTCGGCAGTGTCGCCGAACAAAAAGGTCATAGACGAGGGCTACGATGTCCCAGTTCTGGCCAAATACTTGGATTGGATCGCTGTGATGACGTACGACTATCATGGACAGTGGGACAAAAAAACCGGCCATGTCGCCCCACTGTACTACCATCCAGATGATGACACTACCTACTTCAATGCTGTAAGTTGACCATAGCAATCAATCAGTACCTAAGAGTTGAGCAATGGCGATCGAAATTATAAGCAATATCAACACGCTAGCAGAAAAACTCTTCATTGGATTCCATTTTCAGAACTACACGATACATTACTGGATGAAGAAGGGCGCGCCTCCATCGAAACTAGTCATGGGAATGCCAATGTACGGTCAGACATTCACGACTGAAACAAAAGATGTCGCTTCTGGCTTGAACATACCAGCTGAAGCAGGTGGTGATCCTGGAGAATATACAAGGGCCAAGGGCTTTTTGGCCTACTACGAGGTAAGAAAATATGTTACTTACAAATCTATGTAGCTCAGCGATTCCAAAGTAGATCTCATCGATGACAATTTCAATTCCCTACGCGGCCTCCACCACGTCGCTTCCAGGTTGAAAGTCATCCACAGAAAATCTGAAAAGAAAAATAAATGGCATGATTTCACTATTCCGGATTAGTACAGTCGACAGCACGTCGACCGTTACACGCGTGCACTTTATTCAGTTACGTTACGGGCGTGTTTGCAACGAAAATGTGAACGTTTACGTGCTATTGACTGTATATCAAACTTCTTGTTCCACAGATTTGCGAACGCATAAGAGACAAAGAATGGACAGTAGTCAAAGATGCCTTCGGTCGTATGGGACCCTACGCTTACAAAGGCAACCAATGGGTGTCCTACGACGATGTCGCCATATTGGAGAAGAAGGTTAACTTCATAAAGTCGCTGAAATTGGCCGGCGGAATGGTTTGGGCTTTGGACTTGGACGACTTTAGAAACAGGTAAAGATTAACTTTAGAAATCTGCTTTTATGCCTTCTTACAAGATTGTTTCTCAATGGTAAAAGGGAAGGAATCTTAGTCGCTACATACACCTTCCTACTTGACATAATTTTGTTTTTCTTTCAGATGCGGCGAAGGAAAACACCCGCTACTCAACGCGATCAAGAACGGTCTGCTCAACCCTCACATCAGCCCTGAACCAATGCTCTCCCAGTCCCTGCTAAAGCCTCCAAAAATAGACGAAGACCTAGAAGACATAGAAGTCAGACCGGACTATTCAAAGCCGACGACGCAGAGGCCCTCGTATCAATCTACGCAGAAGTACCCAGTACAGACTACTAAGAAACCTTTGAGGCCGACAAAGCCTTCGAAAGAAGAGCCTTTCAAAGTCGTCTGTTACTATACGAACTGGGCTTGGTACAGGTAATTTAAGTCTCTATTTTTCTGCAATCTATGCAACAACCAAACTAGCCTCCCTTATTCATGTTACGCCAACGTACAAAATAATCAAGCTTGAAAATTCTGTTGTTCTTTCAGGCCCGAGTCAGGAAAGTTCAGTCCAAGTGATATCGATCCCTCGCTATGTACGCACATTGTTTACGCCTTCGCAGTTCTCGATAATAACCAGCTAATCATGAAACCCCACGATTCTTGGTTGGATGTCGAAAACAGTAAGTAAAACTTTAAGCTTTGTTTCAAATACACGCCTAATTAAAAAGTTACTTTAACTCACTCGTGATTAAATATCCAGCTTCTTTACACCATATAACTAATACTCCTTCCCAATCTTCAAAGAAAACCTAATTCATCCAATAAATAATCGAACGGAATGGTTTCAGAATTTTACGAAAAAGTAGTAATGTTTAAGAAATACGGCGTCAAAGTATTGCTCGGACTTGGTGGTTGGAACGATTCTTCGGGCGACAAATACTCGAGGCTCGTCAACAGTCCATCCCATAGAAGAACATTCGTCGTGCATGCTCTGGACTTCATCGAGCAGTTCGAATTTGACGGCCTCGACCTTGATTGGGAGTATCCGAAGTGCTGGCAGGTTAGTTGTGTACTGTGGTCGTTACAAGATACGAACAAATATTATAAGGGTCCATAATTCGAACCACTATAGCAAATACCGGTCTATGCATGCATGCTATGCGATATGCGTAGCCGCAATACTCGTTAGTTACCTAGTCAATTTCTGGATTTCGATAGTTCTGTCTAACGTGATAGAGTACATCTTGGCTCTACGTCTACGGCTCTAAAATAAAATACATTTCAGGTTGAATGCGAAAAGGGCCCGAGTTCCGATAAAGAAGGTTTCTCAAGTTTAGTGAAAGAACTCCGAACCGCATTTTTACCCCGAGGTCTACTGCTTTCGGCCGCCGTCTCGCCCAGCAAAAGAGTTATCGACGCTGGTGAGTAAAATAAAACACAAGCGCGTGGTTTAACGTCAATAGCAAAGGATGAAAAAACTAAAACTTTTACAGGTTACGATGTACCGGTCCTCTCTAAGCACTTGGACTGGATAGCAGTGATGACGTATGACTACCACGGACAGTGGGAGAAGAAGACTGGGCACGTCGCACCCATGTACCTCAGTGAAGACGATGAAGAAAAGACTTTCAATGCGGTACGTAACCTCTATAAATTTCACCTTTTTTTGGGAGGTCGTTATGAGCCTACAAAAAAAAAATTTATATTAGTGTAGATAATTTGCCAAAATTGCTCCAAAACGCGCATAGCCAACGAAGGTGCTCAGACCGCAAAACTAGAATGGGGCTGGGCGGGCCATGTCCGCCGCATGCAATCGGATAGGTGGGCGAAACTCGCCACCGAAAAGACGTTAGCAGGACGAGCTCGACCAATATCTGCCGGAGTGGTTAGAAGTTGCTCAGGACCGAAAGACTTGGTCTGAAAGGGGGGAGGCCTTTGTCCAAGAGTGGGACATCCAACAGGCTACGTAAAAAAAATACAGCAATTAGTGACACCTCCACTCATAGTAGATGAATGCAGTGGCCACTCAGAAGCCGTACTGCCAAATACGAGACTTACATAATTAATTAAAGATAAGCTAAGGAGTGAAAGGCGTCTCCCAAGGCGCCCTTAGCCTATCCGTCTTTGGGGATATCCCATCTAGCCCCCTCTGGTTATACCTCTGTTTTCGGATACACTATTATTTACAGTCATTATCATTCTTTATTCCAGAACTTCACGATCCACTACTGGATCGAGAAGGGAGCGGCCCGCCACAAGCTGGTGATGGGAGTGCCGATGTACGGACAGTCGTTTGCGATGGTGGAAGGCGCCGGCACGGGTATTGGAGTGCCGGCGTATGCTGGCGGGGAAGCCGGCGACGAGACTCGCGCTAGGGGATTCTTGGCTTTCTATGAGGTAATAATTGGGTACTCAATTTTGGAAGTGAAATAACTACGTCTACATACACCAATCACTTGCCCCAAAACCACCTCATTGTTCTCGTGGCCTTGAAGATCCAACGGGCCAAGAGCCATTTAGGATTAAATATGAGTACTGTATTTACCAGGTACGCATATCAGAAACAAATAATTAAGGACAACACTCAAACCCGGGCCATTCGTACAAATATTACAGTATAGCCACTTCCTATAACCCACGCAAGGCGGTTGTGGTTTCCTTGCATACCTTAAGAAGAAAATCTGTTGTATCGGTGTTATTTAGATGGACCAACGTTAAAGCACCTATTTCAAATCATATTATGTCTCCTTTCCCAGATTTGCGAGCGCATCAGAATCCGCGGCTGGCGGGTAACGAGAGACCCCGGAGGACGCATGGGTCCCTACGCGACACTGAACGACCAATGGGTGTCATTTGACGACGATTTCATGGCTCGTCATAAGGCCGAGTACGTCCGAGCAATGGGACTCGGCGGCAGCATGGTCTGGGCCATGGACTTGGATGATTTCACGGGAAAATACTGTGGATGTGGAAAGTCGCCGCTGTTGACAAACATTAACCACGTGTTGCGAGGAAAGAAGGCAGCGCCACCGTGTCCGCTTGAAGAAAGTTAGTTTACTTACTTACATTATTTTACATTGAAACAATAAATCATATGCCCAAGTCACACATCTCAGAGAGATCCAGCAAAACCTTGGGGTCAATTCTAGATAATCTCGAATGCGACTTGTTATTAATGTTTTCTTCGCAGAAACTCGAATGAGATATTCCCAAGAATTAACCCGTGTTCAACAAATAATAACGTGTTTTGAGCAACACGTGCCTTTCGCATATCTAGATAATCACGGGATAACCTAACAATATTGACTAAAACGTTATCTTTTCAAATTACAGTTGTTTCGGAATCGGAGCCAACGACGGCTGTTATCAGCGTTACCGACGAATCGCAAGTAAGCGAACCGGATCGAGACGAGCAATCGGCGCCGGCGATTGATGTAGAGACGGATGCAGAGTCTTCGAACAATGTAAGAAGACAGATAGATAGACGTTTATTTATAGCCTCGAAAGAACTGGTATACAAAAACTGGAAACAAACCCTAACCTGCGACAATGCGAAAAACGCGTAACATACTAAAGTCTCCACTTCACCTACTCTACAAGGTGTTGACTGTCAACCCTTCTAACTCCTCTTGGTTATTTGCCTATTGAGACTTTTTGCCAGTAACTGGTACTTTAATTCAACTTCGGTTTCACATTGGGCACTTGATCATCGAAAAAGTTAGCCTAGCCTGCAAATCACCGACAACCCCCTACTGCTATTGAATATCGAAATCCTCATTTGTCCTTTCAGGAGTTGAGTTTAGACGGCAAGCCGTGTTCCGGCATCAAATTCGCAGCAGATGCAAATGACTGCAGCAAATACTACCTATGCAATAACGACCACTATGTAGAGCTGAGATGTCCTGAGCCTTTGCATTGGAACAAGGTAACGCATAATTCGTTCAATATCGTTTCTAATGCGTATAATATAGCATGCTCTCACATCAGCACATATCTACGAAGGTTAACCCTTTTGCCAGTTCATAGTCAACGGGCACGCCTTTTGAATATTTCAAGAGTTATTGCCAGTCTCTATTGACTTATCTTTATCACCTCCGTCATAATATGTTAGCTACTAAGAAATGGCCTAACATTTCCCTTGCAAGGCTATTCCGTATATTCCCAGGCCTCGACTCGTCAAAAGCCAGGTAGTTCTATGCAGTAACATTAATGATTATCCTCAGAACCACTGTGACTGGCCGTCGAAATCCAACTGCAGAAGCAAGGCTCAGTTGAGGCTGACATCTGGCGAAGACTCACAAACTTCTGTTCAATCGGAAGAGAAGCCTACAATGGCGTGCTACTTCACCAACTGGGCTTACTATAGGTTAGTACCACTGGTTGGTTCTTTATACTCGAAACGAATTCGCCAATATTTGGCACGCCCTTGACGTTTGTATCTATTTAAAAAATGTTATCTTTGATGACTCCACTCATTTTATCAAACGTAGACGGTCGAAGTCTGTAGTATTTCGCGGACTTTGTCCTTTATGTACTAGAATTCATGCCATGACTGGCGTTTTTTTTATTGTGGTACAAAGGTTTGTTTATTAGTTTGGATGAGGTAATCTCAGATACTACGATTACAGTCATTTTGTACCTTTAAGTTATGCAGGTAATCGCTCTTTTATGTGAAATGATGAATTGAGGGACTTGAATTCGCGACCAAAGAAAGAAAGAAAGAACACATTTATTTAACGCCACGGACACAGACAAACGATTTACGTACATATTCAGCTTAAATCTCCACTCGCTACCGTGTCAGTATATTCAAGACATTTTACCTCATCCTTTCAGACAAGCTGGAGGAATGTATGGCCCTGACCAAGTAGACGCGTCGTTGTGTACTCACATCGTATATGCGTGGGCGCATCTCGACGCCGAGACAAGCAAAATTGTTCCTGGGAACCCTGAGCTGGATATAGAAAACGGTAAGTTACCTTAGATAGAAGAAAATACCTGAACGCTAGCAAGCGATCTATGGACAAACTTACAGTCATTGCTTCAGCCATACAGGATCTGGCCGAGAAGAGGCGTACCTATGAGTAAAGGCCAGATGGATCAGCAGTGGGTTTGGATGTGCTTATGAGGAAAGTACAGAAATCGGAAAAATGTCTTCAACCTTTTAATCGATACTCGCACCTATGACGGGCGCTATAAGAACTGATGTACTTGCTGAACTATATTTCTTTTTTCAGACTTCTACGGCAAAATAACACAGCACCGTCTCAATGGAGTCAAGGTGATCATAGGAGCTGGAGGCCTAGAAGACTCCGAAGGCGATAAATGGAGCCTGATGGCAGCAGATAAGGAAAAGCGGAAGACCTTTGTGAAATCTGTGATAAAATTCATCAACAGGTGGAATTTCGACGGCTTGCAACTGGCATGGCAATATCCGGTGTGCAAACAGGTGAGGTTTTAAATTCATGTTTGCAGATTTTACACTTAAACGAACCTAGCCTCAAAGTTGATCTCAAGCTATACGAATTATAGCAACGAAAGGCAGCAACTATCTCAGAGATAATCGAAAAATACCTTTCCTTTCTGTTTTTAAAGGTCCCATGCAAGGACATCAACGAATCAGAGAAGGCGAACTACAACGACCTCATCCTGGAACTTTCCAAAGCTCTGCGACCTATAGGCTCAGAATTCTCAGCCTTAGTAGCTTCATCTCCAGAAATAGCGAATGTTGCTTACGACCCTGAGGTGTTGGTCGCGAGCGTGGACTGGATAGCCGTGGCTGCGAATGACTATTACGGCTCGTCGAGTGGGAGGACCTCTTACTTGGTTTCCTTGGAGACTGACGAAACAAGCGACCTAAAGAGTTTTGTGAGTATTATTGAGGTACAGGAAGAAAAACTGCGCTCTGATCACAAACGGCTATGTATGAGTATGCGGTGGAGAGTTATAGTTTACACGATCTCTACCTGCCAAATACAATAATGTTATACCTAGCCCATCCACTAACCAAAAATTTAATGCCTAAAAACAAAACGAATATAACTTGTGCACACAAACAACGTCTTTACGACGAAACTGTGTAGAAAATCTTAACTAGAATAAATTCAAGAAAACCCGGAGAAGACCGCAATATATTTATTGAGTGTTGTATCCTTCGATCAAGGATAAAACTAGATACAACATAGAACTCTGAAATGTGTCTGGAAAAATAGATGCCAAATTGCCTTTGGGAGCTTAAGTATTTGCTCGTAGTCCATGCAATTAAAGTAAAACTGTACACTAATGCAATAAGGTTGACATTCGAATATTAGACGTATGGTCGAAATGATGTTTTGTATTGTTCTATTGCTGATATATTTTGTTTCTGTGGGGACAAGTTTTTATTGTGATTTTATACGTAATGCGGATTCTATGGGATTTAGTTCGGTGGTTGTATCAGAAAGTTACTATGACGATTAATATTATTCACAGAACACCACCCTGGCATACTGGTCGAGCTTGGTCCCCGCGCGTCAGATAGTGGTCGGCGTGCCAAGTTACGCGCGTAGCTACACCCTGCGTAGCCCGTCGAGCGCGGCCGGCGTCGGCGCCCTAGCGACGGGGCCAGGCGAGCCGGGCCTCTCTACTAATGTTCCCGGCTTCTTGGCTTACTACGAGGTATGATTCTTCTTCTTTTTGTGTCAAAAGTATCTCATACGCCGCGCGGCCAGAACCTGAGGCGCTTCTATAAGATCCTGACAGGCGCAAAGATGCGATGTTGATTGTGCAGCTCCGCATTGGCACAAAACATCAGCATCTTCCGGCAGGATACTCTATCTCTTCAGGTTATCTTTGGATCGAGCCACTACAATAAATAATGTATATCTGTCTAGCATAATTCTAGCAGCATTCTAGGATTCTCTCGATAGCCACATAGAGGTGGCCGCTACGTCACACGACTACCTATCAACTAAATAAGTCCAACTTTGTAATGAGCCGTTTTCACGGCTCACGGCTGTCAAATTTCGCTTTTTCTGAAAATATTATTAATCTGTGTAGCAAAATTTGACAGCCACATCCCGGTTCTTGTATGGCCAATCCTATGAACGCCATCTACCAATGGCTTTGAATTCAGCTTTTAACTGTCAGTTGAAAACGGGTCATTCCCAGATCTGCTCCGGCTTCAAGACCAACAAGTGGATCGAGACGCGCACCGACGTCGGGACCTTCGCCCTCTCAGGATCTCAGTGGGCTTCGTACCTGAGAGTGGATGCCGTGGAGCGCGTGGCGTCGTCAGTGCGGGCGGCCGGCGCGCGAGGGGCTGCGCTGTGGGCGTTGGACCTCGATGACTGGCGCGGCGAGTGCGAATGCGGCCCGCACCCCATACTGCGCGCGCTGAGGCGAGGTCTGCTCAATCTGGAGCCGGAGAAAATGTGCTTGAGAACTTACTGGCCATGAACTGAGAGCCCGAGATCGGGACCTTTACATTTACACAACTATTCAATTTAGTAAAGGGCTTGGCCGGTGCCAGGCGACGTTCTAGGGGCCTTAGCTATAGACCTTAGGGTGGGGCCCGCACCCCCTACCGCGCGTTCTGATGCGAGGCTTAGGTAGAGTAAGAAAGAATGTGCTGAAAATTAAAACATAGAAAGAAGTCTTTTCCAAAAGCACGGTTGGATCATGTCCCGCCTTCGTACCAGATTTTCTTTCCATGTTTTGACTATGAAATTATTACTAGTGGTTCGCCCCGAACTGTGAACTCGCACGATGTATAACTTTTTGCTAACAGCATTCGCGCGGGCGCGCGCGCATTGCATTTTATAAACTTAGCGCCGGGTTTTTCGTAGGCTCGGAGAACTTCTCTCGCTTCGCTCGCTCGTTCAAACTAGATTTTACATAATTTATTGAATAAGCTTTATTGAGAACATATATTTTTTCATCCAATGATTTTTTTAATAATAATTAACACGTACATTTATAGTCGAATGATCCAAGTAATTCATTATGTAAATTGTCGGTCGTTTGTTTATTCAATGGTCCGTAGGTACAGTCGGCCACAGTCTCAGATACTCCTTTTTATTCGATTGGCGCCCTTATGCCGCGCGCGATAAGAGCTGCCATGGGGTATCTGAGATTGTGGCCGACCGTACTATTGATGTTCCGTTCCCGGGAACATTGCCAATCGCTGGAAACATTGCCGGAAACATTGCCGGCAATTTTCCCCCAACTTGGAATTTAACGGAAACTTTGCTCTTAACTTTGGTTATTTCAGTATTTGTTTACTGACTTGTAAATGGTTTTGGATTCTTTATACACCAAATAATAAGTTATTAAACACAAAATTCATACGAATTCGATAGGTAGTACGGATTTAAGATTGATTTTTTAATGTAATACCGATTTCATGCAGTCTCCATTGTGGCAACACTGCAAGAATAAGACACTTATGCAAATATGCATGTCACGAGACTAACGAACGCGATACTTTAAGAATTGGCATGAATTTCCAAAAAAATATCACCGGGAGTTTATGGAAACATTGGGAATCTTTCGGAAACTTTCCGGGAACATTGCCAGTGGAAACATTACCGGGAGTGGGAATGTTTCCAAGCGTACATCAATAGTCCGTACTCTGGGTCATACCTAGACTATTCGGTGTTATTAGATTTATAATAATTATTCATGTCTTTGTCACTATGCAGGTACTTACATATTTGGGGTGGGCCTCCGTTACTATGTGGTCATTTTGAAGCACGGCATGATTTGATGTACCTGCCTGCAAGCAGAGAAAAGATTTGCATAATCTCAAGTATGGTGTGAATAAATAATAATTAAATGACATACATAATAAATGTGATATAAGTATTTCTAAGTATGTAAATAAGTTTCATAATATTTTATGTAAGCAATCAGTGACAAACTCATCATAAGTATTTTATGTTACGTTACTTTTCGTCACTTAACTTCATTTCGTTATTTTTAGAAAAAAATATTACAATATTGTATACAAGGTATTACAAAAGTACATAACTCTTTTTACAGGGTAATAGCACCCGGTGATAGGGATCACAAACAAAATTTTTTTTTGCTCAATTGGTTCGTTGATTTTTAAATTAATAAAATGTGAACAATGTGGCGGGAGAAAAGTATTTTTTAAATATTGTTTTCATAGACTTTCACAATGTTTTAACATCTCAAAGCTATGTAAATGCACCTACATACGCAAACATATTTTAAAATTTGAGCTAAATACCAAAAATAAAAAAGTTATTTTTTTTTTTCAATTTTGAGGTTATAAAATAAAAATTGTTTTTTTCAACTTATTTTTACAGATTTGACATCCTGTTGACCACTAGGTTACACCCTTTAAAAAGAGTTAGGATGTTTTGTGACACGTTGTATAGTCATAGTTTTCTTGTTGAATTTAAACAACATTGTCTGAATTAATATAACTGACTGTCTCATTTGTGAATTCATAAAAATAAAAAGAGCTAATAAAATGTAGCTTGTTTTTCCTTTCGAATATCATATCGCTGTGCCGAATCAAGGTCACTAGAAGGTACCTGCTTAACTAACTAAGCTGCTAATTTATTCGATGGTTAAACAAAAAATATTTATATTACCATGCATCAGAGTATTATAAAAGCAAGATTCTTCGTGAGCATTCGAACATTTTATTACGTAGGTACCTATATCGAAATACGGAGCCATGTCGGAGTTAAGGCTTCATAATGAAGTTCGGAATTTTGAAGAATCGGTAAGTGAATCCGTATATTATTAGTTAGCAAAGGCTGCAGAACATTTCATAATATTTTATGTAAGCAATCAGTGACAAACTCATCATAAGTATTTTATGTTACGTTACTTTTCGTCACTTAACTTCATTTCGTTATTTTTAGAAAAAAATATTACAATATTGTATACAAGGTATTACAAAAGTACATAACTCTTTTTACAGGGTAATAGCACCCGGTGATAGGGATCACAAACAAAATTTTTTTTTGCTCAATTGGTTCGTTGATTTTTAAATTAATAAAATGTGAACAATGTGGCGGGAGAAAAGTATTTTTTAAATATTGTTTTCATAGACTTTCACAATGTTTTAACATCTCAAAGCTATGTAAATGCACCTACATACGCAAACATATTTTAAAATTTGAGCTAAATACCAAAAATAAAAAAGTTATTTTTTTTTTTCAATTTTGAGGTTATAAAATAAAAATTGTTTTTTTCAACTTATTTTTACAGATTTGACATCCTGTTGACCACTAGGTTACACCCTTTAAAAAGAGTTAGGATGTTTTGTGACACGTTGTATAGTCATAGTTTTCTTGTTGAATTTAAACAACATTGTCTGAATTAATATAACTGACTGTCTCATTTGTGAATTCATAAAAATAAAAAGAGCTAATAAAATGTAGCTTGTTTTTCCTTTCGAATATCATATCGCTGTGCCGAATCAAGGTCACTAGAAGGTACCTGCTTAACTAACTAAGCTGCTAATTTATTCGATGGTTAAACAAAAAATATTTATATTACCATGCATCAGAGTATTATAAAAGCAAGATTCTTCGTGAGCATTCGAACATTTTATTACGTAGGTACCTATATCGAAATACGGAGCCATGTCGGAGTTAAGGCTTCATAATGAAGTTCGGAATTTTGAAGAATCGGTAAGTGAATCCGTATATTATTAGTTAGCAAAGGCTGCAGAACATTTCATAATATTTTATGTAAGCAATCAGTGACAAACTCATCATAAGTATTTTATGTTACGTTACTTTTCGTCACTTAACTTCATTTCGTTATTTTTAGAAAAAAATATTACAATATTGTATACAAGGTATTACAAAAGTACATAACTCTTTTTACAGGGTAATAGCACCCGGTGATAGGGATCACAAACAAAATTTTTTTTTGCTCAATTGGTTCGTTGATTTTTAAATTAATAAAATGTGAACAATGTGGCGGGAGAAAAGTATTTTTTAAATATTGTTTTCATAGACTTTCACAATGTTTTAACATCTCAAAGCTATGTAAATGCACCTACATACGCAAACATATTTTAAAATTTGAGCTAAATACCAAAAATAAAAAAGTTATTTTTTTTTTTCAATTTTGAGGTTATAAAATAAAAATTGTTTTTTTCAACTTATTTTTACAGATTTGACATCCTGTTGACCACTAGGTTACACCCTTTAAAAAGAGTTAGGATGTTTTGTGACACGTTGTATAGTCATAGTTTTCTTGTTGAATTTAAACAACATTGTCTGAATTAATATAACTGACTGTCTCATTTGTGAATTCATAAAAATAAAAAGAGCTAATAAAATGTAGCTTGTTTTTCCTTTCGAATATCATATCGCTGTGCCGAATCAAGGTCACTAGAAGGTACCTGCTTAACTAACTAAGCTGCTAATTTATTCGATGGTTAAACAAAAAATATTTATATTACCATGCATCAGAGTATTATAAAAGCAAGATTCTTCGTGAGCATTCGAACATTTTATTACGTAGGTACCTATATCGAAATACGGAGCCATGTCGGAGTTAAGGCTTCATAATGAAGTTCGGAATTTTGAAGAATCGGTAAGTGAATCCGTATATTATTAGTTAGCAAAGGCTGCAGAACATTTAAATATTGATACAAAGTACAGTCCGTTAGCCGTAAGTTTCACGTCACGATTACTCTACATATACTCGCTATATTCTATACCTGGGGCCTTAGCCTGTACCGGCCATAGCCATCGGTCCAAAGAAGTCGGTGATTACACACTGGGTGTTTTTAAGCCTAGCCTGCATCATTAAGAAAACCAATGGCAAATCCAACTTCTCGCAGCCAGCGATTAAATAGTTGCATATCAGCGGTTAACCACTTGTTGTCCCAAGCGACCTTTCACTCATTCTACTAAAACCACTAACACCACAGATTAAAAAAATATTACGCCATTATTTGTCCACGACCGTTTGCAAGAACCGTTACAATAACGATATTTGTATATTTTCATCTTAAATCTTTATGAATTTACGCAATAAATGTTATTTTAAGCTCGAAACATTAATAAACAGTCTTATTGTTGAGAAAAAACGTCTTGTAATTGAAAATTTTACACTTTTCGATGAAAATGTGGCTGTTTGAAACATCATCTGCAACAATCAAAGAGATACGAGTAAAAAAAAAAGAATGTCAAAAATTTTATTAACGACGAAGTAAATAATACAATACAAATTAAACGTTTTGATTATTTCAGAGTGTGTTTTTAGAGTTTAATTGTTCATTAGTTTGTGAAATTGTTCATTAGTTTGTGTGTGATATTTGTGAAACAAGGATCTGGGCATTCGTGGAAAAAGTGGTAAGTGAAAATAATGCTACCTAGACCGACTTTTACTTTTTGAACAAACGTAACTAAATAACTCTCTAATTAGCAGTTTAATCCGCGCGCGATGAGAATGGAATGTACCTTGTCGAAGTCAATTGAAAAATATTCTGTACCTATTTACTTTGACAACTTTGCTTCGACGCGAGTTTGCTAACCGCGCGCGTCTCTGTTCCAAAAGGCCGCATCCCATTCTCATCCCGCGCGGATTATATACCTATATGGGATGACAGTAATCTCAAAGATACTTTTCATATATAACTCCTAAAGTACAAACTCACTTGAGTCTATAGTGTTGAAACACAGTAGGAATCTCACTTTTTCTTTCTTGTTGTATACTAGATTATGGCCAGCGCGCAAAAGCTTGAATCAAGCAATGATTTATGGCGAGAAAGGCCGGAAATAAATATTCAATGCCCTACCTACGGTGAGTATCTGAAAAGGGATAACGCTTGGTGAGTAGGCACTAAGTTCTATAACTACCAACCTTCATAAGATTTGCATCTCATTTCATTTGCATCATAGTCACCTAGCTACCTACTAACCTAACCACCTTTGTTAATCTTCCACTCTAAGTCCCTACTATCAGTCAAAGTTGTGGTCAACCACCTCATGGGTCCTTTTTAGAGTTTTGTTTACTGCCCCAGCGGCTAACTGCGTAGCTAAAGTATATTTTAGTGAAGTTATGTTTTTGTTAGTATGGAAGTCTCGAGTCCAACTCGCCCTTAGCCGTGTTAACGAGCAACATAAACAATAATGAGTTCATCCAATAAAAGTAACAAAATTGATTTGAAACAGTTACCATGCAAACGGCACAATCTGTGAATTAAAGAGGTAACTTTTTTATCTTTCTACAAATTAAATTTATCCATATAATATAAAGGTTGTTTCAAGAAGGACCTGTAACACTGTAAGTAGTCACTCAACATATCAATACAAGCAACTTAAAGTGTGGAGCCAATTTAAGTTAAGGCTGGAAGATAGCAGCGCGGTGGGAAATTCATTTTTTTTACAGTTTTTTACATTTTGAAGCTAAAATGAGCTATTTTTGTTCAGCGATTTTTCGTTCGCGGCAATAACATAGTATTCTTTTCATTATTGTAAACAACAGAACAACAATAATTCAGCCGATTATGTGTTCTGGTCTAAGAAGCAGTGGCACTGCCCAAAAAACTTGTCGTAGACCAGAACACATAATCGGCTGAATTATTGTTGTTCTGTTGTTTACAATAATTAAAAGAATACTGTTTTATTGCCGCAAACGAAACATCGCTGAACAAAAATAACTCAGTTTAGCTACAAAATGTAAAAAACTGTGAAAATTTTGAATTTCCCGCCACGTTGCTAACGTCCAACCTTAATGTGAGATTATGTCATAATTATGGTGGGTGGGTTTCATCAATAGGCTGGTTAGCTAGATACATTGATAAGCTTTTAAAGCTGTCGAGAAATGTTTCTATCCCATTAATAATTTCACACTAATTCATGAAGATTTACAACAATACCCGTAAGACGTTGTTACAAAAACCTATATTATTATTTTAGAAGTGACTTGTTTGTTCTCCACATTTCAGCTTGGTGAAGATTTAGCAGAGGTCCCATCCCACAGCACCTACGTTAGGTGCAAGTCCGGACCCATTTGCTTCACCTTGGCCAGCTCCCCCACACCCCGGCAACAGAGAGGTACTTAATATTTTTTAATAAGGTTTCGCTGCTCACTAAAGAAGTTTAGAGAACTCCACATAGCGGTCGCTAGGACCGGCACACCAAAAAGTAAAAAGTAAAAAAAAAGAGTAGCTAAACAATATACAGGGTGGATTTTTGAGACGAGGCAGTAAGGGCAGGTACCTTAACCGTTATAGTTACAGGAAAACATTCTTACGAGACCTTCCATAACTTTTTGAGATATCATGAAATGCATTCATAGATTTTGAAAAAAATGTACGGTCAGCGAAAAAAATGCTAAAATACCAAAAATATTTTTTTTTATGCCAATCGTTCCTTTTTCATGTAGAGATCAAAAGACTCTAAGGAGCCAACTTAGGTTTGATTACTAGAAATGGCAGAAATTCACAAAAACTAAGTTTCACATGTATGTAATTCACATCTAACATTTGAGGAACTATCTACATTGTTTGTGCAAATTGAAGCTATCCTGAACAGCCGACCCCTATGTTCCCTCAGTTCCTCACCAAACGATTTTAATCCTCTCACCCCTGGCCACTTTTTGACTGGTAGAACACTTACGGCGCTGCCCTCACTATGCTTATTGGAGTCTAACACCAATCGTCTCCACCGGTTTCAGCGCCTCGAGCGGTGCCGGCAACACTACTGGAAGCGATGGTCGGCCGAATACGTGGCTGAGCTCCAGCAGCGCTCCAAGTGGCGTACGAGATGCAAGGACCTGCAGCTCAACGATATGGTACTATTAAGGAAGACGCTCCTCCGCTAAGTTGGCGCCTCGGACGAGTCACCAGGCTCTACCTCGGATCCGACAGCGTCCCTCGCGTAGCTGACGTCACGACGAGCAAAGGTACCGTAGGTACAGTCAGCCAAAGTCTCAGATACGCCTTTTTGTTCGATTGGCGCCCTTATGCCGCGCGCGATAAGAGCTGCCATGGGGTATCTGAGATTGTGGCCGACCGTACGTAGAGCAATAAACCGCTTGTGCATCCTGCCAACAGAAAGTCAATGAAGCTTGAAAGCTCTAGGGCTTTCAAGGGCCGGGAAGATGTCTACGCCAACAACGCAACGCCACCCAACGTCTCAGAAAACGTTACCGAAACAATTTTACTCTGAACGCGCCCGAGCGCTGGCCAATCGTAGGGCTCAACGTAATTTCCGAAGGCCATTACGCCCACTACGTGAACCGCGATAAAGCCAATATGCGATCGATATAGAAATTAGAAAACTCCATGTTTTATAAGTTATTGGATTATAATAAGTAGTGTAACCTACCTACACAGACTATTTATTTGTTCTGCCCAAACACACACGTTCTTCAAAAAATAATTAATTTCAGTTCAAAATCATTCCAAAAATCCCCCTATTCACAGTTAAAACATAGATAACTCACTTATCGTGTTCTTATCCAAACAATTACACTTACGCTTCAGATATATCGCCGAGTTCTGCGGGTGCACGGGATTTACCGAGCGATTGATTACGAGGGCATTGCGCAGCGAGCGTCTACCAGCTACCATACAATTTAAGTACCTAATGACCTATTTATGATTTCAAAACCCCTTTCAAAATGTCTGTCAGACTCGAAGATGATTCAGAATACCTTAATACATACAAGAGGAGACGTGCAACGCCAAAAGAAATTCACCACAATTGAAGCCTCTTTTGGTGGGAATCAGACATTTATCGACGAAATTGTTGGTACCTATTTCAGATGTACAACTGGTGGTGCGGGAGAAACAAACTCGCGCTCTCCTATGTACTAAGCAAATAAGGCAAAATAAGAGAAGAGATGCGAAAGATCAAGTTTCAAGTAATTCCGTTATTTTTGCTTTAACTTCTATTTTGACCAAAAAAGGGCTAAAATTCAAGTAAAATCTTCGGTCTTAATTGACCAAGTTGCCTGCAAATGCGGAATCCCGCACCTTTTTTGCGGGTTCAGAAATATGGGATCCCGCGGGATTTGGGGGGTTTGCAAAAAAACGGAGTTTTGTACAAAATGCCTCGTTTTTTGACGTGTGACCATCTTGCTACATAAAAAAAATATTTCACTACTATACTCGAGCTCGAACTCTTTTCAATGCTAAAGCTAAAGTGTAATATTGAAACATTTTCGAATGTCAGAAGATGGCCTTACGGCGAAAAACTATAGAACAAAAAAGTATGTATTTTTCATACTTCGATTTTTCTACACCTTTAGTATAATATAAAGATGAAATACCGAAAAACCTAGATCACCTGGACCTAAATGTTCTAAAGATACATTTTAAGTTAAAATGGAGTCTCATACGGCATTAATATTGTTTTTTTTTTCTTCATAGAATCGGATCCACACGTCCCTGTGGGAGTTGGCACACGGCAGCTGTAGCGTGGCCGAGATGCAGAATGAAACCAATCGCGATTCGACCCGTTTCGAATACAATAATGCAGAATTAAGATAGGTAATTTGCAAAGGTAATTTTGAATCATTAGTGGAGCGCCGTTAGGTGGGACGATTTCTATTGCCAAATACGTGAAATTTGTACACTAGGTATTTATTATTTAATTAAATATAATTAATAAAGCGCGGATAAAATCACGCAGACATATAATTTGTGTGTATACATTTTGTGAAATTTTCATGTGTATGGAAATCATCCCGCCTAACAACGCTTTTTCCAATTTAAGCGATAGATAAGTACATTTTTTTTTTCTAATATTTGTATTGGAGGGTTATCTCGGGTCAGCTGGTGCCTGCTACTGCCTTCCTCTTCTTGGCCTCGGGGTAGGGGGTAGTGAGGGTGTAAGTCAGCGCAAATGATTGATTTTATTTAGTTTTACTCTACAAAACGTATATTTTAGAGCTCGATCTCTACGCAAGTGAAAGAATAAATATGATGACTCGATATAAATTAAAATCTTAGTTCTAATAATTTACTATATCACTAACGGCGCCTCTGCTTCACAACACATCCATCGATCAGATGGCGTTAAAAGTATTATAATATTATGCAGCACCTATTCGTGCATAAAGAATAATAGTTATTGGTTATGCCATAATGCAAAAAATATTATTTGCAGAGAGTGCTTGAATTGAATACCGAGCTAGCGAAGGTCTCTAAAATGGAGCCACGAGCGTAGCGAGTGATTCAAAAAAAGAAACCTGAGCACGACACAGAAGCCAAGACGCAAATAATATTGCATTCGTGCTAACTTTTCATCTCACGCACAACTTTTCATCTCACGGAGCGAGGAAATTATTATGTTAGATGCAAGAAAAACAGTAGACAACGAGGTAGATAAAAAAGTTTGGTTAAATAAATTTCCTTCTTTTTTGCTTGAGGCGAGGAGTCTGTGGCGTTGCCTGGCAACGGGTTTTTGATTAACAAATCGAGTCTTCTTGAAGTTTCATAAAATCAACAACCCAGCAACTCTACAAGTTAAAGGAGTTCCTTATATTTATTTTTATTAGGACGTCGCCTTCAAATTTCAAAGCGCACAACAATGCAGTTAGTTTAAAACAGGATTTTCTACGATCGCATATTTAAAGTAACAGCGTACTTTCCGAGCCTGGGAGATGAAAAAGAAATTATTTTTATCACCAACTAGGTAGCATTTACCTAAAAGTATTCAGATTCAATTAATGTTCATAGTTAATAATTAGCTTGTTGATATATTGTTAAGAATATTTTATCTTTTATCTTTATCTATATCTTGTTTCTTATTCTTACAGAAATATGCTGTCTGTCACCCACTCACCGCACCGTGAGAAATACGAAAAGGTTTCCCTATTAACAGTACTTGGGTAAAACAAGTTTTTTTTTCAAGCAAATATACTTAGGTACGAAAAAACTGCAATTTCAAATAACGCTGTTGTATTACTACGGTTAGCGACACCCTATAGCGCCATTATTTCTTATCGCTTGCAACACACAAATCCATCAATCGAACAAAAAATCCAAAAAAATGCATTTGTAATACAAAGCGCGGGCTTTATTTTAAAACTTTAATATTTATTTTTTAAGTATTATGGTAATACGAACCTGAAAACAACTGAGGAAACAATTGATTTTGTAAGTAGGACGATCGTCGGTACGCTAATTTTTTTGTCGTACCGCTCGCGATAAGAACTACCATGGGGTATCCTAAAGTGTCACTGACCGTACCTACTTACCTTCTAATAATTAACATTAATAAATAGTATAATTAGCGAAAATAATGTAATTATTTATAAGTTAGTATAAAAATTGTACCTAATTATTTACATTATCTAACTGTTTTTTTACCATTATTCACTAGCCAAAGAACTTTTCTGTCTTGTTGAAAAAGCATCCGCTCTGTGCATCCTCTGTGTTTAATATTGATGTCATCTTTGTCGTTCTAATTTGATATCAATCAGCTATGTTCTGTAAAGTAAAATAAAACCAAATTATTAAGTAACATCAAAGCATTTTTTCTGCCTAAATATAGGTACCCATTTCCATTACCCAAAACTTGTTCAAACTAATACAATCAACTTACATCTACAGGGTGCTCTCGAATTCGATAGTGGAGCTTTTAGCAGGCTTTCTAATCAACAGCTATTCAAAAATAATGGGACCAAAAAAATATCACATGTATGAAATAGCTGATTTTTTTTTGGCTCCATAGTAAAAGTTGATTGAATGTAGTCGAGTGCACCTATAGATATGTAAGTAAAGGCAATGGTACCATTTCCTGTAGAAGAATCTTTCTTAATATACAGCTACACCTACAAACTATATTTTAAAATTAAGAATGAAATCATTTAAAGAATGCTTAGGTAGTAAAAGCCCTCAAAAATATCTCATACATATGGCTTTCCTTGCAGAGGTACCTATTGAGTAATTGTATAAATCATGTTTTCTTACAATCAAAAGACCTATAATTATAAAAAAAATAGAATCTAAACAAATCCTTGCCGAGGTAAGCAGCAAGTGATTTATTTGTTAATTTACTATAATATTTACTGGTAGGTAATCATGACATGAAAACTGGAATACCTTACAATCAGAGAATTGTACTGCCTGTCTCTTGAATTCAAATATAATTTTAAAAAGCTTGCTTGCGGAGTTAAGTTACGGGTGATTTGTTGGTTAATTTAAGTAGACGGCAAGTTCACCTTGACTTAATGAGATTAATGTTCCTCTTGGTCCACGAGTCGCCTGAAATGTTTTTTGCATATTTCTGGATGAAGTACTACATCCATCACTTGTCACATCCCGAGTCACATTGTGGATTCCAATATGATGACCAATAGGAATGACCCCATGGTATAATATAACGATAGGGCTGTCCGTATCTGAAAAAGATCAAAATTCTCAGTAAGAAACAATATATGTACCTACGTAAAGTACCTCTCTACGTATCCTGACTTTGGAAGAAAAATCACTTGCCACATTTAGTATTATGAAGCCAGATACGAAGCAGTGTTTTAGGTTCTGGGTATTCTTACAAACAAGAACTTTAGTAGCAGCTAGGTCGTTGTACTCCTACCCATGCCCTCAGAATGTCGATAAAGACAGAGACTGAGGTAGGTACGTACCTTTATGTCGACGGGATCCCTCTAAGCCACGGCTCCTGTGGTATGTATGAGTTGGAAAGTAACTCCGCTAGGTCCTCAGACACAACACGTAGGTATTTATTCTTTAGAGAATATTCTTTGTTTTCTTGGTAAAGAACAAACTAAACACACTTCCTAAGGGGTCCATAGTTTTGCGTGAAATGATAGCCTCGCACCGTTTGTGAAGGCCTTCAAAAGCGGCGATATTTGAGTAAAAGCCACCTTGAGGGTGGATTGAGGATTCACTAAAACCAATACATGCGGAAAAGGCTTTAAATTCACTTTTCTTTTGTAAAGCCATTGAGAAACTTTACCATATTAGGGTACAATCCGCGAATTGCACGTCACTGGCAGCAAAATTGTCAACGGAACCTGTCAAAAACGTTAGAGGCTAGCAAATAAAAGTCACTAAAAAGTACAGACTACCAATCTAAACGCAAATGTCCTTCGAGACTACCGATTTGGCGCACCAAAGATTTCAAAATCGTACTAGCATGAAAGTCGGTGCCGATAGGTCCGCCTAACGTTTTACCGGCTACCAAAGCTGTCAAAATCAGCCTATCCAGCCACCTTTGTATGTTAACTGTAATACAGGCTAAGGCCCCTGTTGGTATGCAGGTATAAGTTAAGTTATAGGTACGATAGGCACTTAAATGTAGACTTAGTAAATACAAGGTGTTATGAAATTAGTTTATTCATAATCTAGCTAGAATAGAGTGGTTTGTAAAAACAAAAAAAAAGTAAAAAGTTTAGAAGTAGCAATACACCTTTATCAGTCAAATAAATACTGATGGTATCGTATCGCTTATCATATAATAGTATTTTAAGATTTTCAAGTAAATCAATAACCACTAATAAAATAAATGGACTTATGTGATGCGGTTTTGCGTTAATTAAAAAATACATTTTGTGATTAATGGTTGAAATAACCCCATTACATTAATGGTTATTAATATTTAATGTAATATATCATTAACTATTACTTGTTTATTCAGCTGTGAATATTCAGCTATTTGCGGTTTGTATTCTTTTATTTCAGTTTTTTCAAAAATAAATTAAATAAATTTAATTGCAAAATTAAATTTTATAGGGTATATTATTATATAATTATTATTAAGTCTTATATTATGTATGTATACACTGAGCTGATAATATATAAGAATAATATTTAATAATATCATAAATGACAGACTGTAGTTGTTTATATTTTGGAAAAAATAAATATTTCTTTCTTATTCTACATATCACTAACCTTTATAGCTTTCCACTTCAGTTAAATTTCACTCCTTTGGTTGGAGCCTTTCAGCTGAGCCACAGCTAAGCTTATTTGAATTTGCCGCTCGCATGAGGGGCCGCTAGATGGCGCTCCCATAGAATCCCATTCTCACGTACTTCACGGTAGACTCGCTGACTCAACCTCGTTCATGACTCAAGGTCCCGTTCTTTGAGTTCTTTCGTGTGTCAGTCAGCGTAGTAGTAGTAACAGACAAAGACAACACCAGGAAATAGAAGCTGGCATCAGTCATGAATTACGTAGATATCTAAATTAAACTAAAGAAAAGTACGAGATAAGAAACCTTTTTGGTGAGCATTAATATTTTTAGAACAGTTTTCGTTCATTATATTGTGATAAACTGAAGGTTAATCGGTTACAATTTGCACTTTGCAGTGTTTCGTGGGACTGTATCAAGCATGCATTTGTTTGGTTATTTAATGTAGAAGAAAATACGCTCATAGGTACCTGCTTATTTAAAATCATATTTACATTTCTAAAAAAGCAAAAACGTGAAATCTTGATGGGTTTTATGATTAGAACCTGGATACACAGTCTTCATGGTGTAAATCATGATGTAATAACTTTTAATAGTTGTAACACTGCATTTACCTTAGGTACTATCTATCTATTTATTTCAGAAAATGTGCAGCACAGTATTAAAACGATTCTTGACCCCAAAGTTCCCACCACTAAGGACTATAACGAATCTCCACAACAAATTTTATACGGTAAGTAAAATATTTATTTGTAGTAGTTACTTTCTTTTTTAAGTATTTAATTAAGATATGTTTAATTAAACGAAGATAAATAAAATTTCTTTAACTATAAAAAAATACACATAACCTTTACGTAAAATTTTGTTTTTATAACGTTACTAGCTTTTGCCCGCGACTTCGTCCGCGCAGACTTTTTTTTTTCTCGTGAGTTTTTCCGTTTTTTCAATGGTTATTCTGCTATTCGGGGCGGAGAGAAATCCAACAAATCAAAAATCATAAAAATCGATCCACCCACGACTTTGTTTTATATATTAAGATATTAAATTATGCAAACTGTTTTTAGGGGTTCCGTAGCTCAAAAGGGTAAAATGGAAAAAATTATAGGATCACTCGTGCGTCTGTCTCTCTGTACGTCTGTCACACACAGCCAATTTGCTCCCAAACTCCTGGACCGATTGAGTGGAATTTTGGTACACATGTGTAAGTCGGTGACCCTAACACGGACGTGTAACGTAAATTAATTAATTGTAAACATGGGGACCACTTTTAGGGGGTAAAATGAAAAAAAAACAAGTTTTTCAAACTAATGTTGTGACATATCAAATTAAAAGGGCTCGTTATAAGGATATCATAATATTTTTTTCATAATTTTAAGATAAACATTTTTGAAGTTATTTAAGAAAATAGGCGAAAATTGACCATTCCCCCTTATCTCCGAAACTACCGGGCTTAAAATTAAAAAAAAAAACATAAAATAGGTCTTTACTACTAAGCGTAGTAATACTCATTATTAATTCATTAATTAATTAACCCGTACATATTTTACCCTCCAGGTTTCTGCAAAGGAAATCCAAATACCCACCCAATGGGGACATGTGGCAGGGAAACTTTGGGGTGATGGGAATCAACGACCGATGCTGGCTCTCCATGGCTGGCAAGACAATTGTGGTACCTGGGACACCCTTGCACCTATACTTGGCAGAGGGTGCTCTATACTGGCTGTCGACTTCCCTGGGCATGGTCTGTCATCATGGCTTCCCCCAGGTAATTAAACATTTTTCTATTAAATCACGGTTTTACTCACTAGTAATTTGTCGGTGTAGCCGACTAGTTTCGGTTCTCATTCGGAGATCTTAATCATGGAGAACGAGACGGCCCTCGTGACGCCGCGGCTAGTTTCGAACAGCGACATCACACACTGTTACACATTTTAAGAATCCCCTTCCAAGCACGCATATACCTTTTAATATTGTGTAAATTAATGATAGCCGTTTTAATACGATTGACATTTTCAGGTATGCAGTACCATGGCTGGGATTACGCCTATCTAATTTTGCATATAAAAGAACATTTTAAATGGAACAAAGTTACTTTACTGGCGCATTCAATGGGCGCCATAGCTTCCATGCGCTTTGCAAGTTTGTTCCCGAACGATGTGGACGCATACATCGGATTTGATAACATGATTCCAGAATGTGTGGATTCCAAGTCTACTGTCAAAAAACTTCCAGTCCAGATGAAAAAAATGATGATAGAACAATCACGACTGGACACTGAACCACCATCATATACTTATGAAGATCTAAAGAAGGTCTGGTGCATGGGAACGAGAAACTCTGTGGATATGGACGTTGTTCATAATCTTTTGCTTCGTGGCTCAAGGCCATCAAAGTCGGATCCAGAAAGATATGTATTCAGCAGAGACTCTCGCCTAAAACACATGTTATTCACCAATGAATACCCCGATTTTGTGAGGGAATTAACCAAGAGGGTCACTTGTCCAATCTTATACGTCAAAGGTGAAAACTCAGAATATGGCACCACTCCACTAGCAGTTGAAATAAGAGAGCAATTGAAAAAAACAAACGATAAGTTTGAAATGCATTACGTGCCTGGGACACATCACTTGCACCTGAACACACCTGAACTGGTGGCCCCAATCATTATTGATTTCTTAAGAAAATACGATCTTTTCGATGAGGTAGCTATGGCGCAAAGGAGCAAAATGTAATGGGGCTTTCTGTCTTCTAAACAAATCTATTATTATTTCAATCAGAACTACGTATTTATTTCGCGAACACTAGTATGTTTTATGCACTGCATATTAATTAAACTGTGAATGACTGTGATAGATTATTTATTTGAGTTTTTATTATGATAGGGCATTGGCTGTGGTTTTATTTTTGAAAATGATCGGTCAACATTTGTAGTACTTTTATTAATAACTTTAATAATTCCTTTGTAATAATTATGTATTTACTTAATTATGTATTTAATTGTCATAATAAGTACCTACATACAATTACACGTACTTATTATAATAATAGCAATAATAAATAGCATATTCTGTTTTACCAGTTGTTCACCAGTTAAGATGACGGGTAAGGATAATGCCACCAATGAAAAAAAAAATCACTCTCAGTTCTTTTTGCAATGAACGGACCGGTGCGTGACCAGTGCAATCCTGGGGCCTGAGTCTGTAACGCAACCTGAAAATAGCTAGCCCCTGGTCTTAGCTATTTTCAGGTCCAAAAAAGAGATTTCATTTTTTTATCATAAGAGGCGCGCTTTAGTCTTACCTTTCAACTTAGTCCAGTTTATAAATAATAATAATCATCTATTTGCTACAGATATATTTAATACAAAGTATTGCTTAATGAGTGTACCTTAAATAGTCATGTTTCAACATCACTGTCAATACTATCAGCTACGTTTGTACTGCTATTTTGGTCGTTAACATGTGCTCCTTTTCGTAGAGGCATAACTTTCATTAACGCCTCTTGCCACGGAGTGCCTTCGCTAACTCTCAGAACAATCTCGAACACTGAAATAATAATTAATACCACATTAGAACTTTTACAATGTTGTACCTAAGTGCTTTGTCTCTAGTGCAGAAGATTGTTGCGGCAAGTACAGTAGGCCACACGCTAGGATACCCCTTTTTGTTCGATTGGCGCCCTTATGCCGCGCGCGGTAAGAGCCGTGGGGCATTAACAATGAGTTTTTTTTTTAATTTGTCAATAGTATTTGTGAAACTAGTCGTGAAACCAATTATGGTACTTGAGAATAACTGCAATTCGGAAGGCAAAGTTTTTTGTTCGAAAGTCCGTTATTGGCTTAATCTTATCTTTAGACAATATTGAGAAACTAATTTCAATATTTTTTATTTTGGTTCAGTTGTTTGAATTTTACAACGTTTCAAAGATACGGTTTTATGACGTCACGCGACGGTCCGCATACTGTTGGCGGTCAAGGCGGTCATAGGAACAAAACATTTTAGCGCATAAAAACAAAACTACTGGACCAAAATAAAAAATATTGAAATTAGTTTCTCAATATTGTCTATACTTATAATAAAACTCTAGCGAAGTCAATTCTGTACATTGAATATTTTTAGAAAAAAAGTATCAGGGGTTACTAAGTAAACTATACTGAATACAAAAATACAAAAAAATCGGTCTATGTCTGTCTGTCTGTCTGTCTGTCTGTCTGTCTGTCTGTCTGTGTGTTACCTCATCACGCGAATACCGCTGAATAGTTTTCAGTCAAATTTAGGACCGTGATAAGTCCTGGTTCTGGGAACAATCTAGGCTATCCGATGTTCAGAATACATTGCGGGTTGCAATTTTAACTTCGTTTTTTGTAAGAAATATTCATAATTTTGATATAGCTTCTTGAGAAGATATGTTAATAACGTGATACAAAAGACATTTCCGAAAAAAAAAATTGCATTTCCGGAAAAAAAAATCCGACTTGGAACCTCATTATCTCGGAAACCGTTGATTTCCTAGGCATAGTTCCTTGGGCAAAAATGATCGTTATGATGAGGACTATACAGGGTGTTAAAAGACCGCCAACAGACCCGAAAGCCACTAGACACCAAAACAAAGTACTTTTTCGATAAATTATTGTTGGGAAATTATTTTGGTTTTTTAGGTTACAATTTTGAAAAATATTCTTTCAGGCAATGGACGTGTAACGCACAGAAGTCATATTGCGCAAGCGTAGGTATCAGATTATGTTACTTAAGCTTGAAGTGCCGATGTTTAGAATACATTGCGGGTTGCAACTTTAACGTCGTTTTTTGTAAGAAATATTCATAATTTTGATATGGCTTCTTGAAAAGGTATGTTAAGAATCCCCTGAAGCTCTGCCGGAGGGAAGATGGCCGGTGGACAAGGGCAGTTACAGAGTGGCGGCCGAGAACTGGACGACGATCAGTCGGAAGACCAGCAGCCCGATGGTCGGCCGACATCGACATTGTCATAGCGGCGGAGGGTCCATGGATGCGGATGGCTAGGGACCGTGAGAGGTGGCGCGAGGGGAAAAAGGCCTATACCCAACAGTGGGCAGAGGTGGGCTGATGATGATGATGATGATGATGAAGCTCTGCAGCCCTCTCGCTCGCACTTTTGTACATTTTGATTTATTGTAAGAGAATGATTCAACTTTGGACGATAAAATATAGGTGCAGACATAGATAATAAACATAGAGACATGTAGACATACTTTAAATTTCACATTTATAGTTTAAAAAATAAATTACTGAACTACTACTTTTAACCGAAGTTCAGTGATTTTTTTTTTTATTAGTAGGAATATGAAATCAAAAGTGTGTTCACATGTCGATAGCTTTATTATCTATGTCTGCAACTATATTTTATCGTCCAAAGTTTAATCATTCTCTTACAATCAATTAAAATGTTGAAAAGTGCGAGTGAGAGGGCTGCAGAGCTTCAGGGGATTCTTAAGAACTAGATACTGAATACATTTCTGCAAAAAAAAAGTTTTGAAAAATCCGACTTTGAACCTCATTATCTCGGAAACCGTTGATTTCCCAGGCACAGTTCCTTGGGCAAAAATGTAACTTATGATGAGGAAAATACGTGGTTTCCCGCTTTGTTGGCGGTCTTTTAACACCCTGTATGTGGTCTCTCACTTTGTTGGCGGTCTTTTAACACCGCTCGGTATTCAATACAAGCACCCGCCGCAAACAATAATTTTGCATTCTTGCATAACAAATAACTATTGTTTACCGTTGAGCTGGATAGACAGAGTTATTAGCCGTATTCTTTGCTTGCTGGCTTAGCATGAGAATGAGTAAGACCTTATCTATGGGCTTATAACTTTATCTATCCCACTCTACGTCGAGGGAGATACATATTATAAACCCTTTTACTTCCAATCAATTCTTATGCTAAGCTTCCTGGTATCTTATCACGGGCGATACCTTAATGTAAACAATACATATTTATTATTAAATTTATAAATGTATTGTTTAGATTAGGGTTTTTATTCTATTTTATTCTATTGCTTTCATTTGAGCCCTGCTACCGCAAGTTAAGAAATAATAACTATTAAAATACCCCCGAGATTTTAGCTTCAAATAAGCATATTTAATAAATTGCTGAACCAATTTTGACAAAACATAACTAAAAACATTCGCTAGAAAACCTGCTTTCAAATTAAAAAAAAAACCTAAAGCTTCCAAATCGTTCACCCATTTAAGAGCTACGGTGCCACAGACAGACACACTAACAAAGCTGATAACACAAACTTATAACATCCCTCTTTTTTGGACGGGGGTTAAAAAAAACCTTCCTTTTGAGTTTTCCTCCACAGTCGAATTTAAATTAAATGTCAAATGTGTAAAAACGCATACGAAGTCGCGGGCACAACTAGTCTAAAGATAAGATTAAGCCAATAACGGACTTTCGAACAAAAAACTTTGCCTTCCGAATTCGGAGAATTCTCAGGCACATTATTACGCCCGAAGGGATAAAATCTTTTTTTTTTTTTTGTTCAGTTTTTATCATGCGATCGGCTTCTCGAGCCATTAGCAGATGTGTTCTTCGGTAGTTGTAGCGTGTGAGGCGCGGTCTTCCATTAAAGACTCCTCCTCTTCTTTATTTGTGGATTATAAAAATATTTGTGGATATATAAAATCTTTGACAAAAAAAACTGGTCTATCCGAACCACGGTTTTAGATTTAAATATTTGATAACCTTGCATCTTCAGCAAGCGTAGCATACGGCTGGGTTAGAGTGTATCTATAGGTTAATTAACTACCGTGGAATTTTAGTGGTTTTAATGCCGAAGGTATTTAGTTGCACTCGTGATTCTGAGCCAAATTCCAAAATTTTACTTCAAATGGAGCGAAAAAAAAAAACACTTCGCAATACAAACGGCTATCGCTAATCGACACCATTTGTATGGAGAAGTGAATTTTTTTTTCGCGCGTTTTGGAATGAAATTTTGTAATTTGGCTCAGAATCACCAGTGCAACAAAATACCTTCGGCTTTAAAACCACTAAAATTGCACGGATGTATCTCACTCTTTCGTTTGACGTAGAACGGGACAACATAGTTATAAACCCATAGATACGCTCTAACCCAGCCTTATGCTATGCTTGCTGAAGATGCAAGGTCATCAAATATTGATATCAAAAACCGTGGTTCGGATAGACCAGTTTTTTTAGGGTTTGAATGTTCTAAATCATGTCTTACCATGGTCAATGGTTAGCACCTTTCTTGTCTTCATGTTAATGTACTTATCTAAAGGTAGTTGACCATGTCTTATACCTTGTTCTACTGCTATCTTATGGCAGAGACCCTGAAAATAATGCAAGTTTATTACTATTTGACATTTCTGTAAAGTATGTTGTGAGCCTTATTGTGTTACTTTATTCAAAGAAATGCCAAAGATCACCTCAACCAGAATATTTTAAATAGGTAAATGTTATTAGAACAGTTAAAGGTATATGTCTTTTTATAATTTTTTAGGTTCATTATCTTATATTAGAATGTTAGCACAATATACAAAATGTTACAAAATAAATATTGTTAACTTGTTACTAAAGAAAATAAATTACTGATGGCAGAATTATTAAATACTCAATTAGTTTGCTTTAATCAAAGGTCTCACCTTATGTTCATTATGATCCACTAAGCCGCCAATTATGTAAAATGTGTCATCCTCGAAGGTTTCTAGAACATTCTCTGATTCACTGGTTAAATAAACTAACTTTTCCTTGGGGAATAACTCCAGATATGACTTTTCATGAAATTGCATCTAAAAGGAAGAAAAATGTAATGTAATAAATTGATGTATAACCAACGTATGTAAATATTGGCCATAGCCAGCATGTTTGCTCAAACTTACTTTATATTCAGACATAGATGTCAGGCACCAAATCAATTCGTAAGAAAGCAGCCAGATTATCTTGCTGCATCAACAATAGGCAATCGTCAAAATAGGTAGGTATGTACTTACATCCCAATTTTCATAACCATTATGTCGTGACATTTCACTTTTGGTCCTGTCTCCAAAACTTGCTATATGAAACTGCAACGGAGAATCTGCTCTTCTATTGACTGAGTAACATCTTAGAATTTGTTTTATGACTTTAAATCTGTTCTTCTCAATCATCAGGTGGTCAAAGCTGAGGTCAATGATTACGCCAGTGGTTTTCTTTGGCTTTTCTAGTTTCATTTTCTTGAGTGACTTGCGGCTTGGTCCTATATCAATGTTAGCAGCCCGCGCTTCTCTTTTTCTTTCTTTGGCCCTCGCCTTTTCTTTGGCCCTCTTCTCCGATTTGCGGTTTTCCCACTTGACTTTCTTCAGCCATTTGCGCATTTGGTTCTTGGTGTAGGGCCGTGGTAGTTCATTGCCGTGTTCGTCTTTCATGCCAGGATCAAACGTAATGTCAAACAGTGAGTACTGATGGAAGTTCGGCTCGTCCCTATTGGTTATATTATTTTCATCGGGCTCGTCATTAGAAATATTGTTGGCGTCCACAACCACGCTCTCGTTCTCGACCATTTTTTCTGAAAGTAAGTTAGCATTACTAATGAGTCGAAATCTCGGGGCACAGTGGTATCACTGCAGTAGAACTTTATGATTTGTAATAGTTTTAAAAACTTTGGCATAAACACGGCATAACCTAAACAAACACAAATCTTTGAATGAACGGAATACGGATAGAATAGGTACCTGGATTTACTTTCACAGTATCATTCATGAGTTAAAGCTAATAACCGCAGCAAAATCGTCGAAAAGATGAACGGAAACCAAAATCACACCAAAATATTGTTCTGTCAGACAGGCAAGCATGCACAGAAAAAAAAACAATGACAATGAGACACAGATTAATTTTGAGGTTGCGTTTCAAAATCGAACATGCCTCTCCACACTCGAGGTGTGAAAAGGGTTTACACCCGCCCCGCGAACAGTAGGGTAGGTACAATAATAAGTCTATGGGTAGGTAGGTACAGAATGCTGGTCCGTACGAAGCAGGGTTATTTTTGTATAGAAAAGCTTCGAGACTTGAATGTGGAAAACACATAAATCGGCCCGCCCGAACTATTTTTGTATGTTGTGTGCGTGCAGCAGCACGTCTATCATATAAACCGACAAACCACAATGAGCGATCGATGTGTACATAATATGAACCACCATGTACTGGCTCTGCCTTATGAAGAGTACGGTTGGCCACAGTCTTTGATACCCCATGGTAGACGGCATAAGGGCGCCAATCACACAAAAAGGTATTATAGCATGTGGCCGACTGTACCTAAAGCCGCGCCATTTGCCGCGCTCGCTCTCGCCCATATAAAGCCTCGCGTCCATTAGGCGGATCGGGGCGGGCCGGGCCGCAACAGAAAAATCCGCCTGCCTATATTTTGTATGGAAGTGCGTCCACTAGAGCGCATCGGGGCGGGGCGGGCCGCGACGCAATATTTTTGCCGGCGGATTTTTGCCGGCGGCATGACCCGCCCCGATGCGCCTAGTGGACGCAGGGGCAACAGCATGCTCGCGCATGCGAATGCGCGCGAGTGTTGCCATTTGTCGACCAGTATACATAATCGGCTGAATTATTGTTGTTCTTGTTTATAATAATGTAAAGAATTCTATGCTATTGGCGTGAACGAAATATCGCTGAACAAACTCTTAGTACGAATAGCTCAGTAAAGTTTAGCTTCAAAATTTAAAAAAACTGTAAAAAAAATGAATTACTCTCCACGCTGCTATCGTCCAACCTTAAGGGTGGACGATAGCAACGTGGCGGGAGATTCAAAATTTTCACAGTTTTTTACATTTTGTAGCTAAACTGAGCTATTTTTGTTCAGCGATTTTTCGTTCGCGGCTATAACATAGTATTCTTTTCATTATTGTAAACAACAGAACAACAATAATTCAGCTGATTATGTGTTCTAGTCTACGATAAGTTTTTTGGGCAGTGCCACTGCTTCATAGACCAGAACACATACTAATCGGCATAATAATCATCAATTTTATTAGTTTAAAGTGCATGAAATCCCTAATATAAAATAGTCTGTAATTTTGGCATGAATGAATAGGGCTTGGCAATTTTTTTGCAGCCAAGGGCCACATAGAGCCAAAATGGCATAAAAGCGGACCGTACCTGAAACTATAGGTAGGTACTTACCATACACTATAATTATTTTACCCATAGTATATTCAGAGTGAGATGAGCGCGCGTCAGCGCGACCGAAAATTTCAGTCTCAATCATACAAAATAATTTCAATCTGTTGAAAATTTCTCAATCGACTAGGCATCAAAAAGTTACAATTTAGGCAATGTCACAAAAAGTCACGAGGGCTCAAAAGTTACAATATTTGTGACTAGACAAAGTGGCAACACCAAAAAATCCGCCGAGCCGATGCGCCGATCCGCCCCGATGCGCTTAGATGGACGCACCCCAACGTTGCGTTGCGTTGCGGCCCGGCCCGGCCCGCCCCGATCCGCCTCATATGGACGCTAGGCTTAAACAAACGGAGTAAACGAAGATATCGTTTTTCTACCCTTAAATATTATCCGATTTCGTTGATTTTGGTGTCCGTCGTTTTTTTCTCCTTTATTTGAAAATCAAAAATTATAAAAAAAAACTTTTCAGCTATAAATTATTATTATTATAAATTACTAACTTTTTCGTTTGTATATGGGAGTGAATGAACGCGTTACGCGACTAGTCTGAGGTCCTTGTGCTAGGCCAGCTGCGCACTAAAGCACCGTATGGTCATTTATGCTAGACAGCTAGACTTGCTGTACACAAGCAGCTCAAAAAGAGCCTTTGTCGACATATCATGTCAAAAGCCTGATGGAACAGATCATTTAGGATGGATGGTCATCAACAACCGCTACAAAAGGAGCAAAAAGCAGTAGAGATGAACTTTCGTGACCTATCCGAGATAAGGCCGACGACGCCCGACGCAGAGTCTTGCTGTTATTTACAAAACAAATATAAGACAAACCTTATCTGAAGCTATTATTAAACACCTCATCAAAGCGTACAGCCAGTACCAGCGACAAGTCATTTATTCACTACTTACATTACAAACTGCTAACAAATCTTGCGCACATTTTGTTCAAATGTCTTTGGTAAGTCCATTCTTGCAAAACTACATTGACCAACTTCTTACAAAGTAATTATTAGTTCGCCCCGAACTGTGAACTCGCGACCCCGCATATCTCGGCAACCCCTCGACCGATTTGACTCCTGTTCGAACTTTAAAAAAAATATTTTTACTCAAAAAAGCTCGTAATGTGGACATTAATTCGACAACCTTCTTTGAGCAAAGTCGGACTTGCGGGCTACTTGGATTAGGCGCCAGAAAAGTTGTATGGAATTTCATTAATGTCGTGTTTTGCGGCCAGAAAAACTGTATGAAAATCCATTAATGTCGAGTTTTGTTTCATAAATAGAACTCAAACATCAGGTGCAAAAAGTATTTATTTAGAATTGGGCTGTATGGGTACTGGCAGTCGACACATTGCACAGAAAAAAAAAGCGCGGCCATATTGTTTTCGACTTTTCGCGCGTTGTTCGAAGTGATTTTTTTCTGTGTTTTTGTTGAAAAAGTGAACTCTCAAAGCGACGAATCCTCGGATTTAATGTGTTTAACACCGCCGGACATTCAAAATCAAGCGAAATTTGTAATTGGAAATTTATTGCCACCGAAGTCAAAAGAAAAATACAAGCAAGCTTACCAACAAAAAGTTTGCGGAATGGAAAATCGACAAAAAGTACTTAATCTACGACAAATGGTAAGCTAATTAAATTACTATTCTAATTAATATTTTAATTACTCGCATTGTTTGAGTAAAGCACTATACAAGCCTTGGTCTGCAATGAGTGCGCTTCTGGCCACGCTATGATTGCCTCGAGCTTAGCTTAGCTACGCTCTCGGCCCTCAAGTTTGGTCATCATTGCAGCCCTTGCTGGCCGCGCTATAAAGGCCTCGACCTTCGGTCTCGGCCTTCATTTCAGCTTGTCCGTCAAGGGCTGCAATGCTGACCGCACTGTGAGGGCCTTGAGCTGCGCTACGCTGCGCTCTGTCGGCCATCAAAAGCGCGCCAGAAACGCACTCATTACAGATCGCGGCAGTAATGTACTATTGTCTCACTCACCCGCCTACCAAAAATTACATTCCGACCAACAATAACTCACGTTATCTTCGAACGCACATTCTTAGAAACGCCGAATTAGAATCTGAGAACTTGTCTCGCTTCGATCGCTCGTTCAATACACACGTAAACCCAGAAGACTGTAGACAAAATACCTTCCCAGGATAACAGATACCAGCTCTGGGGCGGGTGTTTCGAGGAGGAGCCGTCATCGGTGCTGCGGCGACTGAACGACTCTCTACCCGTAGACTCGAGGCTCTTCCGGGAAGACATACGAGGTAGCCGCGGCTGGGCGCGAGAGCTACATAGCAGCGGGCACCTGAGCGAAGCTGACCATGCGGCGATCCAACTGGGTCTGGATGAAGTAAGCCAATGTACATTAATCTACCTAGTCTTTTTACGCCAACCATCGTCGCATCTGTCAGCCAATCATATCATCACATGCATGAAACAAAAGAGAACCGATGTTAGCGCTCCGTTCGTGGTATTGCCCATGAACACAAGAAGTGGGCGATGAATATTTGGAGACACCATCAATCATCTAACTACGCCAATAATGACGCATCAAAATAGGTGGCGGTTTTATGTTCGGCTGTAGGTATACGTTTTCTAATGTGCGATCTGCCCGATCAGAGATTTGAAGGTCTGGAAGCCAGCCGGAGAAAGTTAGCGAAGATGATAATAGTCAAGTTGCTCTACTCACAGAAAATCTGTGGCTCTACTAAACTAAACTATCTGTTCAGGTTGAAAAAGAGATCGAATCCGAACTCGCACAAACCGGCGTTCTGCGCGACACGGAAGAAGACATCCACTCGGTAGTAGAGAGGCGGCTGCGACGACACGCCGGCGACGCGGCGCTGCGACTGCACACGGCTCGCAGTCGCAACGACCAGTCGGCCACCGACACGAGACTGTGGATGCTGGCCTCCGTGCCGCGGCTGCTGGCGGCGTTGCAGGAGATTCTTCAAGTAGGAAGATTTACTTTGCCTGACTCCAACTAAGTAGAGTTAGTTAGTCGTTAGGTGACATCATCCACTCTGTAGTGGAGAGGCGGGTGTGACGACACGCCAGCGACGCGGCGCTGCGACTGCACACGGCTTGCACTCGCAACGACCAGTCGGCCACCGACAAGAGACTTTGGATGTTGGCCTCCGTGCCGCGGCTGCTGGCTGCGTTGCAGGAGATTCTTCAAGTAGGAAGATCTTCAGTTAGTCGTAAGGTGACCTCATAAACCAAAACTAGCAAAAACAAATGACCGTAACCCACTAAGGCCAATAATGGCCATATATCAGTGTGTAGACCTCATAGACCTGCATGCTAAAGAAAAATCTAAGTTTCGGTATACGGTTCAACACATCCGATTGCGAGTGTCGCGAAGAAACACGGCAACAAATGAGAAATAAATATGCAGGTTCACACGTTGAACGAATAAACAGACATTCGTCAAATAAACCATTCGATCGCCGTCTGTTATTTCAGACCCTGTTGAACCGAGCTGAGATTGAGATCGACATCATCCTACCTGGTTACACGCATCTGCAACGCGCTCAGCCTGTGCGCTGGAGTCACTTTATCATGAGGTACGTACGAGTACTTCATAGGGATGATCTAGGTGGCTTTCTTCACACTTTTCGGAGATAGCATGTCCTTTCTCCTTTCACACTTTGCCGGATGTCGTTGCCACATGCGGCAGTGCGACTCTTAGCATACTCGTAGTACCTAAGGCTTTGTATGAAACCACAAACGAATCACATACTTTGCCGCGTGCGAAAGGCACGCATAGAAATCCTTCCTAGTTAAAAGTCGCACTGCTGCACGACATTCGGCGAAGTGTGAAGGGAACCTTACTTACTTGCTCTCTGTACTTTTCTTTCCAGCCACGCATGGGCATTACGTGACGACTGCACCCGCTTCCAAGAGCAGCTAGCTCGCATATTGCGCTGTCCACTCGGCAGCGGCGCCTTAGCGGGCTGCGCTCTTCCCATCGATCGCCTCAGACTGGCTCGAGACCTGGGCTTCAACGAACCAACGCCCAACTCCATGTACGCCGTCTCTACAAGGGATCACATAGGTAATGATAAAAGCTAACGAGGTTTTATGCTTCTCCGGCGGCAAGACATAGAGACAAACGTTTTTATCTCGCTATCTAGTAACACCATCTTCTTATATCTTTCTAATATAAAACAAAGACGGGCTAGTAACACCATTCATAATTAAACAACGGCTGGACCGATTTTTATGATCTTTAATTTTTTCGATTTGTTTCGCCCCAAATAACAGAAAACTATTAAAACGTGAGAAAAATTGACAAAAAAAAAAGTCTGCGCGAACGAAGTCGCGTGCAAAGGCTAGTAGTGAAATAAAACAAGATGGCGCTAGTTGATAGTGGTATAAAAACGGTTTTCAATGCGTCGTGCCGGCGGCGGACGGGGCAGGTTCAAACGAGCCCTCAGAGTCGAAGTAGGTACCCTCTAAGGTAAGGACTGAACACAGAGCTCCTCTTTCATGTAGCAACTTTCAGAGCTGTAGGTGTTTTTGCTATTCACACTAAGGCGGACTTGCGTCACTCAGGGTTAGCAAACTAACTCCGAGTTAACTTGACATTTCCATACAAATTTTGACGTTAACTGAGAGTTAACTCGCTAACTCTGGGTGACGCAAGTGGACCTAATAATACTAATCTGTTATTTGCTTCAGTGGAATTCCTAAACGGAGCCTCCCTCTGCGGCATCCACTTGAGCCGCTTAGCCGAAGACCTCATCATCTACAGCACCCAAGAGTTTGGCCTCGTGCAACTTTCGGACCAGTTCTCTACGGGCTCTAGCCTGATGCCGCAGAAGCGCAACCCTGACGGCTTGGAGCTGGTGCGCGGCGCGGCTGGGTTGCTAATGGGAGATGCTTTCGCCTTCAGTTGTGTGCTCAAAGGCTTGCCCAGCACTTACAACAAGGACTTGCAGTCCGATAAAGAGATATTGTTCAGATCCTACGATAAGCTGATGGAGTGCGTCAAGGTGACGACTGGAACTGTATCTACCATGAAGGTGGGTAACTTTGCTTTATGCTGTAAAGCACACTTTAATGTACCTTCTCCTAAAGAGTAAGACAGTCAAAGAGAAGTATCGTTCGTTGATGAGGGCCGCTTTTATCCTTTAAAAAAAACATCAGAAATTATCATGAAATTAACAGACTAATAACCTCGAGTATGTGCAAGTGCCAGAGGCGGATCCAGGATTTTGGTTTGGGGGGGGGCTTGAACCTAATGAGCGTAGGTTTTCAAGATGAAAAAGCATTGTTTTATAGACGGTCTCAGGTGCTTTTGGGGGGGGGGGGGCTAAGCCCCCCCCCACTAGTAAATAAATCCACTAGTGCAAGTGGCATACTGGTAATATGAAAATGACTTGCCAATATCCCCAGGTAAACGCAGCCAGAGCTCTCAGCTGCCTAGAGCCCAGCATGTTGGCTACGGACCTGGCGCACTGGCTCGTGCGACGAGGGGTGCCCTTCCGCAGCGCGCACCACATCGTGGGTTCCGCGCTCAAACGCGCCAACGCACTCGGCGTCGACCTGCAGCGGCTACCGCATCATGAGTACCAGGCTATTTGGTAATTTAATATGTGCTCAATTAAGGTGAATACCTAGGCACAACTAGCGCCGCCAATGGAAAAAAATCATATCGTCTTTTTGGATGCGAAAGTGGCCTCTTTTGGCGATAAAAGATTCTATTCGTAGGTTCTAGGATCTGGAATCTAAACCTTAGGTCCTAAAAACTGTTTCGCGTTGATAACCGAATGAAGAGTTTTTAGCAAAAAACGCATCCAAAAAGAAGATATGTTTTTTTTCCATTGGCGGCGCTAGTTGTGCCTAGGTTTGGGCCTTAAATGCTCTCCTCAGAAATTACGATACGAAACATGCAGAATGGGACCATAGATTTGTGGCATGGCTGCTAGTTAACCAACGAAAGGGTGGGAAGACCCGACAAACACTACCCGGCGATTTAGGGGAGTTCTCTGGACTAACTAAATTGATATCGACCTCTTTATCGCACAAAGGATTATGTAGGCTAAGTTTGACTCCCTGTCCCCTCAGAGCGCATCGCCAACAAACTGGCGAGCTTGCTTCTTATAAATAAGATTAATATAATAAGAAATGAAATAAATAAAAAAATATATATTTACCAAATAAAGCTCTTTTTTCCAGTCCCGATTTCGGCGCGGAAGAGGATCTAAAGAAAATATTCTCATGGGAAGCAAGCGTGGAACAATATACCAGCACCGGTGGAACGTCACGGACGGCAGTAAAGGAACAGATACAGATGCTGAAGGCATGGCTTATGGAATAAAAAGTTGAACAGTGTGAAATATAAAATTGTTGGTCAATCTAGCGTTTTTATTTGTCTTGTACCTAATGTATGTAGGCGCGTAATCCTTGAAAACCCGATATATATTTACACCTTCACTTTATCTGTGTATAAATGTGCCTAAACCTCAAATAATTGCGGCACGTAGTACGTAACATAACTATTTTAATACCCTATCTATCCCGGAATAACGAACAATCTACCTGTCACTCTATTTCGAGTAATAAATTGGTACGCAAATCATAAAAAAACGTGTACGCAAGTTGTCACTTTCGACAGTCGGAAGACCTGTCGGTAACATCTCTGTGGGTAGTCTTCCACTTCAGCGAGCCAGACGAGGAAAACTGGGGAAAATACACGGAAAACGAACGCAGGGCTGCCTCCCCTTTCCACCCACTAACAGGGTAGGTTAGTTCGAGAACCACAAGACACCCGAGTTCACTCGAGGCAGCCGTCAGAGCCGGCGGTGGACTAATCGTAGCGAAGTGCGTTCTAGTTCATTCATTATTTAATTTTATTATTAACCCGTGTGTAACTTGCATACAGTAACTTAGTAGTGAGTTACCATGCACTCTAACAGCCCCTGTATACTCCAAAATATCCACCGTAAAAATAACCGTTTTTAAATGTCAAAAAAAATATTGTTAATTTAAATAAGGGCTATTTTTGAGTGTTTCGACGCTCAAAGGTCGAGTGGATTTCTTAGAGAATAAAGGCGCTGGTCTTTTGAAATATTCGGTCAGCCAGTTCGCTGACGGTCAGGTTTAATTGGTTCGCGAATCGCGAGTTTCAGATATTTTATTTAGAAAAGTGTCACGATTTGAGCTAAGTACCGACTAACGATTAGCCCTGTGGCCCTGTGGAGTTTCGCTAATTAACAACCTTTATAAGTATTTTTATAAGCTACTCGAAATTATCTAACGTGCACTTGGGACGTGTCTATAAAGTGGTGCAATATCGATGAGTTGACTACGCCGACAAAGCTTGTGCGGCGTATCAGAAAATCCGCGGCATTATATTAAATTCCCATCAACGTTCATAACGGAGATAGTTACACCGGATAGATAGAACAGCCTGAAATTTGGCAGGATCTGTTAGTGGATATAAAACAGTTACGATTGCGATGAAACCGTCATTATAATTTTAGAATGGCGATGGCGCGGTGTGTGCTGCGAGCGACGGTGCTCCTTGTGGCGATGGTGGCTTTTAGCGCGGCCTCCGACCACCGACCGCGTGATGAGATGGGACCTTACGCCATCGACGAAGAGGTGAGTTAAGGAAACTGAAACTATTTATTTAGATACAGGAATTTGCGTTGTCTTACACGGGATACTACAATTACGAACTCTTAATTATTTTTTTCTCCTATATGCGGGGGCCTGCGCGTTATAAAACAAAGTCGAAGATTGATACGGATAGATTTTTAGGCCCTTGCAAATTATTTGTTTTATGTTGATCTCCCATACAGTACAATATCGAAATAGACTTACCTAATAAATAACACGAAATAAAAGTTTTTGCACGTCCCAGAATTTACCTCACCTTTTTACTTACTCACTTGCCACGTAAAGCTAGACGTCCATTAGCGGCGGATCGGGTCGGGTCGGGCCGGGGCGGGCCACAAAACAAAATCCACCTGCCTGTATTTATATGAAACAGCGTCCACCAGCGGCGGACTTATGCGCTGCGGCCCGCCCCGCCCCGATCCGCCGCTAATGGACGTCTAGCTTTAGCTTTTACAGAAGGTAATAAAAGTGTGTTTTCCAGTTCATCCGGCACATCCACTCCATCATAAACGCGTTCCGTGGCGAGGTGGACGACCGCCACCAGGCGGAGAGCAACTCACCCGTCGGTACCAAGTATCGCGCGTTGAAACGCAACGCTGATTTCATCAACTCTATATTGGCGCTACCTAAGGGCATGGAAGAGGCGGGCCGCTGAACAAACACTAGTATCTCGCACTTCTGAACTAAAATGTATGTTAAGAATTACTGATACAATCACTTTTTATTGATACGACTTTAGCTCAGTCTGTAACAGCCGGCCTGTTCTCCGTAAACAAGCGGATCTTAGTAGTATATCCCGACGTTATCAAGTAAGAATACGTTTTTTAAATAAAATTTAGTATCTGAAAATGTAATTTAGGGACGGCCCGTTATATGAGTGGTTTTCCAGAAAATATTTGACACCGGGGTTTTTTACACTAATTCGGCCCCGCTAAACACTATTCTGCTTACCGTCGTACCTTATTTGCCCTCGTACGATAATTAATTCATGATTTATTTTGATTTTGATGAAATAATTATCGACAAGACAAAAAGTCGGAGCGATTTCACACCTTTTTTTTTCAGTCAACTGAAGAGCAATATAATAATTCTAATGATGCAGATCAAAGCTAAATATGGTTTTACACCAATCAAATTCATTACTGAGGCAATTATTCATACAGAAATATTAGTTTTTTCGAGGAATATGTCATGATAAGGAGTGTTCAAATGTTTGGGAACTTCACACCAGATTCGGACACTGATTAAATAACGTAACTTGTGTTTTTTTTAAGCAACAACAACGAGAAAAAACTCGATGTCAAAAAGTTTCTCGAAACGCCGTAAACCGTGGAAAGGACGAAGAATTTGAGATTTATCAGCCCATCTATATTTTATTGCAACCAGTGCAACGCTCAAAGTTTGTAGATTGCCGAAGTTGTTATTTATGTTTAGTTTGATAGACAGTTTGATGGAAATAAAATAATATATTTCAATATCTGGCTATTTGAAGGTGTACTTATTCAGTTGATTATGGTGTGTATGACGAAAATTGATTATGAGAAAAATTAAAAGCGGAAGTTATGTCAATATATTGTATTGTACTATTGTTTTACAATTACAACTAAAAACCTAATTAAATTTATTTGAGGTATATCGCGAAGGATATAAGAATGCCGCAGTTATATTCGATAACACATTATTTACATTTTGAATAATTCAGGTCCATAGGCCTAACTTTATGATAGTTTTAGGAGATATTTATTTACATACAAGAATTTAGAAATAGTTTGTAAACCACATTGGTAATTTCATTCCGCTTACAGAATTAACCGATATTTTCGATGACTTTTAAAGTAACCCATTTGATCAGACAGCAACGCAACGTCTGACTACCGGAATTAAAAACTATCAAAAAAAAAACAATTAAAACTAGAAATATCGACAAGGCAATAAGTACCATCATAGAAAAAAGACATAGAAAAATAAAAGTTTCTACATAGCTACAAATTGTGCCGCAAAGTACTATTGCAACACCTGACTCATGCATTTATGCGCTGTATGTAACAGCTGCATACATCCTTTGGACAACAACAAAATCAGTGAACATACCCATCACATCCTACGTTTCACCGAGTTTTGTTGTGGGGTAGTCACTAGAACTTGAGTGAGAATCCCGGGGCGACATTGATGGAGCGTGATGGCTGTACTCTGAAGCCGAGGGCCTCGTCGGAATCGGCGCGGGCCTTCTGTGCGTAGGCGGCGCCTCCGGCCGGCGGGCGCGGGCTGTGCGTGGTGCGGCGGTTTCCCTCGGACTTGGCCGGCCACGTCGGGAACATCGCCGGGTCTATGGCCACTGGGTGCTCCTGGAAAAGCAAAGAAAGGTTGTGCATTGGAGGTTTAAGCTTCTCGTTGTCATCGACATCAGAGGCGTAAGCACGGATTTTACGTTACTGTTCGATAACCAGGTTACTACAGGGTGCACTCTAAGTCGATAGCGGAACTTTAAGTAGGATGTCTACTGATCAATACAAACAACTTGTACTAGATGGCGACAAAAATGAAGCGAAAAAAATATCAGCTGTTTCATACATTTGGCGCAGTACTGAGTCGACCTTTTGTATGGAACAGCTGATATTTTTTTCACTCCATTTTTTTCGCCACCTAGTACAAGTTGTTTGTATTGATCAGTAGACAGCCTACTTAAAGTTCCGCTATCGACTTAGAGTGCACCATGTAGTAATGGCAAGAATAGTCTAACTTCACTATCTTTCTTCTTGTAATGCCGGCTCCTATCGGAGGTTGACAATCATCTTGACTATTTCTTATTGTTAGGCTGCCAAACGGAACAAGGAGCTCCTTACGCCATTGGTTCCAAGAATCCATGATATCACGCCATGATATCTTGGGTCTTCCAGGTCTCCTCCTGCCTGGTATCTTCCGTTGGATTACAAGTTGAAGGAGCCACTATCTTTACATGTCCAGAAACCAGAACGTAACAACGAACACGTGGCTTCGAATTACCCCATCTCAAAAAGTGTGATGTCGGAGCAGGATAACCCCTTTACATTCAATCGAAAAAGACGCATTAGCAAGTCTACGTATACTCGACGCAGAAATGAAAGACAGAGTCGATTGAACGTAGTTCCATTGATCGTTCGTTCCCAGTAGTTGGGACTTTCTTTTCCCACTAGTTACATTATGTGTATTATTTGAGATAATGGAACTAGTGGGAAAAAAATACAAAAAAGTCCCAGTAGTTCCATTGATGGAACAACTCAATGGAACTACTGGGAACGAACGGAGAAACCGACATTTCAACGTCTACTTTAAATATATTTTTTCTCGAGATGGTAGGTCCTGTTAAGCGGACCTCCGTTTAAGAGCAGTAACAGTGACTCACCGTGAAATAGGCGTGATCGAGCGCGGTTTCGGCGGTGACCCTCTTCACGGGGTCGTAGGTGAGGAAGCCCTGAAGCAGCGTGAGACCTGTCTCCGAGAGCAGGTCGGCGCCGACGCGCGAGCGCAGTCCGCCCGACGAGTGCTCCGCGAACGTCATCTTCTGCACCGCGGGCAGCTGGTTGTAGCCCGGCCAGATGGACTCGGACGGCGTGCCTAGATCCTGTAGGATACGATTGGATGTTATTTATTTTACCTTCATTACATTAGATCCATTAGCTTTGAGATTGTTTATTTTTCAGCACCATATTATCAATTTTTGTTTCTCTGCCAATCGCAGTAGTTTAATTAAGAATATTGTTTTATCTTTCGTGTAAATACTTTGTATCATACCGTCATAATTAAATCGCGGTTCGTCAAGTGAAAGAGGCGCTATCTTCTTCCAAGACTTACTGCCGGTTTCTGAATTGAGAAATTCGCTAAGCAAATGGGTAAGTATCGTCCTGTCTCTGCAGATTTCTCACAAAAGAGCGTGATAGAACGATAGTTAAGTATTTGCTTTGCAAAATTCTCAAATCAGAAACCGGGCCTTAAAAGGCTCGAGTCATACATAAACTCTATTCATTGGGATAGTGTCACTACACCACACCACAAACTAAAACTAAGCTTAGTACTGAGCCAGCATGCAATCAACACTCACCTTGAATATCCTATTCAACTGGTCAACTTCAGACTTGCCGGGGAACAGCGGGTTCATAGTGATGAACTCAGCGAAGATGCATCCAACGCTCCACATGTCGATTGGCGTCGAGTATTCCTTACAGCACAGCAACAGCTCCGGCGCTCGGTACCAGAGGGTTACCACAATGGGCGTGTATTGCCGCAGCGGAGAGCCGTACTCTCGCGCTAGACCGAAGTCGCCCACCTGAGAAAGGGGGGTTGTTTAAATACAGGGTGTTAAAAGACCGCCAACAGACCCGAAAGCCACACATACTAGACACCAAAACAAAGTACTTTTTCGATAAATTATTGCTGGGAAATGATTTTGGTTTTTTAGGTTATAATTTTTAATTTTTTTTTATCACGCATTGGACGTGTAACGCACAGAAGTCATATTGCGCAAGCGTAGGTATAAGTTTATGTTACTTGAGCTTGAAGTGCGGATATTTAGAATACATTGCAATTTTAACGTCATTTTTTGTAAGAAATATTCAATATTTCGATATGGCTTCTTGGAAAGGTATGTTCAGAACTAGATACTGAATACACTTCTGCAAAAAAAAAAGTTTTGAAAAGTCCGACTTTGAACCTCATTATCTCGGAAACCGTTGATTTCCCAGGCATAGTTCCTTGGGCAAAAATGTTCCTTATGATAAGGACAATACGTGGTTTCCCGCTTTGTTAGGTAGGTACATAGTACATTGTTGGCGGTCTTTTAACACCCTGTATAATTCACAGTAATAAGGCATAAAATTCAAGGGTTCTCAGGAGAGCCGTAACGAATGAGCAGTTTTCAGAACAAATTCACAAAGCATTTCGAAGATGGTGAATTTGTGCTGAAAACGGCTCAATAAGGAAGTAGAGCGTCGTCTGAGGAACTCAGTATGTTTCGCTAAGGTGACCTGGATTGGAAAAGTATTGAAACTGTATGCCGGTAGTCTCACTGTCGGAGTTCACAAAGTATTTACAATTCGGTCTAGATTGTAATAGGTCGGTAGAAAAGGGGCTACCAAGTTAAGAGAATCCATTGTCCATTGTCAAGTAGTGGAAAGATTGGAATACACAATCATATAGAAATAAGTATGCGTACCTTTAAAACGCCTTTGTGTGAGAGCAGGAGGTTGCTAGTCTTGAGATCTCTGTGTAAAATCCAGTTGTCGTGAAGGTGATGCACGGCCCTCAGCAGCTGCGTCATCAGACATTTCACTTCACCTGTAGATAACAAAAATAAAAACATATAGATTTACTTTTACAAGTTACAAAGTCAAACAATACATTTAATCATCTGGTTAAACACCTGCATTCTACTTGTCACATTTTAATTATATCAATATTGCATCTGAGCAGAAAAAGCGACGATCCGCAGCCCTCTCTGACTCAATGGAGAATTCTGGTCTCCGCCACCTTGAAGTGTGATGGTAATGATCCTCAGCATTGAGGTAACGATCATCAGCATTGAGGTAACGATCATCAGCATTGAGGTAACGATCCTCAGCATTGAGGTAACGATCCTCAGTGTTGAGGTAACGATCCTCAGCATTGAGGTAACGATCCTCAGCATTGAGGTAACGATCCTCAGCATTGAGGTAACGATCCTCAGCATTGAGGTAACGATCCTCAGCATTGAGGTAACGATCTTCAGCATTGAGGTAACGATCCTCAGCATTGAGGTAACGATCCTCAGCATTGAGGTAACGATCCTCAGCATTGAGGTAACGATCCTCAGCATTGAGGTAACGATCCTCAGCATTGAGGTAACGAACTACAGGAGGGGTGCGTGCATCTTTCTGAGATAATGTCTGGACGCACATTGAAGAAGGTATAGATACACACGTGTAACATCTTGGTCACAACATATACAACTGTTTGTCCCTTTCGGGGATAATGGCTTGAAGGGGAATAGATAGCTATAAAGTGATAGTCGCACGAATGTCACGTACAATTCGGAAGGCAAAGTTTTTTGTTCGAAAGTCCGTTATTGGCACCGTTATATGCGCTAAAATGTTTTGTTCCTATGACCGCCAACAGTATGCAGACCGTCGCGTGACGTCATAAAACCGCATCTTTGAAACGTTGTAAAATCCAAACTACTGAAAAAAATAAAAAATATTGAAATTAGTTTCTCAATATTGTCTAAAGATAAGATTAAGCCAATAACGGACTTTCGAACAAAAAACTTTGCCTTCCGAATTACCGGTACAATGATGACTGCTAGCAGAGTAAAAAAAAATTCACATAATCACCTGGCAAAAACACCTGCTTCTTACTCCTCATTGTTTCCATCAGGCTCTTGAGGTCGTGCTCGACGTAGTCCATAACGATGAAGATCTTGTCCATATTGGAGCCGACGACTATCTCCCGCACCGTCACGATGTTTGGGTGTTGGCCCTGAAACAGACGAATCGAACGTGCGACCCGTTAGACAAGATACCTCCCGCTCAAGGGGAGTCGGCGGTGCCCGGTGTCCAATGAATGCCGATATTTTCTTGTGACAAAATGGCTAAAAGTTACTTAGTACATCTTAATTTTATATCAAAGCTTCTCGCGTCGCGCTCGGCTGGTCCATGCCGCTGAAAATAAATAACATCTAAGGCCCGTTCGATGGAATTATTTTGCAGTAAAGTCTGCATGGCTGGTGTCGTGGTCTGGAGAATTTTCACCGGGTGGAAGGTTATCACTAGAGTTACCTGAAAATTTTGTAAATGTAATAAGTGCACCATTATTTGGATACTGCAACATGTATTGTGGCTATGTCTTTAGCATGTGATCGTTGGGTACTCGGGTAATAAATAGTTATGAAATAACAAAGGGTGCTATAGAAAAACCGGCCCTAATTACCTCGTCTAATCGATACACGCTGAAATTTTGAGATTGGGCAGCAAAGGCAGTACAATTTACAGTTATAGCTACAGGAAAGGAAATGGTCTTAGAGCATTATCGATAAATCGTATAAATAAAGGGTTCAATCACACATTTTGATAGAATGGTACGGCTCGCAAAGAAAATTGGTAAGTGGGGTGTACGATTGGGCTTCTAACACGGATCTTAACACCTTCTCTATCCCCAAAAAAAAACATTCGGACGACCCCATTTGTCAGAGTCAGGTTAAACTATTTTTTTGTAAAAAAATCATCATCATCATCATCATTTTTTGGTAGCATTTTTTCTTCCATAAGTCGAAATATAAAAGAAAAACTTAAGTCATAAGTCCTAGTCAAAAAAATATGTTTGATTTTGTATGGGCTCCGTGGCTCAAATGTTGGGTGACGGACTTGTCATTTAATTTTGTCGTGACCCAACATTAGGGTCACGGTACAGGGAACGTGTTAAGTCACAAGCCAACCAAGTTTCAGTACAAAAATACATTTCTGGTACTCTATTCAGTACAAAAATACATTTCTAGTACCTAACCTTCGTCACTTACCCAAATTCCTGAAAGATTATATCGTTATGAAAAGAAAGTATGGACAGTCTTACCTCTAAGGTAGCTGTAAGTCTGTAACGGTTTATGGTGCTGTCCTTGCTGCCTCATGTCAAAATCCCATCCTGTATTGCAGGTACATCCAAAAACATATTCACATACCATTATAAAAGGTTTTACATCAAATTACATTTACGACGTTTACAGTTAAATCTATTGTTTTGCTAATCAAACGGATGAAGATTTGCTATCCTAAATTACTTGAGCTCATTGCCCACGGCGACTTGGCAGCGTTTTATTTGCACCGAGCCACAGAAGCAATACATTGCAAGGCGATACAGTAACATTCATGACTGTTGCGTGGTGGTTCGAGTTAGAAAATTATTATTTTCATTATTACATTAAGTTACCCCTCACACGACCAATGACTAACTGTCATCGGTGACCAAAAATGCCCCTATTTTCAAGGGCATCCTTTTAAAAAAAATCTTATACCTTTTTTTTATTGAGATCGGGAGAGCGGAAGTTTAGTGGGGGTCTGTATGGTCCATCGTCTGTATGGATTCCACATGGTTACTTTATCGAGTCGCTGTGGGCTAAAGCTCTTCGTAAAATTAGCTTAGAGTAAAGATGCAATTTCAGAAACTACTAGGAGGTACGTGTGCGTACGATCCAAATGCTACAGAGAGTATCTTTAATAGATTTTAACCACTCTCTTATTTAAATACAATACATTTACAGAATGTTCGATAACATTTTAGACATTTTGTCACAGAAAATAACGAATGCAATTCGATATTAGGGTGCTCACTCCATTCAGCAGGGAAATATAAAATATGTATGGGCAATATGGTAAGGATAGTAAACTGTTTCCGAGCGGAAAAGCTTGCACTTATTTATACGGAAATGGCACCAATGGACTTTCTTGGTATAAACTTGTGTAGCCTAACAGCACAAATCTTAAAAAATATATAAACCCAAAAATATTGAAAGATGTAAATGAAAGTATTCTTTATTTATTGAATATTTCACCTTGTAGTATAAAATAGATTTTATAATATTAAATTGATTTGCACTTTTAGAGCACCAGTAAAAAAAAATTGTTTAGTGGGTTTAAACTAAAATATCATAATAATTTATGACAACGATTAGTTTTAGCGAAACAACCCTGTTGCAAAATATAATATTTCCAAACCGGACCAAACATGGTCGTTTATTTATTTGAGATGGTGATATAATGTAAATATTAACTTTACTAAACTCTTATCAATAAATAACTTATCACTAAAAACTTATCAAGACTGTAAAAGCGTTGATTTCTGTCAGTGAGGTAACACGGCAAAATGAGATACAATAAAAATGAGCTGATGAATCTGTAAAACCGGCTGAATCCGCTCCATCGCAAAAGGAGCGGACAGTAACCGAGGGATATAAACTATTTGGTAACATCAGTGGTCCATGCTCGAGCTTCAAAGAATTTATTCTAAAATTTGTTCAAACAACGATCGTTTCGTTCCAGCTGTAGCACATACATAACAGTGGCGAAAGTAATACAATAACCAGCGAAAATTATTTATATCAATAATTTCTGGTCCACAGACATTATTATTTGGGCAGCTGGGCCTTCCGTTTCTAGAACATATGGAAGTGCACAAGTTTTCAAGCGGCAGCGCTGGCTGTTATTTAAATTAGTCAGAATTTTAATAACAATAGCTTTTAATTAACAAATTATCCACGAATTAGCTCTACGGCGAATATTTGGTAGAACTCAAAGGCAACTAGCGTCAAATTCTATCCTCAGTAGCCAAATTCTGTGGACAGTTTGTTTATTTAAAATATCCGTAACTCGTACCGTATAACTCAGAATCGGGGACAAAGACATATCTCTTGAAGCTCGCACTCGGACTTTACCATCGCTTCCTGAATTTGCGGGGCGTGCTTGTGGGGTGGGACGCAACCGCTTTGACGTGTAGCCTCACTGGTGAAACTAAAGTATAGCAGAGACATTAGACTAACACTGACGTTTCTGAATAGACGTTATGCCAATATTGCCAATGCTATATTGAGGGCTAGTATAGTAGAGCTTCGACCACGGCTCGGCATCAGTACGATAGAACATTAAGCTAGTGCAGAAGGATACAGCTATAACATCAGACTTTACTGTCACAAAAATACACGCCCATATAATTCTCAAAAGAAAAAAAATGCCTGGTTTAGGTGGCAATGACAAAATGCCAGCTGGTGGCCATTACCAAGATTGTAGGTAAAACATCCAACTCACGGTATACTCATATTGCGAAAACAGAGCGATAAACCAATAAATTTTATGCTTTTTGAAGTTGAATTTCAAATCTGTGGCTTTCTTTGAGGAAGTGGGCCGAGAAAAGTCTATCCGATATACAACGTGGGTTGGGGTCAAACCATTTGATGAGAATAACACGTTTGGCATAGAGGCCCTTTCTGTTTGTACTTCTGGATTTCGGCGTATTGAAACTATATTGTCATCATAAGGAACCATTTTGCCCAAGGAAATATGCCTGGGAAATAAAGGGTTTCTAAAACAATAAGGTTCAAAGACGGACTTAAAAAAACAAATATTTTGCAGAAATGTGTTTAGTATGAGTACTTAACATTTGTTCTCAGGAAGCCATACATTTTTTTTTATATTTCTTATAAAAACGACGTTGAAATTGCAACCTGCAATTTATTTCAAACATCGGCACCTCGAGCGTAAGGAAGCAGCATAAATATATGCTAACGCTTGCGCAATATGACTTCTCTGCATTACACTTCCATTACGTGATCAAAAAAAAAAAGACCTAAAGATCCAAAATAATTTCCCAACAATAACATATGGAAAAAGAACTTTGTTTTAGTGTCTTGTAGTGTCGTACATTTCATGTCTGTCGGCGGTCTCTTAACACCCTGAAGATATAGCTGTATCCACATGTCAAACGTCATTCTATCCCTCAGATAACATTCTCCATGATCAGATTAAACGTCGATTCAGAACACTGAAAATAAAAACTTCAGGTTTATCGTCATCACAAAATCTATAAAATACAACAAACTCGGACCATCATTAAAATTAAATAGTTTCTCTTGTAAAACCTTAAACAAATACTTTGGCTAAAACGATTGGATGCAAAGGTTATATAAAGTTGATGAAGATGGAAAGACACCAGTAACTACTAGCTGATCATTTTTCAAGTCTAAAATTCGTTTTTTTGTCATTATAACAAGTATTTTTCTTATAGGTACAGGATGGGCCAAAGAAATACCGCTAACAAGAAAATCTAGATACGTGAGTGACGTCAAGACCTAAAAATCACACTCATTGTGATATCCTTTTTTTTATTTTGCATTTTTCTTGTCTTTTGTCATCGATAATACCTAAGTCACTAAAAGTGGTTATATAGAAGTGACCAACGTTTTGAATTCCAAGAAAAACATCACAAGTCTAAGCCTGCTGACGTTTTTCCAGAGACTCTAAAATGGTTGACTCGACTTTAGTCTTTACAGTCATAGCAAGTAGGAACTTAGCAGGGCCTCAAGTCTGTAACGCAGTTGTTTCACGATGGGTTCATACAGCGATGTAGAAAAAACACGAGCTAATACCCGTTTGTCCTAACAACTGTGAACCTGTCGATACACGATACATGATTACAAACTTGAGGCCCTGATGTTTGAATCTAGACCGAATTTGAATTGGTCCCGACTGCTTGATTAGCAATTACATAGGGGTGTTTCAGGTAGGTATCGGTATCATGTGTCTAGATTGTCCTGTTAGATGTTTCGCCCACCCTGTAAAGTATCCAAGGGGATGAACATAAGACTGTCGCATTGTTTTGAAGATTCATAAGTGCATTATTTATTTTGATACTATACAATTTTCGCCAAAGCTCAGGGGATCATTTTATGCAATATTTATTCTCCCTTCACAAAATGTATAAAAATAACTATTTATTACGTTTATAACAACGAGAATTTTTTAATTGTTGCAAGAAATACTGGTCAATCCCCTCAGCTACAAAACTACCAAAATTGCAATGTACTGATGTGAAAAGTGAATTACAAATAAGCTCTTTTCTTATTATCTGTAAGTTACCTCTTTAGCCGATGAAATCTCTTCAATGTCTTCCGTGTTGAGTCGAGGGATCCCCAAGAAGAGATATTACTTAAATTATTTTATATATCACCATCTCAAATAACAGACCGCCCAAATGTAGTCGACGCAATTTAAAAAGATGAAACAAAACTTGGCTTCGTACATGGAAATATCAATGAGAGAGCATTGTAGTATTCCCCGGGAATAAATTCCTTATAAGGTTTACTTAGGCCCGCCCGTGTATCGAAGTTGTTAACCCTTGCTATTGGGTCACACCTCTAGCACAACCCTCTTGCAGGTAAGAGGTGCCGGGCCTGTAGGAATAAAATACAAGGCATTAATTAATTGAATTTAACAGATGAGCCATCGAGTGCTTCACGGCTCGCGGCTCGGAGCGGCTTAACATTACACAGACAACAGTCACGAGAGAGTACCTCTACATACTGCTAGCAGTGACGCATATGGATGGCTCAAATAGTTAAACTAGTATAGAATCGATTGGTGATCCTACCTTCAATAGTGTATTGATCTCCCGCAAGGATGTAATGGGGAAGCCTTCCTTTTCTTTCTCCATTTTGAGTCGCTTCAGGGCAACAATCTCTTCGGTGGTTTTGTCGCGGGCTCTGTAAACCACTCCATATGTGCCCTCCTCTATTCTATTTAGACACTGAAACTCCTCAACAGACCGACATCCCTGGAAGAAATAGCTTATTAGTATACTCAGCAATGGCATCGTAATACTGTAGATCGCGTTACAAAACGACAGGTTTTTTTTACTGATTCTTCTGGTGATTCTCGACTATTATTTTACCGAAACAAGGTTACTCCGATCAGACATAAACTCTAAAACAGAGCATCCAGAAAAAGACAAATGATCAAACTTCACTTACTAGGAAAGCTGCTACATCTAGGTGTTATGCCAATACATTTGAGTGTAACGTTCATGTGGTTGTTAGGACCAATCTGCTCTATCAGAAAGTACCTATAACTTTTGGTTCATCTCATAACGCGCAGGATTAGATGTGCCTTGGTTTATAAATCTGCTGCCAGTCCCTCACATGCGCGAATGTTTGCGCAAACTCATTTGCGGACCCAATCATTTCTTTGCGAATGTCGTTTCACACTTGGGTTTATGCATTGGTTCGAATTTGAGAGATGCAGATAGGACGCAGCTAAGGGTACAAACTAATTAGATCAAAAGTTACACACCTGTAAAGCCGGGAAATATGGCGGTAAAGCGTTAATCTCCTCTTCCCTTCGTTTAACTTCTTCCTCATCCTCCTTTGGTTGTTCCTCCTCAACAGTGGGTTTGCCATTCTCGCCGGTGGTTGGAGGCGGGGAGAACGAGTGGGATCTACTCCGAGATCGAGATTTAGACTTAGTTCGTGACCTGAAATGTTCGGCACATGTTCCATTAGTATTTTTAGGGAAACTTGGATTGATAATTCTGGCATGTTTATTAGTCTTTTTGAGATGGGCTGGGCAATCATACTCCATCCAAAAACATGACCTAGGAACTACTGCATCTGAGTGGTTACATCACTGTTGGGAAACCACTGGCCACTGTATAATTCCACAAAATGTAAAATGCCTCAAGAAAATTTTCTTTAGTAACTTAAGCAGACATGATATCTTCTTGTGGCCACGAGACTCCTACAGATATTGGCGATGAATTCAGCAATATCGCGTGACGACGCTAGTGAACTGATTTAGTGTTAATATTAATAAATATTACACACCTTCTAGATTCATGTGACGATGGAGAATCATGATGGTTAGACACTTTTTCAGGTGACTTAGATTGAAGTTTGGGTTTCTCAGTTTCGGCTTCCTCTTTATCCAGCTTTAAATTGTCTTCTTTTTCGTCAGGCTCGTCTTCAGACTTAGATTCCGCCTCCGAATCTGTATCGGTACCAGAACTGTCATCATCGCTTTCACTTCTCGAATGTTCACCTGAAAAAATACATACATCAATAAAATAGAAACACACATTGAATATTATTATAATTATATTTGAAGTATGTTGTTAGTTAATGCCTTACTCTTAGTAAGCCTTACTATTAGTAAAACCCTAGTAGGTACTCAAACCTCAGCCAACTGCTGGCTCCTTAGAGTATATTTTTCACGAAATAGAATCGATTGGCATAAAAAATTTCGTATTTTATCCATACAAAATTAAGGAGGAAATTTTTTGGCGATTTCTGTCATTTCTAGTACTCAAACTTCAATTGCATTCTTGGAGTCTTTTGATCCGTCCACGAAATAGGAAAGATTGGCATTTTTTTTTATGTTAGCATCTTAAGCATTTTTTTTTTGCTGATTATACATTTTTTCCAAAATCTGGATATGTAAAATATCTCAAAAAGTTATGGATGGTCTCCTAGGAACGTTTACCTGTAACTATAACCATTGAGGTACCTGTCCATGCTGCCCCGTTTTAAAAATTCACCCTGTATAGGTCTAAGAGCAACACATTAAATATTACAATGAATGGAAAAGCAATACATACCCTCTTCAGGATCAGAATGTGGCGATTCACTCTTCATTTCAACATCACTTGTATCAGACAATGTGACCACAGCTTCTTCAAAATGTGGCGATTCCTCAGGCTTGGTTTTCTTACTGGATGTATCCTCGGGCGACGCTGAACGTTTCTTTCCACGACGGCGGCGCTCCTCCCGCCTCGCTTCAAGTTCAGTCCTGGATTCATGTTTACGCTTCTCCATTTCACGCTCTGTCAACAAAAGGAGTATTTAATAATACTATCACTCTCATTTAACGCATTGGCTGCCGGCCGTTTTTGCACGGACGACGCAATAGTGCGCTAGGTATCACTTCGAACAAGGCCTGGGTCACGTATACGCGCCACAATTTTCTCGCGAACGTACGCCGTGTGCCTTTGGGCGCGTCTGTGCGTCACGCGTCAATAAAAATGTGGAAAGGTGTACAATGGGTAATACAAACGATGACACACAGACGCGCCGAAAATGTTTGTTCAGTTTACTATGGACGATTATGTGCGTCCAAGGCACTCGGCGAATGTCTCGAGGGCGCCTTAACTAGGGTTTCTCATTTCTCGACCTTTTTTATTTCCCGGAGCACGAGAATTCTCGACCACTATTTCCCGGGAATTCCCGGGTTGTCGAGAAATATGGAAATTTTGAAAAATATGTGTGACTTAACAATAAAACTACGCTTTTTATGCAATATTTAACAACATTTATCAATCAACAACGTAAATTTTTAGTTTCATGTGACTTTAACTTTGGAAAACTTTAATTAAGCGAAATAAACTCTAGCGAGATCTTTTTATCATTATTACAAACAATTAGGACTAAATAGTCTTTTTCTATGGAAAAAACAAATAAAATATCTTCTAAAAACAATGTGACAAACAGCACTAAGGCTTTGGGAAAGTTTTTGAAATTAAAAGAAAATCCTTCAGACCTCTACTTAATATTTTCTCCATACAAATTATTCCAGTGATGATTTCTCGAAAACAATATTTTTGGACTTTGGATCGAAATTGCGGTAACTTCTAGAAGTCCATAGCTAATTATTATTTTTCTGGTAATAGATAAATTATCTGAGACCCTAAAGAATAAAAAATATCTGTGAAAAGTCGAAAGAAAAAACAGTTAGAAAATAAAATCCAATGCTAGATAATTTTTTTCAAAAAAACCTTAAAAGTCCCATAACTTCTAAACGACAAAAAATGGCTGAACATACATGGGGGTGATTCGGGTAGCCCTCGGTGTCAGCTATCTAGAATTTCTCGCTTGACGTCTATGTTTGGGCCACCCTGTATGTGGTTGACAAGTTCACCGACAAAAGAATTGAGATCTAAATGGGTGCCGCCAAGTTCTGTAGACAATCCTTAAATTTATTTATAATAACGTAAAACATCATTTTAAAACACAATCAATTGTTTTTTTACTGCTACAACAATGTTTGCTATTTAAAAATATGACATTTAATTTTAAATAGTAGAATTATTTACACAAAACAAATAACTTATGACCTATTGAAAGTCAACATTTACTTGGGTAGTTTTAACGGCTAGTAAACTAACTACATAACATGAGTAACATATGAAAACTAAAAACTAAAGTCGTTCTTGAACTTGGCTCTTTGACACGCTGGCGCTGGGCATAGTGAATTAGCCCGCGCGCAAAAAAAATGCACAAAAACGATTCCTGTATCAAATACACTAAAAAAATCGAAAATTTTCACATATCAAACCCTAGAATTAGGTGAGAGCTATCTAAAACAGCCAGTTTTGTGTTGATACCCATAACAGATTGCAAGATATTTTGTTTGAAAAAAAGTGCGCCGCCTATTTTTTTCCATCAAACGATCATTTATTTTGTTCAATACCACAAATAACCATATAAGAATTGAAATAAAACGGACGAAGCAACATAATTATACTAGTTTATAAAAAGAAAACCCAAGACAACATAAACACAGCCGCGCGCGAGCGCAAGCCCGTTATTAAGTTTTTAAAATTTTTGACTGAATTTCTCGATTTCTCGATTTCTCGATCACTTTTTTCTCGTCTCGAGTAAGGCAAAATTTCCCGGGAATTCTCGGTTCGAGAACTCTCGAAGAGAAACTCTAGCCTTAACGCGTCCAAGGCACGGAATGTGTTATAACAATAACATTTTAATAAAAGACACATACCAGCTTGAAGCAATCTTTTCCTCCTTTCCTGTTGGTGCTTGTCCAGAGATGAATTTCGTTCTGGACGTTCTTTATCAACATACTCTTGCTTACTCCTTGGTTCTTTAGTTTGAAGCTCTTTGGTTATTCTTTTACTTAGCAACCTAGAGCGCAGATCTTCCAATTCTTTATCACCTGAAGTGCGGTCCTGATTTTCTTTTTCATTGTGTCCAGACTGGCCTTGATCTGGCAGTGCCCTAAGTCTAGCCTCGATGCTTGTGTCTTTTCTTTGTTTTCGTTCTGGGTCTGAATACCTTGCTTGACTATCACGGGCTACATATGTTTCTCGGTCCCTAGTTTCTTTTTCTTTGTACATTTCTTTTTCCCTATACATCTCTCTAGGCCTGCCGGCTTCCCTGTAGGTAGCATTCTCTCCCCGGTACACGTCTCTATCTCTGTAGTGGTCCCTGTCGCGGTAAAGTTCCTTCTCTCTGTAAATTTCTCTTTCTCTATTACCATCCTTTTCTCTGTAAATTTCCTTCTCCCTGGGATCTTTATCTCTGTACACTTCTTTGTCTCTTGCATCCTTTTCCCTGTATACTTCTTTGTCCCTAACCTCTTTTTCTCTGTACACTTCTTTCTCCCTAACATCTTTTTCTCTGTAGACTTCTTTATCCCTTGCATCCTTCTCTCTGTACACTTCTTTGTCCCGAACATCCTTTTCTCTGTGCAATTCTTTGTCTCTTGCCTCTTTTTCTCTATACATTTCCTTTTCTCTAATATTATCTCTTTCCCTTTCTCTATAGAATTCTTTCTCCCTCACATCTTTTTCTCTGTACATTTCCTTTTCTCTGTAGGGGACTTTATCTCTTATTTCCTTATCACGATAAAGCTCCTTATCCCTGTAAGACTCCTTTTCTCTGTAATATTGTTTGTCTCGGTAATAATCTTTAGGCATCTCTTCTTGGTCAGTGGCTTTGCTCATATTATCTCTCTTTGATTTGTCAGGCTTGTCTCTTTCTCTGTTGGAAAATAAAGATTAACTTTCATATTATACCTAGTTACAATGTTACATATTACATGGGAAAAATAAAATAGCACAATATAAAAAACTTACCTGAACAGATGTTTTTTATCTTTGCGAGCAGCTTCCTTGAATCTTTCCTTGGTTGATTTTTTGTGTCCTCTTCGGTCTCTATGAGACATACGAACAACAGCTTGGGGCGGTTTTATCACTAGAGAATCTGCGTTGTCCCGATCTTCATCAGATAAACTACAATAAAACAGAACACTGAACACTAGTAATAAACAATATGATAAACAGTAAACAATAAATAGGTCATACATATCCAATGAACTGCCTCTCTTACCTCGTCCATGAAATTAGTGTGACGGTATTCTATGTTGTGTTTCCTATCTATGCATGCATGATGATGAGATCCCTTATCCTTATCAGGGACATAGGGCCCTAGGGAGGGATCTCCATGCAAGCGTGCAACTTCCAATAATTAGGTTGAAGCACTGGACTGGCTTTTGTAGAATGAATATTAGGTTGGCGAGTCAAGTTAGGAGTGTGACAAATTGTTGCATTTCTAGGTTAGATTATTAGTACTAGATTCTAATAGATTTTACCTAAGATTGATTCAATTATACTTCTTAATTCATAACCCAAATTCAAACACAATAAATTTCTATTTTCTCTGCGCCCTGGATCCGCAAAGCCTCCTACCCAAAACGCGTAACAGGAAAACAACACCTCAAAAATTACGAGCCTGTTTGCATGGACAGTCATTTCTGTGGTATTTGAATGATTTTCGATTAGGATTTTAACAGATGCAGAGTTTTGTATTCTCCTTTCTTACCTGAAATCCAGTTCATCCTGGACAGGACTACGTGCCAATTCACCATCCTCACTTTGTTCGTCCTCGTAATTACTCATAACTCACTCAATCGATCGAACTGTTAACCTTTTTGTCCAAATACACTCGTCTCGAGAATAACTTTGGTAGAATCTACTTTTAACACTGATGAATAAAACGCAAACCAACTTATAACAAGCACACAACTCGAAAATTAGAAACCTCAACTCATCCAACGACACGCGCCATTTTGTTTGCCCACCATTTTGACACTTGCTTGACAGTTCCTTCATTCACTGAATGAACGACGAAATTATGTGGAAGTCTATTTCCGTATCCTAATTTTAGTGGTGTGACATTTCCGGTTAGCTAAAGACGATTTTTTTGATATCTCGATCCAAGGCCCCTCTACCAGTCTACACATTGGGCCAAGTTAACACACCAAGTAGGCCAAATGCCCGCCAACATACACAAATCCCCGTGTACACACGACAGCACGTCGACCTTTACACGCTAGACTCTACTACTCGGTTACATTACGGGCGACTTTACAATAAAAGTGTACAGTCTGACGTGCTGTCGTGTGTACACATTGGTGCACACAATGATTGTTTTCATCATTCACTGGAAGCGGCATCTCCTTTAGGCCCGACACATACAGACGGAAAATTTCCGGATGAACGGACGAAAAAAAACCGTAAAAGTGTGGTAGGTGTAGGTTCATAGACTTTGTATGCCGTCACTAGCACTACTGCGTACGGAATCCCGATTCGATAGCTAGGAGGCGAATAAAACTGGGCCCTTAGCCTGTAACGCAATGGCGGGTCAATGGCGTCCCGGCAGGAGGACAAAACCGGGCTCTCCTCGTTTTTCTCCTACAACCAGAGAACTAATCCTCTAGAATTAGAATCAAAATATTCTTTGCTGTACTAAAAATACATTAAAAGGACAGACAGCGTTAGCAAATCGTAATTGAAGTCGTCACCTGACAGCCCATTTTGGCACCATTGTGTTACAGGCTAAGGGCCCTGTTTTAACATTATGTGTTCACGGTGCGTGGCGTGTGTAAGCCCTTTTCGCAGGGTTTCACGGCTTGAGTGTAGAGGCCTTTTCGATTTTGAAACGCAACCTCAATCAAACTAAAAAGTTAATCTGTGTCTCACTCATTGACACTTGTCAAAGTTGTCAAACATTAAAAAAAGAAACAGCGACGAAAGAAAAAGGGAAGAAAAAAAAAAAAAAAAAAAAAACAACGGAGCTAAATACTGGAGTGGAAACTAGAGAAAATAAATATTCCACTGCATTTGCTCGCAGTTGCTAGCATTTACTATTGAAAAACAAAATCACAAAGGATGTTGGTAAGTAGCTACAGCTGCAACTCGTAACCACCTTTAGACCATTAGACATCATCCAATTTGGCCATGCTAATCCAATATTATGTGTCCTACACACAGGCTCTGTGTCCCACAGGCCAGCCGATCCTTTGCCTATCTAATATTATTGTATTCCTCTTTAGAATAATAGGTTAATGAACTCGATAGCGAATGCAATAGACAACAAGGAGGAGTCAAAGAAACGAGCGGAATCTGGCAAACAGTTGCTGCAGGAGCTGCTCTCCTGCGTGCAGAACTGCCAGAACCGATTTGGAGGAAAGTCCGAGCTTGCCACTGAAGATGACATAAGGTACAAAGCTCCATAATTTTATTTGTGAAAGTACTTTTACAAAGTTCTAAGTAGGTGCTCAAAGATAACTGTGTTAAAATAAAATATTACAGATAGGCGTGTATTCTGTCTGTTCTAGAATATCACAGCTGTGTGAGAAATGGGAAAAGGTACTAAGTCATGGTATAAGAACTAACTTATCAAGTTCAGCAATACAGAGCTTGGTCACAGCTGGCTTAAACTTTACCTTCAACATTGTTAATGTCGGTAAGACAACCATTGTATATTTCCCTGTAGCTTCAATTTGTTAACACATGATTGTTATTGTATTATAAAATAAACTTTTTGCAGGAAATTCACTGTGGAGTTATGCTTGCTTGCATTTAACCAAACATGAGCAGGAGAGATTTAAGATATTGTCAAACATAAACACACCACTGGGATTCTTCAGAGCTTTCTTGAGATCCTCGTTGAATGAGCGTTCATTGGAAAGGTTTGTACAGTGGTTTATCTCTGATTAAGACTAGTAGTAGTTTTCCCTGAACTGCGAACTCGCGACTCCAAATCTCGGCAACCTCTCAACCAATTTGGCTCATGAAAACCAAAAAAAAAATTTTGTCTCATTTACCCTTCTACTAAATTTCCGATCAACGATAATCAAGTTATCGTCGGACAAACATTAATTCACACAAAAAAATTAATGCAGGATTGTTCCAGTAGACTCGGAGAATTTCTCTCGCTTAGCTCACTCGAACAATTAAGAAAATAAAAACTAATGGAGATAGTGATAATTATAATATTGGTCTGGTATGGACTTTCTCTCATTTATTCAGGTACCTGCATAGCTGGATTGGTCATGGTCTCATATTGGAGTACTTTGAAGAAGGCTCACTAGTCAGAGACCCTGAAGCTTCCAATCTACTTCCCAACATGGCTGCTGGTAGGTTTAATCACAACCTTTTATATGGAGGTACTCTTGAAGTAAATGTATACACTGCTGATTAATATATTTAACGCATATCATGTTACAGGCTTATCATCGGTTCTGTTTGCCTTATCAATTGACAGGGCAGAATTGAATGATACTCAACAAGCTAACCAGCTATCCAAACCTGAACCGGTTATCCCTTTACCAACCCCAGTGAAACCAAATAGTAATTTAAAAAGGAAGCCTTTACGACAAGTTATTTCTTTTGACAAGAGTGAGCAGCGAAGCAATCAATCAAAAGATAAAAGGAAGTCTTTGCAACCAACTGAGCCAATGGATGACTCAGCATGGAACAGCGCGCCGCCGACTTGCCTTAACTCGCCGGACCCCGTGCCGCAGATGGCATCCTCAACCAGTGAACCCACCAGTTCAGAGTACAAAAGTGGTATAAGACATTTCTTCCCAGACAGTGTGAGAGCTATGGAAAGCCTCACGAAGCTCTCTGAGCGCGCCAAAGAAATATTCTCGTCATCCCACAGCATAGACACTAACAACTCGATCCATAGAGACGATTTTAGCGTGAGCAATTTGAAGATATCTGAAAGTGACAGTGAGGAGGTAGCTGGCAGTATCGACGGCAGTACCTCGTGTCTGGAGCTGTGTTTCACAGAGGACGAGAGTGGATCGGATGACCGGACACTCCAAGCAGTATTAGAGAAGAGAGAGAAGGAATATTTAGCTTTACAGATGAAGTACAATGAAATAGAATTAGGTAGTAAAGAGAAGATTCTCAAGCTAGAAAAAGTTGTGTTGGATTTAAGCAAGTAAGCGACTTTTACTAATAATGATTGCTTTAGGATTGACTATACTCAAAATAGCTTACCACATTCTTATTCAATCCTTGTTAATTTCAGAGAAAACGATCGACTAAAGGAGCAGCTCAGGCAGTACATGTCGGCAGTTGAAATGAGCAAAGCTTTAAAAAGTGGCGATGGCGACAACGACGAGATAAACCAATACGAAAAGAAACTAGTTCAAGTAAGTATCTTGCTTGCCTACTTCCTTATATCCTTATGTTTAGTAAATATCAACCAAACCCACTGTCATAGTGTAAAATGTGTAGAATTCTGTCAGAGATGTCTGTGTCACAGGTTTCACCTCAATGTAGTAATGTTGCTCTTAAAAGATAGAGGCCCGGTTTCCGAGTTGAGAAATTCACTAAGCAAATGGGTAAGTATCGTTCTGTCACGCCCTTTTGTGAGAAATCTGCTGAGACAGGACGATACTTACCCATTTGCTTAGTGAATAACTCATCTCGGAAACCGGGCCAGAGATATCTAGCGCTACTTAATTTAATTTAATTTCTGAAATAAATTATACAAACCAAATTAATTCCACATAAAAAGTGTATAGACCTGCGCGAGGGAATATTTTTCGCCGTGAACAAAGGTCTGCAGAGCGTTTACCTGTTCCTTGTGTTCGATATTCTGCACAGTTGATACTAGTGGTTCGCCCCGAACTGTGAACTCGCGACCCCATATAAACTATTTAGCTCATGATCGAACTTAAAAATTCTTTTAATTTCATTTACCCGCCTACCAAATTTCATAATGATACGACCAAATTTACTCAAGTTGTCGTCGAACGAACATTCATACTTACAAACATACATACATACAAACATACATACATACAAACGCCGGATTGTTCCAGTAGACTCGGAGAACTTCGCTCGCTCGTACAATAATAATATTTTGGCGGAATAAAATAATGCCGACAATCGTCTGCGCAGGCATAAGTGTATTTATACTATTCCCAGGTGGCGGAAATGCACGCAGAGCTGATGGAATTCAACCAGCACTTACAGAAGAGACTGCAGGAGCTAGAGAGCGGTTCTGGCTTGGAGCTTGTTGACTATCCGGAGTCTAACGTGAAGGCGTACATTCCTACCACTTTTCTAATTGGCAAGAAGGCGAGATCGTACCATGTTTATCAGGTAAAATAAAACTAAAGGGTTTGGGTTTGGAACATAGAACGAACGACATAATATTGTACCTACTGTGATAGTGGATTTTAAGAATTACTAAGGGACCGCGTATCATCCCTGATCCCTGAAGGAAGCTATGCCCAAGAGCGGACGACATTCATGCACCACACTCTCCTCGTATATTTTCACTCTGAGTCAAGGCTTGGTCAATGTTGAGACCTTGGCAGAAAAAAGGACACAACAACATGAAGGCGGATTGTGGTAGTAATCGAGTATTGATTACCCATTGTATTAGTGCCTTAGGTGCTAGGTACGACTATAAAAATGTATTTAATTTAATAAGTCCATATTTTTTATTTCAGATATTTCTAAAAATCGGCCAAGAAGAGTGGAACGTCTATCACAGATATGCCAAGTTTCACGAACTACACACGCAGCTCAAGAAGTTGCACCCAGACATAGCAGCTTACAAGTTTCCGCCAAAGAAAACTCTTGGGAAACGGGTATGTTCTATTTGAACTTTATTGCTTCAGAATAGTGAATAGGGCCCAAAACCAATGAAAAATTCGCACGAGCTCTGCCGTATAAAGGGTTACAGATTTTGTGTCTCAAATGCTTGAAGTCCCAGGTACGATTCCCGGTGGGTAGCAAAGCAAATATCACTCGCTAACTGTGAAGAAAAACCACGCAACATTGAATCCGACTCGCACTTGGCTGTGTTTTTAATAGGTAGATTTAAGGCCTTTAGTGTACCGTTTGGCACACTTAGGGTACGGTACAGGTAGCGTCACGAGTTATGAGCGCTCGACGAAACTGGTGGGGATTTCTGCGCAAGTGTGTACAATCGCGCGCAAAATGTCTAATATCCACGCGGGATCTAAGACTGACGCTGAGTTGAACTACAGGGTGCACTCTAAGTCGATAGCGAAACTTTAAGTAGGCTGTCTACTGATCAATACAAACAACTTGTACTAGGTGGCGAAACAAATGGAGTGAAAAAAATATCAGCTGTTCCATACAAAAGGTCGACTCAGTACTGCGCCAAATGTATGAAACAGCTGATATTTTTTTCGCTCCATTTTTGTCGCCACCTAGTACAAGTTGTTTGTATTGATCAGTAGACAGCTTACTTAAAGTTCCGCTATCGACTTAGAGTGCACCTGTATAGTTGAGTGAGATACTATAAAAATCGGAGAAACTGACTAAACTTAAAGATTATTCACAGAAAGTATTCTTTGTGGATTTTGCACTCGTTATATTTTATATGGTTTTCTATACAATTATTTTAACGGACATTACGGACAAACGGCTGTACAATCAATGAAAAATAATCTCAATCCAAAATGTATTGTTCTCAATAACTTCTTTTAATCTTTCTGTACTGTCTTTTTAAAACATTTTGTTTCGGCATTCTTTTTGCGAGGAAATAAAAAAACGATGTGTGCGACTGTACCCCGAGGCTAGAGCGACTGATCCACCAATCACGCGCTCGCGCTCGCCGGCGATCGTGCCTCTCCGTCGCCCCCCGCGTACCCCGCCAAACATACCCAAAAAATGAGTTCTGCGCATTCAAGGTCAGCGCTCATAACTCATGACGCTACCTGTACCTTGGTAAAACGGGCTGTTTTCCGCAACTCGACGTCTCTACTTGCGCCTATATTGCGTCAGAAAAATACGGTACCTTAAAATAATGTACTGAGAGATCTATAAGTCCATGTGTTGTTTCCAGAGCGCCCACCTGGTGGAGCAGCGGCGGCTGGCGCTGCAGGCCTACCTCCGACATGTGTTGTTGACGCTGCCCGAGCTCCGAGCCAGCACTAGTCGCGCCCACCTCATTAGTCTTCTGCCTTTCTTCGGGTATGTATGCGTCTGTGTACTTATACAAGGTGTTACAAAAGTACCTAACTCTTTTTACAGGGTGTAACCTACTGGTCAACAGGATGTCAAATCTGTAAAAAAAAAGTTGAAAAAAACAATTTTTATTTTATAACCTCAAAATTGAACAATTTTCATAACTTTTTTGTTTTTGTTATTAGTTCAAATTTAAAAATATGCTTGTGCGTGTAGGTGCATTTACATAGCTTTGAGTTGTTAAAACATTGTGAAAGTTAATGAAAACAATATTTAAAAAATACTTTTCTCCCGCCACATCGTTCACATTTTATTAATTAAAAAATTAACGGAACGTCATAGTGCAATAAAAATAATTAGGTTGTGATCCCTGTCACCGGGTGCTATTACCCTGTAAAAAGAGTTAGGTACTTTTGTAACACTTTGTATACATCTTGCCTTAGGCATAGTCATCTCTTCCTTCTTACGCCAACCCCCTCGGCCAAAAGATAGCCTCGTCCAATCTTCTCGATGTCTTTACAATATCAACGGGCTTTTGGTATACGCACAGTCGGCCACACGCTAGGATACCCCTTTTGTTCGATTGGCGCCCTTATGCCGTGCGCGGTAAGAGCTGCCATGGGGTATCTGTGACTGTGGCTGACCATTATACTGACCGTCAACCCAAGTTGCACAAAGAGCTATGGAGCGGGCCATGCTAGGCATCTCATTGATCCAGTGCCTTCGGTAATAAATAATGTGCACTTACAATTTTAAACAAAGCCGACTGGTTTAGCCTAAGGGCCACAGCACACAGTGCGCAGTCGACGCCCTTTTTGCCATTTTCTGCATGACAGTGGAGAGGTGATGCCCGTGCCTTGCAGAAGCACGCAGAAAGCGAAATTCGCTGTCAAACAAAGCAGATTAGTTCCTGATCGCTCCACGGCGCCATTCTTTATGCCCTTCCTAACCACTGCACTGATTACACAACCCACAAGTTGATGTATTGCTAATAAAAAAATAAGCGGCGGATGAAACGGTTTATTCATAATTTCAGGACATCCTCAACAGTAAGAGAAAACGGCACGTTCAATCACACGCTTGCTGCGCGACAGCTGCCGGAGTCTACGTATGAAGCGCTCTAATGCTCTCTGCACCTTTTGAAAGGTTCTCTATGATACAAGGCCTCACCGCCAGAGCAGATGTTTAAACAGCTCAATTTACGATGAATATAGTTGATTCATGAGTTGTGTAAATACATAATATCTTCTTAGGTTTGCACGAGCACTATACATAATTTAAACACAGATTTTATTTTAGTTAATAAAACGAGTGTTAAATCCGTTAAAATCTGTGTTTAAATTATGTGTAAATACAATTTCGAAAAGTTTTGTCACTCACATTGTAAAGCTAAGCAGAGCTAAAAATCAAGTTTTTTTATAACTTAGGGCGTTTCAGCTTGCAAACGCACTAAAGACATTCCATGACTGTGTACAACATGTAGATTGGCAAACTGTTGATAGATGGGAGTTCCTCTCTCATGTAATTTTTGTGTATTTTTAGAGTTTACATCTCAGCATTAATATATTGGATGTAGGACCTCAGAATTACCAAACCAGCAATGTATGTAAATTATTGTATAGCTCCACAATAATCTCTTTTAGTCTGTGATATCTCTAATAGTAATTATTCTATGTATTTATTTTTATGAAAAATAACTATAACAAGATCGTAAATGAATCATATTGAATATGATTTTATAATTTGTAAGGAAATAAAATATTATGTAAATATATAGAAGTATCCAGTGTAATGTAAGCAAAGTAATATCGTTTTTCAAATCTGTGAAAAAAATCCAAATATTTTGTATTCATTAGTTCATAAGCATTCCACAAATTGATCCATATCAACAAACTGAAAAATAATTAAAGCAACCAAAGCTTGATGTACAATGAATATAGGAATTGATTTTATAAGAGTAGGTTATCAGATCTAATAAGAGTAAAATGTAATGTTGCAAACGTATTTACTTCGAAAAAAATCTGTTTACGCACATGTCTTATAATTATCCCCTTGTTGAAGTATGTACTAGCATTTTATCATACATATTTGAGATTAACTGTTATTTTATTTATTGAAACATGATAATAAATTGAACGATTGTAAACATTATTGCTACTTTTTATTATCCCCATCGTGATCTGGAAAGCAGGCGAAAATAATAAGACTCACTAGCAAATTAAATTCATAATTTTATTTTGTAATAAATAAAAAAATCAGGAAAACGCTCTCTTGGAGTATTTTCCCTAAGTTAAATACATCATACAAAAGATGTCAATACAAACTAAATCACTTGGTGCAAAGGCAAGCCTGTTGGTTGGGCCTCCCGCCTCCCGCGCGGCTACATTCAGTTTGAGCTATCTGCGCAACAGCCGAGTGAAACCGAGGATAGCCTCTCTCATATTTAAATAAATTTTTAACAAACAAAACATCTAAACTTAAAGATTAACAAAGATACAATTTGCTTTCCGAGAACTGTATCTTTGTAGACATCCCAAATGTTTTAATTAATGAAAATATATGTATTTGATCATGATTAAAAATTATTAAAATAGAGGTAATGTAAAAAAGCGTATTACACTTCAGAAGTGAACCGAGAGAATTTTGGTTTGTGAAATACAATAAATAAAATATATAGAGAAACTAAACTAAGTGTGAAATAATTTACTATAATAATGATATATGTATTGCAACACAACAAGGAGTTTTGGAACGGGTGATGCTGGGCACATTGGGATTCCTGTTAATAATCTCGAATAACTCTATTACTTGTGATTCATCTTTGGTTTTCTGAATATTTTCTTAAGGTCATGGTTCCATAACTCCTCATATGACTGCAGTGTATGAATCGACAGGTCAGTGATACAAACTCCCTGCGATCCATACAAGCCAGCACACAAGTATTATTTCATAAGTACTAACGTAAGTTACAGATCTACTGTGTAGCTGATGATTGTGTTAAAAGCAAATAGAGAATCTAGTTATTTTTAATCAGATTACAACGTTCAGGAGTTCTATGCAAAAATATGTTGTTATTTCTACACTGATCTCGTCAACGGCGTTTAACATAGTTGTCTAACAGTTATTAATTAACCATAGAGTATGTGATGGTAGCAGAGAAAACGTCGCAACTAAATTACTAATTTATTATTATCGAGACATGATGTTTGAAGAGAGATGCTGCACATACAATCACAAACGATAACAGTGTATTTGCTAATAAACAAACATCACAGCTCACTAGCAAACGTGACAGTGCTCACGCAATCAACGGCCAAGCGAAAGGTGAGATGAATGATAACCTCCACGAACTCTAATCTCCATTTACTAAAATTAGTATTATGCTTTGCTATTTTTTACAATTATTTACTTTTATATCCAGAGCGAAAATGTAGTTAGTCGAAGAGACTTTCATATTCACGCGGAATACAAAAATCACCCACTAAACTTGTATCGTGTCCATCCCTTGTCTCCCTCCGTGTCTGAAGCATTGAACTTGCTACCGGCAGCAAGTCGCCGAGACACTCCCGCGCACCTTCCAGTCCTAGCGAAGCGAATTGTGAATAACGGAAGTACGCAGTGGCTCCCGACCAGGTTCAATGCAGACTGAGGAGAAAATGCTTCAAATGCTGATGTAGTAGGTACAACATTGATATCAATATCGTTCGGCAGGTACGGGTAGCGTCACGAGTTATGAGCGCTGACCTTGAATGCGCAGAACTCATTTTTTCGGTCTGTTTGGCGGGGTACGCGGGGGGCGACGGAGAGGCGCGGTCGCCGGCGAGCGCGGGCGCGTGATTGGTAGATCAGTCGCTCTAGCCTCGGGGTACAGTCGCACACATCGTTTTTTTATTTCCACGCAGAAAGAATGCCGAAACAAAATGTTTTAAAAAGACGGTTGAGAAAGATTCAAAAAAGTTATTGAGTACAATACATATTGGATTGAGATTATTTTTAATTGATTGTACACCCGTTTTATCATAATGTCCGAATAATTGTATAGAAAACCATTTAAAATATAACGAGTCCAAAATCCGCAAAGAATACTTTAGTTTAGTCAGTTTCTCCGATTTTTATCGTATCTCACTCAACTATAGTTCAGCTCAGCGTCAGTCTTAGATCCCGCGTGGATATTAGACATTTTGCGCGCACTTGTACACACTTGCGCAGAAATCCCCACCAGTTTCGTCGAGCGCTCATAACTCGTGACGCTACCTGTATTAGTGGCCTTTACACGAGGTATACCGCGAGTCATTCCTTTCTCTCTGGCCTACTCTATTGCCTTGACGGAGATAGAAAGAAATGATGTCCGTCGCGCGTCATAGCGCGTGTAGTGTGGACGGGGCTATTCGCTTCTACGGGGGACGCTCGTCACTGAACTTCGCCGGTAGCCACTGTAGTTCAATCGAAGGTGTGTCGAGTCCTTATAGTTATCACCCATGACACCGTGTGGATAACTCGAAAGTCGGTTTCCGTTAAACTAATTAAATGCTCACATATTCGCATAACAACGCTTATCACAATATATAAAAATATATATTAAAAGAAGCTTAAACTACGTCTACACATCAAGGTATGCACACCAGTTTGCATTTGCCACCACACGCGGAATACGAAGGCCACGGCCGACAGCATTATTTTTTTGTAGTTTTTTTAGTTTTTATTTGTGCGGCAGCAGATGCATGTCTGCAAATAATTCACAGCGTAATATTAAAGTTAAAGACATTGCTTCTTTAAAATTAATTGTTAACATCGCGTGGGGAGACGATCGGGGCGGACGCCTCTCAACTGTTTGCTAAAGTGGTAACTGGCTCAGTATTTCTTTGTACTCAACGTCTGCCTCCAACACGATCCCAGGCCGCCCCCATCTCTTCCCACGGAAGTTTAAAATCTAAAGAAAATATACTTTATCTCAGCACAGAATGCATGTAAGCATTTAAGTTGGGAAAATAAAATTTAATACTTTTGTCATTTCATAAAAATATTCCTCTTTTGTTTTTTAAACGTATATTATAAAACAGCAACATCGAAGACCATCAAAGCTTTGGGCCTGCTCACAATATAATACTTTTTGCACGGGTACCCTACGATTTAAGATTTACATGAAACCTAGTCTGACCTATTTTAATTTGCGAAAAGCTATTAACCTAAGTCCATGTGCACTTATTGATGTTAAATTTTATTAGCTTGAATTTTAAGCCTAGAGAAATTCTACCATTTTTTTTTTGTTTCATTTAAAAATCTTGCAGCTTATTATTAGGCTTTTGGATAAACATGAATTAATATATCGGTTATAATCCCCACGAAAGGTTTCGCTGTAAGATAGGTACATCTACGAAGTTTCATTATAATTCTCTATAATGTATGCATGATCTCTTCAACTCTCATCTGAAAAGAGAGAAAGTTTAGTTAATTCAAGGTTCAGTTAGTTAACAGATGTGGCTAAAACCTGGGCCCTTAGCCTGTAACGCAATGGCGGGTCAATGGCATCCCGGCAGAAGGACAAAACCGGGCTCTCCTCGTTTTTCTCCTACAACCAGAGAACTAATCCTCTAGAATTAGAATCAAAATATTCTTTGCTGTACTACAAAAACGTTAAAAGGACAGACAGCGTTAGCAAATCGTAATTGAAGTCGTCACCTGACAGCGCATTTTGGCACCATTGTGTTACAGGCTAAGGGCCCTGAATGTGGGAAGTGAATGTTACCTCGGCCACCGACGATGATAGATTTGCGCTTGATGTCCTGCGCAGGCGCCGGTCGCACCACGTTCGGGGATCCGCCCACAAGATGGCCGCCACCCGCGCGGATGGGCTTCGCTGTAAAACACAAGTAAAATACATTCGTATTCTTAGGCCCGGTTTCTGAATTGAGAATTTTACTAAGCAAATACTTACGTATCGCTCTGTCGCGCTCTTTTGTGAGAAATCTGCAGAGACAGAACGATACTTACCTATTCGCTTAGTGAATTTCTCAATTCAGAAATCGGCAGTTATTGTACAAAAGTAAGAGAAGAAGTTGTTTAATATTTTTCGGGATAGGGGCCTTGGGACACAATAAAGGTGAAGGCCCTAAACATGGGAAGAAAAGAATATGCATCATTTATGCAGTGTTATTCTTTGTATTCGAACTCTTTCCGTGTTACGCGCCACATGTGGCGGCACTATAATAAGGGAACAGTGACATGAAAAATACTTACCAATCTGTGCTTGTGGCCCCCTGCGGGCGAGGCTCTTGGCTCGCACCGCCTCCTTGATCCTGTCCACCTCGAATTGATACCTCTTGCGGTCGCGCATCGCGCCCTCCTTAGCTTCCTGTAAGGTTGGGGTACAATATTAGTAAATCGTAGGTGTAATCGAGATTTCAAGATTATGTCCGTAAACTCAATCTAGTTAAGGGTGAGCCCGAGCGAGCGAATTTTCGCCACGATTTCTATAATAATGTTGCAGAAAAAGTATTGCATGACAACGAAAAACAACTATCAGTACCTACTCGATTCATTGATTTCTATGAACATTGAGAAGATTTTAAGTGTCGCCTGAAAGAACCTCAGCCACAGCTGGATAACTTTGTTAATAGTCACAAGCAAGCAGTTTTGCCTAAAAAAGCCAAAAGTATCCATCCACTTTTGAGTCCTATTTGTGTTAGCATACACATTTTATTCATAACCAGTAGCAACACTATAACAATACAGCAGCTGGCGCACCGTCCATATCGATGTTTGCAGTTCGATATACACTAGTGGTTCGCCCCGAACTATGAACTCGCGACCCTATATCTCAGCAACCCCTCGACCGATTTGGCTCATGTTCGAACTTAAAAATTATCTTTGCCTCATTTACCCGTCATGACGATCCGACTAAGTTTACTCAAGTTATCGTCGAACGAACATTCATACATACAAACGCCGGATTGTTCAAGTAGACTCGGAGAACTTCTCTCGCTTCGCTCGCTCGTTCAATAATTTGTCTTTACCGCGCTATGAAGATCTAGCTCGATATTGCGGTCATACTAGACGAAAAATATGTTTGTGCGTGTAGGTGCATTTACATAGCTTTGAGTTGTTAAAACATTGTGAAAGTCAATGAAAGCAATATTTAAAAAGTACTTTTCTCCCGCCACATCGTTCACATTTTATTAATTTAAAAATTAACGGAACGTCATAGAGCAAAAAAAATATTTAGGTTGTGATCCCTATCACTGGGTGCTATTACCCTGTAAAAAGAGTATGCTAAACGAGCAGGAAGCACTAAATACCTTGAGTGCAGTCTCCAAAGCCTTGACGCGCTCCATGGTGGCGCGGAGTCTCTTTTCAAGCTTGGGCAGTTCGCAGCGCAGGTCGGCGTTGTCGCGCACGAGTTGCTTGTGCACCTTCGTCAGTTGCTCCAGATTGTTCTCGAGGAATGAGATCTTCTGCTTCTGGGCGAGCGAGCCGCCTTCCTCCTCGGCACCTTCCTCCGAGTTGGTCGACTTCTTTATCCTGGCCTGTTGGGGCGCAAGGGTTGGGTTGAGTGGGACCTTCACACTTCAGAAAAGAATTTCATGATACTTTTGCCTAGATAGATAGAGAACTCTTTATTGCACAACAGAAATAATATCACAGATAACTTTTACAACAAAAGGACCACGGGCACATTAGTATGAAGTCTGGGCCCACTGACAGTTGACACTTGATGAAAAAGTTTACATTGCCGGACCTCAATAAACTGCATGTCAAATGAAAGCTCTTGAAGAGTACTTTAATTTATTCTATGGCAGCTTAGTCAAAATCGAGCGCGAAAGTGGTGTTTTGGGCACATTTGTCCCATTCTATAAAGATTGTCGGACCTCAATAAACTTCATGTCAAATGAAAGCTCTTGAAGAGTACTTCAATTTATTCTATGGCAGCTTAGTCAAAATCGAGCGCGAAAGTGGTGTTTTGGGCACATTTGTCCCATTTTATAAAGATTATCGGACCTCAATAAACTTCATGTCAAATGAAAGCTCTTGAAGAGTACTTCAATTTATTCTATCGCAGCTTAGTCAAAATCGAGCGCGAAAGTGGTGTTTGGGCACATTTGTCCCATTCTATAAAGATTGTCGGACCTCAATAAACTTCATGTCAAATGAAAGCTCTTGAAGAGTACTTCAATTTATTCTATGGCAGCTTAGTCAAAATCGAGCGCGAAAGTGGTGTTTTGGGCACATTTGTCCCATTTTATAAAGATTGTCGGACCTCAATAAACTTCATGTCAAATGAAAGCTCTTCAAGAGTACTTCAATTTATTCTATGGCAGCTTAGTCGAAATCTAGCGCAAAAGTGATGTTTTGGGGATGGGCATATTGGGCCCACTGACAGTTGACACTGTCGGACCTCAATAAACTTCATGTCGAATGAAAGCTCTTGAAGCGCACTTCATTTTATTCCATGGCAGCTTAGTCGAAATCTAGCGCGAAAGTGGTGTTTTGAGCACATTTGTCCCATTTTATAAAGATGGTCGGACCTCAATAAACTTCATGTCAAATTAAAGCTCTTCAAGAGTACTTCAATTTATTCTATGGCAGCTTAGTCGAAATCTAGCGCAAAAGTGATGTTTTGGGGATGGGCATATTGGGCCCACTGTCAGTTGACACTGTCGGACCTCAATAAACTTCATGTCGAATGAAAGCTCTTGAAGCGCACTTCATTTTATTCCATGGCAGCTTAGTCGAAATCTAGCGCGAAAGTGGTGTTTTGGGGATGGGCATATTGGGCCCACTGACAGTTGACACTGTCGGACCTCAATAAACTTCATGTCGAATGAAAGCTCTTGAAGCGCACTTCATTTTATTCCATGGCAGCTTAGTCGAAATCTAGCGCGAAAGTGGTGTTTTGGGGATGGGCATATTGGGCCCACTGACACTTGACACTGTCGGACCTCAATAAACTTCATGTCGAATGAAAGCTCTTAAAGCGCACTTCATTTTATTCTATGGCAGCTTAGTCGAAATCTAGCGCGAAAGTGGTGTTTTGGGCACATTTGTCCCATTTTATAAAGATGGTCGGACCTCAATAAACTTCATGTCAAATGAAAGCTCTTGAAGAGTACTTCAATTTATTCTATGGCAGCTTAGTCGAAATCCAGCGCAAAAGTGGTGTTTTGGGGATGGGCATATAGGGCCCACTGACAGTTGACACTGTCGGACCTCAATAAACTTCATGTCGAATGAAAGCTCTTGAAGCGCACTTCATTTTATTCCATGGCAGCTTAGTCGAAATCTAGCGCGAAAGTGGTGTTTTGGGGATGGGCATATTGGGCCCACTGACAGTTGACACTGTCGGACCTCAATAACCTTCATGTCGAATGAAAGCTCTTAAAGCGCACTTCATTTTATTCTATGGCAGCTTAGTCGAAATCTAGCGCGAAAGTGGTGTTTTGGGCACATTTGTCCCATTTTATAAAGATGGTCGGACCTCAATAAACTTTATGTCAAATGAAAGCTCTTGAAGAGTACTTCAATTTATTCTATGGCAGCTTAGTCGAAATCCAGCGCAAAAGTGGTGTTTTGGGGATGGGCATATTGGGCCCACTGACAGTTGACACTGTCGGACCTCAATAAACTTCATGTCGAATGAAAGCTCTTGAAGTGCACTTCATTTTATTCCATGGCAGCTTAGTCGAAATCTAGCGCGAAAGTGGTGTTTTGGGGATGGGCATATTGGGCCCACTGACAGTTGACACTGTCGGACCTCAATAAATTTCATGTCGAATGAAAGCTCTTGAAGCGCACTTAATTTTATTCCACGGCAGCTTAGTCGAAATCTAGCGCGAAAGTGGTGTTTTGGGCACATTTGTCCCATTTTATAAAGATGGTCGGACCTCAATAAACTTCATGTCAAATGAAAGCTCTTGAAGAGTACTTCAATTTATTCTATGGCAGCTTAGTCAAAATCTAGCGCGCAAGTGGTGTTTTGGGGATGGGCATATTGGGACCACTGACAGTTGACACTGTCGGACCTCAATAAACTTCATGTCGAATGAAAGCTCTTGAAGCGCACTTCATTTTATTCCATGGCAGCTTAGTCGAAATCTAGCGCGAAAGTGGTGTTTTGAGCACATTTGTCCCATTTTATAAAGATGGTCGGACCTCAATAAACTTCATGTCAAATGAAAGCTCTTGAAGAGTACTTCAATTTATTCTATGGCAGCTTAGTCAAAATCTAGCGCGCAAGTGGTGTTTTGGGGATGGGCATATTGGGCCCACTGACAGTTGACACTGTCGGACCTCAATAAACTTCATGTCGAATGAAAGCTCTTGAAGAGTACTTCAATTTATTCTAAGGCAGCTTAGTCAAAATCGAAACAAAACACCACTTCCCCAAAACACCACTTGCGCGCTAGATTCTGACTAAGCTGCAGTAGAATAAATTAAAGTACTCTTAAAGAGCTTTCATTTGACTTGAAGTTTATTGAGGTCCAACAGTGTCAACTGTCAGTGGGCCCAATATGTCCATCCCTAAAACACCACTTTCGCGCTGGATTTCGACTAAGCTGCCATAGAATAAAATGAAGCGCGCTTCAAGAGCTTTCATTCGACATGAAGTTTATTGAGGTCCGACAGTGTCAACTGTCAGTGGGCCCAATATGCCCATCCCCAAAACACCACTTGCGCGCTAGATTTCGACGAAGCTGCCATAGAATAAATTAAAGTACTCTTCAAGAGCTTTCATTTGACATGAAGTTTATTGAGATCCGACAGTGTCAACTGTCAGTGGGCCCAATATGCCTATCCCCAAAACACCACTTTGGCGCTAGATTTCGACTAAGCTGCCATAGAATAAAATGAAGCACGCTTCAAGAGCTTTCATTCAACACCAGTTTCATCACGCATGGTCGAACAATCTTCATGAATGGAACAAATATGCCCAAAACACCATTTTTGCGCTCGATTTTTACTAAGCTGCCATAGAATAAATTGAAGTACCCTTCAAGAGCTTTCATTTGACATTAATTTTATTGAGGTCCGATAATCTTTATAAAATGGGACAAATATGCCCAAAACACCATTTTTGCGCTCGTTTTTGACTAAGCTGCCATAGAATAAATTGAAGTACCCTTCAAGAGCTTTCATTTGACATGAATTTTATTGAGGTCCGACAATCTTTATAAAATGGGACAAATGTGCCCAAAACACCACTTTCGCGCTCGATTTTGACTACGTTGCCATAGAATAAATTGAAGTACTCTTCAAGAGCTTTCATTTGACATGAAGTTTATTGAGGTCCGACAATCTTTATAAAATGGGACAAATGAGCCCAAAACACCACTTTCGCGCTCGATTTTGACTACGTCGCCATAGAATAAATTGAAGTACTCTTCAAGAGCTTTCATTTGACATGAAGTTTGTTGAGGTCCGACAATCTTTATAAAATGGGGCAAATGTGCCCAAAACACCACTTTCGCGCTCGATTTTGACTACGTCGCCATAGAATAAATTGAAGTACTCTTCAAGAGCTTTCATTTGACATGAAGTTTATTGAGGTCCGACAATGTAAAATTTTTCATCAAATGTCAACTGTCAGTGGGCCCAATGTGCCCATGGTCCTTTAATACAAATGGCGGCCTTATAGCTAAAAGCTATCAGGGTTGGGTTGAATGGGACTTTCATACTTCAGAAAGTAATTTTATGATGATACTAGCTTTTGCCCGCGACTTCGTCCGCGCACACTCAGTTTTTTTTTTCCGTTATCACAAAAAAATATTGCCTATAGCACTCAACGACAACGTAGCTTCCCGTTAGTGAAAGAATTTTAAAAATCGTATGATCAGTTTTGGAGATTACCCCCTACATACTTACTACTAACTTTTCCTCTTTATAATATTAGTGTAGAAAACATTATAAGTATTATGCAAATATTATAAGTACAGGTAGCGTCACGAGTTATGAGCGCTCGACGAAACTGGAGGGGATTTCTGCGCAAGTGTGTACAATCGAGCGCAAAATGTCTAATATCCACGCGGGATCTAAGACTGACGCTGAGCTGAACTATAGTTGAGTGAGATACTATAAAAATCGGAGAAACTGACTAAACTTAAAGATTGAAAGTATTCTTTGCGGATTTTGCACTCATTAAATTTTAAATGATTTTCTATACAATTATTTTAACGGAAATTACGATAAAATGGGTGTACACACGACAGCACATAGACGCTTACACACGTGCACTCTATTCACTTACGTTACGGGCGACTTTACAACAAAAGTGTACACTCTGACGTGCTATCGTGTGTACAATCAATCAAAAATAATCTCAATCCAATATGTATGGTTCTCAATAACTTTTTTGAATCTTTCTGAACTGTCTTTTTAAAACATTTTGTTTCGGCATTCTTTCTGCGACGAAACAAAAAAACGATGTGCGCGACTGTACCCAAAGGCTAGATGGACTGATCTACCAATCACGAGCCCGCGCTCGCCGGCGATCGCGCCTCTCCGTCGCCCCCCGCGTACCCCGCCAAACAGACCCAAAAAATGAGTTCTGCGCATTCAAGGTCAGCGCTCATAACCCGTGACGCTACCTGTACATAATGTAAGAGCTTCAGAGTATTCTCGTTCTAAGGGGTGTTAAAAACAATACATACCTGCAAGTCCTGCACGAAGAGCTTGCGTAGATTGTGCAAAGTCTGCAGCTCCTTGGCGACGGTGTCTTCAAGACCCTTGAGGTCTGCGCGCGCCTGCTCGCGCCGCTCCACGCTTTGGCTGCGCAAGGGCAAACATACGTTATTAAAATGGTAATAACGATCAATTTGAAATGTAAGTTTTATGTCTTCGTTACAGGCTTTTATTTTGACACCAATTAAGACATTTCAAGTTAGAAGTTTAACGAGCGAGAAAAATGTCTATGCCGTGGTATAGCCGACCTCACCCAATGATACCCCTTTTTGTTCGATTGGCGCCCTTATGCCGCGCGCGTTAAGAGCTGCCATGGGGTATCTGTGACTGTGACCGACCCTACTTAGTTAGTTAAAAAGAGTGGGTGATCAAATTCCTTCCGGACCGTTAGGTTGAATTCTCAAAACGTTGATTTTTTTATATTGTTGAACTCTCACTTAGTTGAATCTTTAATCCCGCTTTTGAGCTCAATAAAAACCAACGTGCCGAAAGAGCCGAAAAAAAAAACTGTAAAAGACTGAATGTGTTCAAAAGCCTTGGACGTGTTCACTGTAAACTGTAAATAAAAGCCTGTAATCAAAAAAGTTTCTAAAGTAGTGATGAATGATGGCTTTACCTGCAAGTATATGGGTCTGAGTTATCATATCTTCCGGCACGCACCCATCCATAAACCTCGCGTCGCCGCGATGCGCTCTCGGGCCGCATAGAGATCGAACCACCCCGGGCAGTATGAGTATGAATGGGATACGTGCGGAATAAAATGACAACACAAAATAAAAAAAAAGCGGAAGGCGTTACAAGACCCCATACTACAACTACTTTGTACTTACATAGACTAGGGTTTCAATACGTACGCTTTACGTCAAGTAGTACGGTCGCAACGCGGCTCGCCAGATACCATTCAATCTTGCCTCTCTACAATATTGCGCCACGAACGACTGCAATTTTTCAGGAATTTAGAGGCACTGTTTTTTTATGATTTAAATAAACATTACAAAGTGTGCGAAATCTAAGAATATTTTTTGCTAATTTATTTAATAAACGCAGTCGATCGTGACGATATATTGGAAAATTGCATCGAGAGGGGTAGGAAAGAGGCTTGAAATTCTAGATCAAATGATACTGCGATGCGCTCTAGCGTCGCCAAGCTGTGTGCAAGTAGAAAAACGAGACAACATAATAATAAAAAAATAAAGAGACTACTTGCACCAGCCACGTCCAGAGACAGAGGCTCTCGTCGGCTTCTCGGGTGCACACAGACTAGGATATGAGGCGGTCAGGGGAACGACAAGACTAGCGGAACGAAATGTATCAAGCCGGGGATTTAGCTAGCTACTAGCATTCGGTCAAATACACTAAGGTAAGTCACACCACACCGGTACGTCTAGAAAGTAATTTACTTGATCGTAATATTATGTGTGTGTGGTGTAAAATAGTGTAGTTGATCAAAGAAGAAGCTAGCGCATGCAAATGTAAAAAAATCTATTGGGATATCAAGATTGGCAGTGAAGGGCTAAATGCTATAGAATAATTCAAATGCGTCCTTATATTGTTATGAATAAAATGCTATTGAACAAGTCAAATGTGAACCTAATACTGTTACGTTGTATGAACTTGTTTGGAATGTTTACGTTTTTTGGAATGTGTTATCCTATTATTGCATTGTTAGGGTATTTTTATATCTTGCTGTTTATTTTAAAATATTATTACGCTAATATTAAATGTTAGAACATAGCACGTTTTGCTAATATTAACAAGTGATTTTTTATTCACTTTGACGCGTACATACACGGTTAACTTTAGGCTTTAATATTAGAAAAATACCTCGATAAAAATATTGATTCAATTCTCTTTACAAAATTTACTGATATTCATATAAATAGTGAAGGTATATATTATATTCATTCTTAAATATGTATCATTCTTACCTTAATTTCATCTAATTCTCAAGTTAATGATTTGAGCCTATGATTGATTACATTAAACGCTATCGTACTGTTACTTTGATCAGTACAAATATAAGCAAGTGACTAGTACGTGTTATGTATGATCTAACTTCAATTCACTAAGGTTGGTCTTATTTCTATAGAACATCAACCGTTATATCATAGGTCGTAATAAGAGATCAAGGTCTCATTGAATACAAAAGTATTAAAAAAACAAAAAGCGGTACACGACGATAGGCAGTGAATGTCGGATACGCTTCAACGCTAGTAGCACCAAGCCTACACACACTTGGTCCAACAAATAAAGCCCAGTCACACGGTTTAGCTATCCAAGTGTTCTTCACTCGGCAGGCAGGCGGTATGTCGGTTGTATTTGTGCACATTTGATAACAGTTGAGCTCATGGCACCAACTCAAGTCACAAAGTACTAGAGTTTTTGCAACCTACGAGCGCACGTGGACTAGTCAATCAAGCTTACTTGTTTACTTATTGATTAGCATCCGTAAGGGTCTTCGTTAGCTGGTTTACGCGCTCTCGTTACATGCAAAAATGGTAACTATACAAAGGGCCAACTCTGCAATCGCGCATCCCTACTTCGCGTCTCAATATATTCGGTTCGATACGGTACTTTTATTCGCGGTGCTTTTCCAGAGCTGTTTATTTGTGTAGTAAGTACTTTATGCTCAAGTTATTAAAAACCTTGTGACTATTCACCAACTCTGTGTAAATTAATTTGTTCGTCGTAAATTCCTCAACAAATCTAAAGTGAACTTCCCTTAGGCATCTAAAATATTGACAATCATGCTGGTTCCAACGACAGGCAAATACCACACAATACTTAACATGCAATAAACTTAAGTTATCTAAACAGATGATGCGATTCTGCCGTACGAAACTTGACAACAACGAACGTAAAAATTCTGGAACTTAAAATTATCAATGCCTTAACATAAGGTCCCTTTCAGCTTTCAGAACTTAACGGTTGAGGTAAGCTGTACGGCTAGAATAGCACCTAGTATCTCACTAGAATACACCAAAATATTATATCGTCTACGCCGACGTAGAACTCTATGAAAATAAAATGCTTTGTGACTAGCTTTCGTTACGATTTCACATTTTAAGTTTAAAAAAATACACATAAATATTTAAAATTGACTCAATCACGGTTCCAATAGGATTGGAAACGAAAAGCTGACACATAGTGCGTCATTGAAGTTTCTGCCAAAATGGACACTGACTGGCTTACTCTTCCGCCATCTTGATAAAAACCAACGGTGATGCCGAGATTTTTTCAAAGTTGACTTCTTGTACAAAACTAATTCGACGACCCGACTCAACATTTTGCGAGTAACACTTCGGATTGCTTGACCGACAAAAAACAAATGATTGAAGTCAATTTTAAATGGAATGAAAGTTTCAACAAGAACGTACCAACCGCGCGTCAACACGTTGGTCGTCCGAAAAGGCACAGTAACTAATATTGTCCGACATGGAGTAGCCATGAAGGTCTATACCAGGTAACACAACCTAACAACAAGCTTAAACTAAAACAACTATCTGCGGATAGCGATGCGTGAGGAGGATCATGGTAACCGAAATAAGCAAGTGTAATTGGAGGGGGTGGAGGTGGCACGAGTGCCGGGGGGGAGAGGGGGGTTTCTGGACAGCCGAGAGCGACTTCTCGTCCCTGGACGACAGTTTCTCGTCAACGAGTTTCAGATTGTACTCGTAATCTCTCTTTGGCGGTATGATGTAGTCGTCAAATTCTTCGTTCATGACGGTTTGTAGGTTGGCGACCTCTTTCTCGGCCTTGTCTAAGTGGCGGCGCGGCGAGCGAGACACTAACATGAGTTCCTTTAGTTTGGCGGATTTGTCGGCCTCGTCCCGCTTCAGTTTCTCGTAGTCGTCCTGTAGTTGTTGGCGCGCCAGCGTGAGCTCCTGGTACGAACTGCGAACAAAGGGTGCCAACATTAGAACCAAGATCAAACTGCGTCACTTTAACACGGTTGAAAGCTATTTCGGAACAGGATTGGTGTTCGACGCACGACTCAAGGTCGGCACGCGATGTTGCGTTGGTGTTTTTATGATCCTCTTTTATAGACGTGCACACACATTTGAACAGTTCTTTATAACCTTTCTGTTCAAAGTCGACTCTTCTATTAAGTTGACAAACAGTAATGTCTAGGAAAGCTAATCCTATGAACAAATAACTTGTAGATTTAGCCAGGGTGGACATGACTCAGTATTCACTCTACCGAAAACAAAACATTATTCCCCGAAAAAACAATTTAACAATGATGGTTAAGTTAGCAAGAAAAACTGTAAAATACGATAGACATCTGTATCTGTCAGCCTGCAGACTGTAGATGAGAATGTTTTACTGTGGAAGTCTCGGAACCTAACCCACAAAATGTATCATGTAGGCAGGCAGGCAGGAGAACACTGCCGGAAGATGCAGGCAGATGTTTCGTATCCACTCACGGTTGTCTCACGGTTGAAAAATATTTTACTCAAAAAAGCTCGTAATGTGGTCATTAATTCGACAACCTTCTTTGGGCAAAGACGGACTTGCGGGCTACTATGATTAGGCGCCAGAAAAGTTGTATGGGATTTCATTAATGTCGTGTTTTGCGGCCAGAAAAATTGTATGAAAATCCATTAAGACGACGTACGTCTCACAACTAGCGCCGCCAATGAAAAAAAAAACATATCTTTTTTTTTGATGCGTTTTTAGCAAAAAACGCTCCTGCGATTCCTCAACGCGAGGCTTAACTATTTTTAGGACCTAAGGTTTGGATTCCAGGATTAGATTTCCTACGAATGCAATCGATTCTCGCCAAAAGTGGCCACTTTTGGCGAGAATCTATTCCTCGACCTTCGGTCTCGGCCTTCATTCCAGCTTGTCCATCAAGGGCTGCAATGCTGACCACGCTATGAAGGCCTTGAGCTGCGCTACGCTGCGCTCTGTCGGCCATCAAAAGCGCGCCAGAAACGCACCCATTAAAGATCGCGGCAGTAATGTACTATTGAAAAGTCCGACTTTGAACCTCATTATCTCGGAAACCGTTGATTTCCCAGACATATTAGACAGTTCCTTAGGCAAAAATGTTCGTTATGATGCGGACAATACGTGGTTTCCCGCTTTGTTGGCGGTCTTTTAACACCCTGTAGAAACAACGTTACGCGTGCTCTGATGTTAAATAGTACAGAAGCAGACGACATCAAGCGCGACGGTGGCGCAAAGTACGACGCAGAGGGAAGAAACGACGATTGTGAGCACTTACTCCTTGAGCTCCTGGTGCTGCCGCTGCACGTCGGCGAGCTCGTCGCGCAAGGCTGCCAGCTGCGTGGCGTGCGTCGAGCGGAGCTGCTCGACCTGCGCGTCCAGCGCGCCGCGGAGAGCCGAGCCGGCGCGCTCCTCGGCTGCCGCCGCGTGCACGCGCTCCGCTGCCTGCGTGGAAAACATTCAGTTAACAATGTATCCTACTATTCCTACTACTATTATAAACGCGAAAGTTTGTAAGTATGGATGGATGGATGGATGGATGTTTGTTACCAAATCCGTCAAGCCGTTTCAGCGTGAAAGAGTAACAAACATCCATCCAATGTTTGTTACTCTTTCACGCTGAAACGGCTTGACGGATTTGGATGAAATTTGGAATGGAGATAGCTTAGACATAAGAATAACGCATAGGCTATCACGCTTTTACACTTAGGAGCAAAGTATATATACTTTTTCTGTAGTCCACGCGGACGAAGTCGCGTGCAAAAGCTAGTTATGTAATAATCTCGAGTCTGAAGTGGAAATGGGCAGAACACCTGGCGAGAAGGGAAAATGGCCGGTGGACAAAGGCAGTGACAGAGTGGCCGCCGAGAACTGGATGACGGTCAGTCGGAAGACCAGCAGCCCGATGGTCGAACGACATTGTCGCAGCGGCGGAGGGTCCATGGATGCGGATGGCTAGGGACCGTGAGAGGTGGCGCGAGGGGAAAAAGGCCTAAACCCAACCCAAAAAATATGTGATGATGAAAGTAGACAGAGGCCCTACCTGCAGTCTGGCGCACTCCTCGCGCAGAGCGTCGGCCGCCTCCTCGAGTTGTCTCTTCTTGTTCTCGGCCTCGCGCATCGACTCGGCGAGCGAGGCGCAGCGTGCCTCGTGCTGCGATATCAGCAGCCGGCACTCGCCCAGGGAGCGCTCGTACTCCTCGATCTAAGGGCAAAAGTTTGTTTCATTTGAGTCAATTCCAGCATTACTTATGAACTGGCTGGAAAGAGGGCAATCCGCAGCCAATGAGAGAAAAAAGAACGGCTATAACAGTTTTCAGATTTCTTAAAGGCGTATAGGCGAGACACAGGCGCATTTCGTTATTGTGATATCTGTTATCAGTACATTTTGTATAAGGAACGTCCTACTTCCATTGCGGCGTTATTATCGCAGCAGTGTGTAACTCCATGGCCATCCTAATACAAAATTTACTAAAAACAGATATCGTAATAACGCATCGACCGATAAAAACGCGCCTGTGTGGGAGCCTTTATAAAGGAAAATTCTTGGCCAGAACGACCGTAACTCGTTCTAGTAAACATGAAGTAAATACTTTCTTCAAATTTACTAGGAAGAACGATTTACGGTAACCCAATGACACCAATGGTAATGAGACGCAAAAACATATCTTTTGGTTTCAAATCCAAAAGAGGAGTCAAAAGAGTCAAGTTTCTTACCTTGGTGTTAGCATCAATATTAGCGCTCTCGAGCGAGTGGCACCGCTGAACTATATTCTTCACTTCGCTCTTCATCTTGCTAATATGCAGCCTCGCCACCGTGAACTCCTCCTCAAGCTTGCCAACGGTATCCACGTTCAGTTTAAGATCCAGCTCTGAGCCTCCGACGGCGGCGCCGATCTCGGCGAGGTCCCGGAGCAGGCTCGAGAGCAGCTCGGCGATGCGCTTACGTTGATGCGCAGACATATCGCGCAGCTGCTGCAACTCCGCAGTGGCGGTCGCAAAGGCGGTCTGGGGGAAAGAAAGTTTTACTCAAAATCGCTCGTAATGTAGTCATTATTTTGACAACTTTCTTTGAGCGAAGTCAGCCTTGCTGGCCTTGATTAGGCCCCAGCGAAATAATATGGAATTCCATTGTTATCGTGTTCTAGCGGCCAGAAATATAATTTGAAAATCCCTTGTAGTCGAGTTTTGTTTCAAAAATAGTCAGGCGCAAAAAGGATGCGTCTTGCGTCTTTATGAATTACAAGCATAGTTTGAGTAAAGCAATGAGTGCGCTGCTGGCCACGCTAAAATGGCCTCTAGCTGATGTGGTGAGACTCTGGGAGACCAATAAAAAGGGGTTTCGACGACGAGAAAAGAAGAAAAGGTTGACGTCAACACAATCCAAAAAGCTAAGTGACTGAGTTAAAGGATTCCTTTTACGCTTTGACTGCAGATCCTCAGCGAGTTGGTCGTACTCGCGGCTGTTGCTGTCGACCTCTTGCGACTTCTGGTCGTAGTTGACGACGAGCTCCAGCAGTAGATACTAACCTGTTTGGACTGCAGATCCTCAGCGAGCTGGTCGCACTCGCGGCTCTCGCTGTCGACCTGCGACTTCTGGTCGTAGTTGACGGCAAGCTCCAGCACTAGATACTAACCTGTTTGGACTGCAGATACTCAGCGAGCTGGTCGCACTCGCGGCTCTTGCTGTCGACCTCCAGCGACTTCTGGTCGTAGTTGACGGCGAGCTCTAGCAGTAGACACTGACCTGTTTGGACTGCAGATCCTCAGCGAGCTGGTCGCACTCGCGGCTCTTGCTGTCGACCTCCTGCGACTTCTGGTCGTAGTTGACGGGCTACAGCAGTAGATACTAACCTGTTTGGACTGCAGATCCTCAGCGAGCTGGTCACATTCGCGGCTCTTGCTGTCGACCTCCTGCGACTTCTGGTCGTAGTTGACGGGCTACAGCAGTAGATACTAACCTGTTTGGACTGCAGATCCTCAGCGAGCTGGTCACACTCGCGGCACTTGCTGTCGACCTCCTGCGACTTCTGGTCGTAGTTGACGGCAAGCTCAGCAGTAGATACTAACCTGTTTGGACTGCAGATACTCAGCGAGCTGGTCGCACTCGCGGCTCTTACTGTCGACCTCCTGCGACTTCTGGTCGTAGTTGACGGGCTACAGCAGTAGATACTAACCTGTTTGGACTGCAGATCCTCAGCGAGTTGGTCGCACTCGCGGCTCTTGCTGTCGACCTCCTGCGACTTCTGGTCGTAGTTGACGGCGAGCTCCTCCAGCGCCTGGAGCACCTCCTTAACCTCCTCCTTGGCTGCCTCGTTCTCCTGCTGGATGCGGTTCATGTCGCCCTGCAGGGATTCGTAGTCGCGGCTGCGGGAGGTATATGTAGAGTTATAAAAAGTATGGCCAAGACTAGTGGGCGAAATTCATGGGTGTAAGTGGTTTTACCTCACGAAAGCGGATGAGCCATACTTGTAGTTGTAATGCGTATAGACGCGCGCTCTTGTGTGCGTAACTTGATGCTGACTGTATTTGATGGACAATTTTGGCGCGAACTGAGTAACACTAATCGGCCGAAACCGAGCGCTCCCGAGCTTACTCACGCAAACACAATACATGTGTCACTGGCACAGGCATTCTCTCAAAAGAGTCTGGTGGTTTTCAACACCGGTGCCCATTGCGGATTCAGAATCTTAGGGGGCGTCCATTAATAACGCGAGGCGTTTAGGGGGGGAGTCGAGCCAAATCACACCCAATCTCACGTGGAAAAGAGGGAGGGTACCGGTAATATCTCCACTAAACTATGGCCAAATCCTAAAAAACGCGGTTATGCGAACACCACAAATTGCACAGTAGCCCCTCGATTGCTCAGCCACCATGGGCCAGCCAAGAGGGCGACTTTGAAAAATCTCACAAGAGATTAGGATGGAAGGGAGTCGAGCCAAATCTCACAATATCTCATCAGAGGGGAGGGGGAGGCGAAAAATCACCCAAATAGCTTTACGTAATTAATGGATTTTAACTTGGTCTTGGTTTTAATTAGCAGTAACGTGTGAAGGAAAAAGTAACAGGGCCTATAATCTTTGCGATAAGGAAATACCCCAATCAATAATGCCTTTGATACTAATCGCGAGTTCACAAATTGCGTAGGTACGACAAAAACAATGTTGATATTGTTTGGCGCGGTGTACTGACCGCAATACGCCACAGATGCTTGCCAAAGAAAGTACGACAGACATCAAATGATGCAATTAGCATTGATTGACCAATTTTATATTTTTAACCGTTAGTAAAAGGACATCTAAGAAACATGAGCCTCCCGCGACGTTTTAGACGTAGGATCGTCGTATTAAAAATGTAAACTTTGAATGTTCGGGACTTGAGTTAGTTTCTTTAATACGGTCGTAAAACATATCTCGAGTGCAAATCACTATTGAACTTTACTTAGTAGGCCCAGTTTCTCGCCACTTTTGGCGAGAATCGATTGCATTCGTAGGTTCTACGATCTGGAATCCAAACCTTAGGTTTTAAAAATAGTTAAGCCTCGCGTTGAGAAACCGCAGGAGAGTTTTTAGCAAAAAACGCATCCAAAAAGAAGATATGATTTTTTTTCATTGGCGGCGCTAGTTGGGCGTCCTATTGGGCCTTAAGTATCTTTCTGTCACGTTCTTTGTGAGAAATCTGCAGAGACTTATGTGCTTGCTTAGCGAATTTCTCAATTCAGAAATCGGCAGCAAGGGTCTGAGCAATGTTCGGCACTTAGTTTATTTCTGTAAGTATATAAGCTCGTAAAACTATCACAGTTAGTTACACCATTTATAACTCGAGAACGGGTGGACCGATTTTTATGATTTTTTATTTGTTGGATTTCTCTGCGCCCCGAATAGCAGAATAACCATTAAAACAACGGAAAAACTCTCGAGAAAAAAAGGCTGCGCGGACGAAGTCGCGGTCAAAAGCTAGTATGAAACAATGAAATAAAATGTATTGCACAACCAGTGTCACAGTGAGTAAATCCCTGGTTCCTGAACTCACCGGGTGCAGGCGATGAGCTCCTCCTGCTCCATCATTTGGTCCTTCAGCTTCTCGACGAGCTGCGACTGCTGGTTGATCTCCTCATCCTTGTCGTCGAGCTGCTGGTACAGCGCCTCCATCTTGCCTTGCAGCGCTGCGTCTTCCACCGCGCTCGAGACGGCCAGCGGCGGCGGCTGGAAGGGCAGGGGCTGGTTGGAGGGTGTTGTCGAACAAAACTAATATCTACACTTCTACACTTATCCTACTAATCCTAATCCTACTAATATTATATTTGCGAAAGTTTGTAAGTATGGATGGATGGATGGATGTTTGTTACTCTTGCACGCTGAAACGGCTGAACGGATTTGGATGAAATTTGGAATAGAGATAGCTTAGACATCAGAATAACACATAGGCTTATCACGCTTTTACACTTAGGAGTAAAGCATATATCCTTCTTTTATAGTCCAACCTTATGAAATGTAATAGACCTTTGTAAAATGCCATACGATAAATAAATAGTCCACGCGGAGGAAGTCGCGGGCAAATGCTAGTTTATTATAAAGAGGAAAAGTTTGTATGTATGTATGTAGGGGGTCATCTCTAAAACTACTCAACCGATTTTAAAAACTCTTCCACTAATGGGAAGCTACGTTATCGCGGAATGCTATAGGCATTTTTTATTGTGATAACGGTAAAAAAACTAACTCTGCGCGAACAAAGTTGCGGGCAAAAGCTAGTAAGTTATATAGTGGTACAGACTTGATTGGGTTAAATTAGGCCACACTATCTTCAAGGTCCAAGTCGTTAAAAAATATGATAATGTTTAAGAAGAAAAGTACTTTCTCTTGTTTTTGACACGAAACTCAACATCCTGGTCACGGCACCAGAAATATTTTATGTTTTTTTTTCTGTAGAAGGAGGAAGTGTCGCTAGCACATGGGTTGCTATGTCAACTTCAAAACAAAAGGCCCATAGGCAACGCAAGTTTCTACTCCGTGAATTAAGTGACCAGGTTTCTCATGAGGAGTCACTGGTTTTTGTGCCACCCGCACAATATGGGTGGTGTTCTAAAGACCAAGAAAGGCCCTTGGGTAGAAGAACACAATATACACTCACAGGCACCGCAGGCTTCTCCTCGATGAAGGAAGTGACTGGGGTGACCGCCTCCAGTTCCATAAGGTTGACCTGTTCCTCTGGTCGCACCGTCTCGCCGGAGCGCCAGCGGGCCAGCTCTGCCTCCAGTTTCTCCACCTAGGACAAAAGTTTCAAAGGGTAAAGGGGTGATACTAGGAAGTTATAACACTTTCAGTACAGATTTAATTTCTTTGTTGATCTGCGATATAATTTGTGTGATAAGTATACAGCGTTAGTATGCATCGTCCATCGTGTACATTTGTGAATTTGTAGTAGCAATACCACTCGCTAACCGTGAGGAAAACATCGTAAGGAAACCCGCAACTCCATCTAAAAAACAATGTCCCAGGCACTGCAGCACCTAGTGGTCTCTTCACCCATGTAGTGTGAGCAAAGATGCCACTGGACGCTGTATAAATAAATCATCTCATTGCGTAGATGCAAAGGCCTTTGTATATGCAATATGCATCTTCCGTTGAAAGTGCTAAACAAATACAGCGAAGCTAGTGGCGATCATCCAGCTCCAAGATGTTATCTTTTCAGTACTGATGGCAACGCGTTTTTTCACGGGTGACGCCAGTGCGCTGAAAACGCGTGGAATAGCATGTTTGCTCAGAAGTGAAAGTTTTAAATGAGTATTTGGAGATCCTTGGACCCAGCCAATCACAGGCGAGGCTCTGTATAGCAGGCGAATGAACTGTTGGCGGTCATTTGTTCAGCCAGCCTTGCAAATCCCAGAGAGCATTCAAGTTTATGGAAGTGCAAGTTTAAATAAATCCAACTGTTGCAAGTCTGCAAACTTGTGGCAACTCACAACTTGCAGTATCAAGATCGTTCAGCGATTCAGCTGCATAGTCGATGAAAGGAGATCCACAAATCTGTACCGCGGAAGAGACAATTCAAAAGCAAATAATTTTATCAAAATTAACTAAATGAAAGGAGTGTTACCTTGCCCTTTAGCCTCGCCACCTTCTCCTTCTCTCTCTCGTAGCGACGCTTCCATTCCTCGGCCGTGAGCTCCTCGTTGACACAGACAACGTTCTTGACGGTTTTTGCTCTGGAAGAAATAATAAAGTTACTTGACTTTAGCAAATCATTGCTTGGCAATAACATGTTAGGAGTTTGAAATTGTGCGATTTTGTGAAAGTGCGTGACCAGAGGAGAAACTAGAGCCCTTAGCCACTTCATACTCAGGTAAAACGGCCAGTGTAAGTGACATTTTCAATATCTTTCGCGCACTAGGCAGCACGGCGCGCTAAGTGCAGGCTCTTCAATAGATTTCTCTGGACATCAGTAGTCGCCGCGATGAGCGGAAAAGTGGAAGGATACATGAGAAAATGTAGACTTGTTGGCCTCACCTTTTACCAAAATCCAGTGTACTCTTAGTTTCGCTCTCGTTGAAGGAAGCTGGGGAGCAACAGATTACGATAGTGGTCCTGGCGTTGCCTCCGAGCGACTCTTGTAGGATACGAGTGAGCTTGGAGTCTCTGTAGGGGATGTGGGACTTGTTACCGTCCGCCAATGCCGATATCACGTTGCCTAAGGCCGAGAGTGATTTGTTGATGTTCTTGGCTTCGTCGAGAACTGTGCCCTCGGCGCCTGTTTTGGAAACCTGCGGAGATTTGTATTGTTTAGCTTCGTGTCAGCTACTGTGTGTGGACTGTGAAAACTCAGTGACAGATACGATCACACAGAACTGGTGCGCCTGTTGTCTGCCTTTGACACAGGCGAATACAAAGGCCCTTTGTATTCTCCCACAGAAAAAAACACAAAATGTGCGACGACACCGCTTAAATGAAACTTAAGAATAGCAAAATCATCAAAGAAACAAATGTTTTTTGCAAGTCATCTCAAGTTACCTTTTCGGAACCAGCCAAGTCAACAAGATACAGTTTCCCAGATAGTTTCTTTTGATTTTCCAAGTTTTCTTGCTTCACATTAATGAGGAAAACTGAGTGAGATCTTGAAGAGTGCTCATTCATGTCTGCGAAACAAAAAATATTAATTAGCTTCATTCACACTTTAGTACCCAAACAGGGTACATACATAGTCTAATTGACTGCCAATATTCACTTACGATGATTGTTTTGGCAATGCTCTAAAACTAAACTTACTTGTAACAGCAATGTGTCGATTTGATTTGCCCTCTTCAATGACTTCAAACACTTCCTCGGGACTTGAGACAAATCTTTCGGTAGCACCTTTGACGAATGGAACTCTGTTTTTGTCCTCATGAACGCTGAGGTTCACTTTTGAAACTGCAAAGATTTTGCGACAATTAGTGCGATAGAAATAAATAGCTGCTAGACTAAACAATAATTTTACAATGTGATTCTTATTGTTGGTGGTTGATGATGGTTTGCTAATCATCAGATAAAAAAGACCAATGGCAAGAATTTAATTAGTTTCAAGCAAAAGTAGACAAGAATTTATAAGCACATATTAAATAGTAACCAACCGTCTAATAAGTCCCTGATTTTGTCCATGTAGATTTCAAAGTACGAGACTTTGATGTGAAACTCGAGATTTTCTTCCATTGCATAGATGTGATTGAAAATATCATTGACTATCCGCGGTATTATACCCTGTTTTCCTGGATCACCTGTTAGAGAAAAAATATTTTAACATAGTGTGACTGTTTGTGTTTTTTAAAACAGAAATCCCATAACCATTATGTTCCCCAACTACATAGATCTGCAAAAATTCTTGAATTAAATAGAAATAATGAACAATGAAAAAAAATGTGTTGTTTACTAACATCTTGATCTTGGATTTTTTTTAAACCTAGGACTTGAAAACTACAGCAATTTTAAGAGTAAATGCTATCTAGGAAAATAACTCAATAATGGTTATGAGGTTTTGTTCATTTATGAAATTTTTGGAAAATAATTTTTTCTTCATACCTATGACACCTTCCATGGTATGTGTCTTTCCTGAGCTTGTCTGTCCGTACGCAAATATTGTGCCGTTATAGCCCGCAAGCACATCAGAGACAATACTTTTTGCAGCTTCATTATAGACTTTCTCTTGGGTGGCATTGGGCTTGAATACTTTGTCAAACAAATACACTTTACCCTATAAAAAATAAAAACAAAGAACAAATCAGCACCTATTTGAAAGCAGGACTCGGTAATGGTAAAACAGGTTGTTTTGTGCAACTCGACGTCTCTACTTCGCCTATTTCGCATCTGGAAAAGCAGGGCTTGAAGCCACTTTCTATGGATTTCTATGCCAAACCGAGCTATTGCCGGTGTTAATAAGGGTTTCATGTGTAAGAGCAATTAAAATGCCTAATTATTGTCTAACAGCTGTATTGTGCTTACAAGGAAATAGTAGATTATGTAAACAACACGGAGGTAGATTTGAGTGTATACAAAGTTTTATGAATCACTTTTATGTGCATTCTAACCATGACATCACTGCTTAGGAACACTGAATGCTTACTAATACTGAAAATTGTGCACTTAGTCAGTGATAAGAATTTGAATGGAATGTGAATGAAATTAACAGTAAAAATCTGATATTTGCACTTTATGTTGCACAGATGAGCATTTTAATAGGTTTTAATTTGCATAATATTTTGTGATAGGTGCACAATCTGTACCAACTTCATAATAATATTTGGAACTGATAAAGGTTGTTGTTGATATTATCATCACATTATCTTTTAAAATGCCATCTAATAAAATGATAGTATTTTATTTTATTTCATACATAAGGTAAGAAAAATATAATTTAACCTTGTAAAGTAGGTAGGTTACCCTATTCATATAGGTTACCTTTGTAATTCGTTATTGATCAGCGAAGTACCTACTTATAGCTCACAAAGGAAGTTGTACCTAACATATGGTTTTGATTATAATTGAAGGAAACGGAAAAATAAATAACTTATCAACAAAATAAACAATGCAATTAATACATACACTTATTCTCTTAGGCATGTAATCTTAATACATAAACCCACAAGATTCTAACTACCTGTAAAGAGCATGCAATTCGTAAAAAAATATTTGTTGGATGGGTCAAGGTCGAGAAGGTATTTGTATTGATTTTCGACAAACAAAGATCCAAGTTGCATGATCTCGGCGGTGGCTGAATTCCTCCCAAATTTTAGCGATCGCAATCATAATCATCGAAGCGGAATAGAAAAGAAAGGCAACTTCGTAGCAGGGGAACAAGTTGAAATGCATGCATTAGTCATCATGATCTAATTTAAGGCGATGATAGAAACAATCAAGGAGAGGTTCTAATTAGTTCACTTACCCCTATCGAAATGCAATTATCGTCAGAACCAGATGGGAACTTCACAATAAATTTAGAACCAGCTTTTTCTTCAGAATCGTTCAGTGGTCGAAATCGGCACACGACTCGAATGCTGTCTTCAGCAGCTATTTCCCGATCCGCAGCCATTTTAAAAAACAATATAACTTACACTAAACGATGACTATCCAATTATAAAATAATACGTTCTGGGAACATAAAACCGTGCATGAAGAACTACAGATAAAATTTTGTCACTGTAAAATCTTCATGACAGCAATATCAAAATGTCGGCCATATTCCCACGAAGAAAGGCTAAAAAAATTCTATTGGTTGAATAATCAACATATTGCCAACATAACAAACAGCAGAAATCGATTTATTACCAACTTAACAAACAATAAAGCTGCGTTCAAAATAAAAATCGAATAGTGATTTTATGAAACTCCCGATCGTGACACCTTGAAAAACCTTTTGGTTTGTTCACGTTGGCACCACTGTTATAAATGCTGCCATTGCAAAAATATAATATTTTTTTGGGATAATATTACAGTGTCAGCTAGTTAGAAAATCACAGCTTTTGTAGCAAATCTTTGAATTTTCTGATCTTTTCGGATTTGCTTATCTCTGATATTTTTTTGTTATTGATTTAAATATGTTTTGGTTTTTAAATGATTAGAAATGGCTCAAAACATTGAATTAAAACTAATATGAGATTTTAGGCATTATTTTTCTGGCAGCATTAATTATTTAGTGCGCGAGTGAGTAATCAGTCAATTTTAGCTGCTGTATTTTTTGTTCAATTTCAGTATTTTTATGAATAATAATGTAAAGTAAAACGGTTGTAAGCATTATTTTGAGCCGACTGGACACAAATATAAGACTGGTAAGTAAAAAAGATTACTCGAAGATCCGATTCTCCGTTTATGGAGTATCAGGGTGTCCAACCCACGGGCGACCTTATTTCCTTTGGTTTGTTTGTACTATTTATGCGTTTGCATTCACTTTAGGCTTTTTATCTCTGCTCTGTGCCGCTGTTACGGTCATGGAGCAGATATCAACCTAACTGGTGCTGTTCTTAGAAAAAGTTATTCTCTTTGCAAACTTTCCTCAAATGCTGAATCCTGAAGCTTCCATATTCCCAGTGGTCATTGATTTGGTTAAAATACCTATCATCTTCAACATTCATCTTTGTAGCTTTCATGTTGCTAACATGTTTCTAACATTTGTGCCACCTTTGTTATCTAAATTGTTTTTTTCATTTACATTGTAGCAAACTGTATGTATTAGCAAGTTTTACTTTGACGCATTCCTTGCCATCAGCCTATGTGTATTGATAACGCACATTGCACAAGTGCCAAGGGCAGTGAATGTGTTAGGCTAGCCATTCACAATACATCCAAATGGAAGGCGTCTGGGCGAATGGACCCATCCATAGAAAATTGATGTCGTTTTCCACACTGACGAGCAGATTTTGGAATGCTACCACACCATTTATAGTTTTGGACGCATTGTCAATGCAGGCCTATAAACACAATTTTTCAAATAGGTAAATTCCCGTCTTTGGGGTACTGAAAAATATTAAAATGGGAGGAAAGCATTTTGGGTTAAGAAATGTCCCTTGACTCTTTCATTTATTGTGCAGCTTGGCATGTGCCAAGCCATAGATTGAAGTTTAGGACTTTTTTGAAGAGTTCAATTGTCTTCAGTTGCATATTACACATCAGCTTCAAGCTGCTAATAGTGTATAATAAATAATAATAATATTTATTTAACTCATTTCATTAGCGTAAAAAAGAAGAGGCCTATGCCTAGCGCAGTGGGCTCTACTTATGGGCTGGATAGATAGATAGTTGTCTCTCTGTTAGTTTTAGCTGAACTTCTCAGATATCATGGAATAAAATCTCACTTAGAAGGTAAATCCTTTTGCTTTCTCTTGGATACCTTCATGTTTTTAAGAACTGGTTTTCTCCACTTTTTAAGTTTTTAAATAAAACACATTCATTATAGTAAACCTATTGTGTACCTTGTGTAGAAACAGACAAAAATATAAGAGCTCCAACAAAATAACAAATAGATAGCTAGAGAACTCTTTATTGTACAACAGAAAGAATATTACAGATCACTTTTACAACAAAATTTAGTAAAAATGGCGGCCTTATAGCTAAAAGCTATCTCTTCCAGACAACCTTGTAATACATACACAGTAAAGAGTTACATACTTACTTACTGATTTGTTTGCCAACCTCTGTTACAAATTTACAATTAGAGTGATTGGATCAATTTGTAAATCAATTAGAGTTCTGCCTTGGACTGGACGGTCTGTTGAGCATCCTGTGTTATGCTTAAAATGCAAGATAGAAAATTATGGTACCTACACTTACACACTTACACACCCTCTCAGTCCTCATCATACTACACGTTTGAGCTCTTAGATAATGCCTTTTATTGTCAGTTCTTTATCTCTTTTTCTATTTTTTATATAAACATTTTTCTTTAAGAACCACTATTGGTTGTACTAAATCTCAGCGTTGACCCGCCATCTAAACCTAACTTAGAATTTCGTCAATCTAGGCCTCCACAACACAGATGTAAATCTAGCGTGGAGACCAACGGAAAAATCATTACCTACTGTTCTGCACTCTAACCATTTTTACAATCTCTGAAACTGTAACTGTCTGTATAATTTATGTGTGGTTTTTTTTTTTTTATACTTTATAGTTTAGTTTTTAGTTTTCTATGGGAATATAATACATTTGGTCTAATTTTCTCATCTCATCACCCACCATGCCATGTCCCAGGCTCAATCAAGCTTTGCATATGTTGAGTGTCCCTTTTTCTTGATGGGACAACAGTGAAGTGAATAGACACCACCAATCTTTTGTACTTTATTTAACTATCTATGTAATGGAAAGACTGATTTATCTTCAATCTGTACTGTGAACAATACCTTGACGCTAGTTGTCGTTGACTTTCTTTGACTCAATACCTACCTCATTTAAATCACAACTTTTTCTCGTAATTTACCAAGAATTCATACGCGCTCTCTCTTTGACTGATAAAAGATAAGGCGCACCGGCACTGGCGCCATCGCCGCCGCGATGCGCGGGAGTTATTCGGGATACGGTCGTTAGGCCGTTCACCCTACTCAAGGCATCCACCCAGCCCTGCAATGTGACCGTTATGGTCACCACTTGAGGCCTATAAGGGAACTGGTTGAAGGTTGCGCGCGACGAAGGACACTGTACTGTTAGCTGCGTTTTTTGCGTAGGTTACTGTACTTACGATACCTAGATAGAGTCAATCATAGGCATTTACGGCGGACTCTACTTTATTTTCGTTCTCATGTTCTCATTGTAGAGAAGAGACTCATGAGCGAAAATAACTATATGAATCTCCTCTGCATTCAGATCTAATTTATGACGCAGATTAGACCAAAACGCAGGCTTTAAAACTAGTGTAATTTTATTAGCCGATTTGCATATTCGTATGGCCGTCGACTATGTTGTTGTGTAAGAAGGAATGCTTACGGCAGCGTTTGAATCATCACGTTATTGATTATGACGTAATTTCGCCAGCGAACGACCTACAGAACACCGGTTTGCGGCCGTGTTTACTTATCCTTCAGCAGGTGCCTGCCTGAACGGGCGTACGTAGCTATAGAGCTGCCCCCAATAGGGGGTATCCAAGGAAGTTCTATAGAAGCTTTCTGCATTTCGTTCTGCCGAGTTATGTTAGATTGTTTGGGGAACTACTGAGTCGGATCTAAAAGTGCGTTTACTACGAACGATCTTAGAATACGAGAATAAACCACAGGGGAGACCCAAAAGAACTGGTGACTTGCGAACGGAAGGTGTGTCAAGAGTTTTCCTCTAAACTTATCATTCGCAATAATCATCGTTTTATTTCTGCGAGGAGGCGGTGACTGTTCCGGCGATGTATCGACGGCTGACGAAGTTATTTTCTGTCCAGTGTAAATTAGTCACGCGCGTATCCGCAACGGGACGCACGTTTGGACGGCTGTCTGGTGCACTGTGTGCACACACACATCGCATCGGCCAATATTGTCACAGTGATAAAAGCCTCGACCAGGCAGTAAGCTGAACTTTAAAAATGCATTAAAGTTGTGCACTTACTTACGTAAACTCTACTTTCTGTGATATTTCGTAGTGAATTTTGAGTGAACAAGTTTTTTGTTGCCCGTTTTGGGCTGTTTATGTCAAAAGTGATTGCAAAGTTGTAAATCTCAGGGGTGCAATAAAAGGGCATGGTATAGATTCAGATTGAAGGTACTGGTATTTATTTGTAGCCTTGTGCCCACGGCTGCACTCGTATCGGCTCTATTATACGTAAAATAATAAACATGAAAACCCGTACCCTCTCTGCCTATGGTGCATTCATAGGTACAGTCGGCCACACGCTAGGATACCCCTTTTTGTTCGATTGGCGCCCGTATGCCGCGCGCGGTAAGAGCTGCCATGGGGTATCTGTGACTGTGGCCCACCGTACTAGGTACCTGCATTATTTATAAACAATTTAGTCAAAGCAAACAAACTTAAATTATTTAGTTTATAATATTATGAAAGGATAAGAAGACCGGATACATTGTGTGGGCTCCCTTTATACGTTTTAACAACATAGTTTTGACCAAGAGCGATGATTTCATCCGAATATGAGTGACACACAAGTGAGACAGCCAACATGTCGTATCTTCATTGAGTCATTGGTAGATTTCTCGTTATTAGGTATTGGGGAGAAGAAAAAGATGTGAGATCATAAATATGTTTGATAGAGCGTCTTTACATAGGTTTAGAGTTTAGATACACTATTTAATTTCTAATAAGTGGTTAATTGTTATAACTTCAATAGATAAACATGAACAACATAAGCAATATTTATGTCCACTATAAAGGCAGAAAATTGAGAGGATTAATCTACGCTCACAGCTATCGAACTTGACGAGCAAACATATTTATTATGCCACGGTCTGTTGCCGCAATAAAGCATTGCCCTCAAAGTGTAATATGTGTAAAAATAAAAATGTAGAGTAGCGCTCTTTACTTTCGTTCGACATAAATATCTTGTTTCGTCAATTTCCGCTGTTGTTTATCGGATACCGGCTCCGCGGCCCACGAGGTGTGCTTTTGTCAAACACTTCGGTGCACAGTGGTGCCGAATACCTTTTGGGAGGCCACAAACTTTCTTTAGAATCATCAAAAATTTTTTTTTTTAAGAATTGGTCCATCATTTTTTTGTTTTTATATTCTGATGGATGAGAACGTGAAAACATAAACAAACATCCAAGCTTCACTTGTAAAATAAACAGGGGAACAAATAAAACGCAAAGATAAGCCCAGGAAGCGTGCCCCGCCAATCAGATAGTACCTAACCAATATTGACGCACACTTCCTAAACAAACTATCGCAGCATTTTAATGAATGATCGACCCGGCCTGTAGAGCACTTTCGATAGCTTTAGTTCGCCAAAGATCTTAATGAACGTGACTGACAGTTATGTTTTTCTTATTGCAATGCGTTAAAGATGACATTTGATTGAAAACATCGTTTTCCGCGTTCACTAAGACCCTTGTCGTGCTGTATGCGTGTGTCTGAGACACGCCGGTCGACCCACAGTGCCGTGGCCCCATTACGCGGGCGTGGGCGGGCGCCCTTTCTCGCTCGCCCACAGGTAAACGCGCCAAGCAAGCCCGCCTGACGACACACGTGCGCCGAACTCTGATTTACAATCATTTTGCGGGCTCCATTCATTATTCATTCGTTAGCTTATTGGACCTTTCATGGTTAGAACTAGAATTATTATTATGCTGTATTGTACAGTGTTTTTTCGAGAAAAAGGTGTAGATAGAGTACTCGTATGTAGGGGGATTTGCGGGAACTTCTCAGTTCAATGGTCGGATCGATGAATTCGCTCTTAAAAGATCTTAGTATCTGTTAATACAGTTCAATATCTTTCGCTGTCTTTTTTGGTCAGAACTCGTGAACAGTACTTACCTACCTTTTAATCTCGACCTACAAGACAAATTACTTTTTAGCACCCAGCCTCTGTGTGCAACTAAGTTATGCAAGTGAACAATTTATCGTCTTTTCTTCCAGAATTGGATCTGAACCAAAACACAAAGCACGCACAAAATGTACACGGCACGGGGGTGGCTGCCGCTCTGCCTGCTGGCTGGCCTGCTGACGTCATGCTGCTGCCAACGAGCCGAGCAGCTGCTCGCGCAGAACCCCTGCTCGAGCAAGATGACGTGCAGCGACTGTATAAGGACCGCTACATGTGCCTGGTGTTACCAGGACGGCTTCAAGGAGCCCCGGTGCTTCAACCCCGCCATGGAGGGCGGGACCGGGGGATGCGACGAGGCTTACATCTTCAATCCCGACAACCAGCGGTCTATTGACCCGCTGTACAATAGGGAGCTGAGCAGAGGTGAGATAATGTTTCGTTTTGGTCAGCGACAATTTTGTGGTAAATTCTTTATATAACTTTTTTAATTATTTGTGATATTGTGGGTCCATGGATGCGGATGGCGAGGGACCGTGAGAGGTGGCGTGAGGGGGAAAAGGCCTATACCCAGCAGTGGGCAGAGGTGGGCTGATGATGATGATGATGATGATTTATTGGGTATTGTTGGTATTAGCCATCGCGAAATTCTCTAAAGTTCTAAGAAGACTGTCTCTAGTCCGACTGCACGGCAATCTCTGCTATTTCACAAATCACCAAAGATCAGCTAACTTTTTCCTACAGTATTAATCAGTGATACGATAACTGGAAACGTCAGTTACAAAACTTCTTTCAACCCCTTATACAGATTCCTCTTCGTAGGTTCACAAACCCTTTATAAAAAGTCCATTCCCTTCCAGCGAAGAGCCGCGGCATGCTAGCTGGCTCTTACGAGGAGTCGGGTGTGAAGGGCGGGAGCGGCTACGGGGCTGCGGGGGCGGCCGGGGCGGCGGGGGCGGCCGGCGACCTCGTGCAGGTCAAGCCTCAGAGAGTCAAGCTACAGCTGAGAATGAGTGAGTACATGCTAGCTGGCTCTTACGAGGAGTCGGGTGTGAAGGGCGGGAGCGGCTACGGGGCTGCGGGGGCGGCCGGGGCGGCGGGGGCGCCCGGTGACCTCGTACAGGTCAAGCCTCAGAGAGTCAAGCTACAGCTGAGAATGAGTGAGTACATGCTAGCTGGCTCTTACGAGGAGTCGGGTGTGAAGGGCGGGAGCGGCTACGGGGCTGCGGGGGCGGCCGGGGTGGCGGGGGCGGCCGGCGACCTCGTGCAGGTCAAGCCTCAGAGAGTCAAGCTACAGCTGAGAATGAGTGAGTACATGCTAGCTGGCTCTTACGAGGAGTCGGGTGTGAAGGGCGGGAGCGGCTACGGGGCTGCGGGGGCGGCCGGGGTGGCGGGGGCGGCCGGCGACCTCGTGCAGGTCAAGCCTCAGAGAGTCAAGCTACAGCTGAGAATGAGTGAGTACATGCTAGCTGGCTCTTACGAGGAGTCGGGTGTGAAGGGCGGGAGCGGCTACGGGGCTGCGGGGGCGGCCGGGGTGGCGGGGGCGGCCGGCGACCTCGTGCAGGTCAAGCCTCAGAGAGTCAAGCTACAGCTGAGAATGAGTGAGTACATGCTAGCTGGCTCTTACGAGGAGTCGGGTGTGAAGGGCGGGAGCGGCTACGGGGCTGCGGGGGCGGCCGGGGCGGCGGGGGCGCCCGGTGACCTCGTACAGGTCAAGCCTCAGAGAGTCAAGCTACAGCTGAGAATGAGTGAATACATGCTAGCTGGCTACTACAAGGAGTCTATGGGGCGGCAGGGGCGGCGAAGCCTCAACAATCATATCGTCAATCAGAAGTGTCCTGTCCAAAAAAAAAAAAAAACTCGCGACAGACAATGTAAAACCACTATAATTATGTAGCAATATTTTTAGTTTCAGTCAGCCTATTTACACTCGGTGTTAATTTACAAGCACTTGATAAAAACGGAAAATATTGTCACTAAAATTCCCAAAACAGTGATTGTGTCATGCTTGCGGCCAGTCTTTGGCCCTTGTAACAGATTACCACTTTCTGACCATGACCAATAACTTATTTTCCTCAAATAACTTCGTGTTTGGCAACAATATGCTTAATAAAATATACAGTGTGCTTTTACATGCGTCATTGCAGAGCAATAAGAAAATTTGATTATTGTGAAAATCCTGGAATTATACAACATCTTTTATTTCTTAAAGTACTTACGAAAGTTTATTACAACATGGTCATAAACTAGAATCATATTCCCAAAACCTAATAATTTACCTGCGATCACATTTTGCTCTCATTGTTACTTCCAGATCAAATGCAGAAGATAGAAGTGTCATACTCTCAGGCGGAGGACTACCCAGTGGACCTTTACTACCTCATGGACCTCAGTAGATCTATGAAGAATGACAAAGAGAAGCTCAGTACGCTGGGCAGTCTACTCTCCAGTACTATGAGAAATATCACCTCCAACTTCCGACTGGGATTCGGCTCGTTTGTGGACAAGATCGTAATGCCTTACGTCTCTACTGTTCCTAAAAAGTAAGTGAATCGTAATCGCCAAATTATTATTGTATTCGAAACGGGTCGAATCGCGATTTGTTTTTAGGCAAATTAATTACCTTATTTATCCCGACGCTTCGGCCGCGTTACAGCTGCCGTGGTCGCGGGTAGACTGGAGCGGAGAGTGTTTTAATTATTGTGGTGACAGTTGGGAAACTACCCTCACATCACTATTGTCATTTGCAGTGGGCCGGCACACAGCACTCACAGTATCGGCGGATATGTCCGAAGATAAATCGCGTGACTTAAATTTATGTAACACTGGATTCCACGTTGATGATAGTTTGAAACCATTCTCCCGATTGAAATTTTTATGCTTTTTGATCTCGATCGCCTCCCGTACCAAATGATTCCAAATTATTGTCTTCTCTATCGAACGTCATTTGTAGAGATAAAAAAAATCCTTTTATGTTTCGCGAAAACTTCGAAACTTCGGAAATCTTCAATGCATTAAAAATGTGGTGTTGTAGAATGATCATTAAACGTCTAAATAGCAGTTTTTAATTGAGTTATTTAGATGTAAAGTAAGATGTAGCCTGTACAATGTACATTCCCACTAGCTGGGCAAAGGCCTTCTCTCAGAGAGAGAGTTCGAGCTTAATCACCACGCGTGCTCAATGCGGGTTGGCGATTTTTGCGTTGAGGGTATAATGCCTCATACGCTCAGGTTTCCTTACGAGGTTTTCCTTCACCGTCAGCGATTCGTATTGCTACTACAAATCACAATTGTACGTAACTTTTGAAATTAAACAAAGTCATAGATACATGCCCGCACCGGGAATCGAACCTAGGACCTTTCGCTTCAGAGTCCACTGTTCTACCCACTAGACCACCACCGCCTTCCAGTTATTTAGATGATTACTTATTTTTTCCTGAATGCATCGAATGCTAAACTTTCAGCTACCTATCTCAAGCTTTTTTTTCTTGTTTCAGTTTGAAATCGCCTTGCGACGGCTGCGCTGCCCCTTATGGGTTCAAGAATCAGATGTCACTCAGCATGGACACAGATTACTTTGATGTAAGTACATCGATCTGATCGATGTCTATTGGTAACTTATATTTGAGTGGTTTTTGGATCTCGCAACTTAGCTTAAAGATTTCTCCAAAGCAAACGAAGTTAAAATTGCTTTGGTGATTCACAATAATAATACTTTCCCAGCTAGTGATTTGGTACGAGACGAGACTGTCAAGCATCTTGGCCGATCTTTCTCGCGTTAGTGTTTTGTTTAAAGATCTCGTCAGGATCGAGACGAGATCTTCGCTCGCCTGTCAAAATCGAGAACAAGAAAAAGTCTTGGTATGTTCAATCTATCAAGTACCGGAAGGCTTAGTACGCGGGCCATTTTGCCTACTCTCAACTGTCGCCTTAGCCACTTAACACTACTGAACAGTGGCTAAGGTGACAGTAGAGAGTAGGCAAAATGGTCCGCGTGCTAAGCCTACAGCACCGATCGATGCTCAATTGTCTCGTCTCGAAATTTTCTCGTCTCGTCTCGCTTGCCGAATCACTATTCCCAGCACAGTAAAAGTTCCACCATTTACTTCAGTTATAGGTCTTTTTTTTTGTTATAGGAAGCGGTAGCCAAGGCCGACGTGTCGGGCAATCTCGACGCCCCGGAGGGTGGTTTCGACGCTATAATGCAGGCGATCGTGTGCAAGCAGCAGATCGGCTGGCGCGACCAGGTGCGCCGGCTGCTGGTCTTCTCGACAGACGCCGGGTTCCACTACGCCGGCGATGGCAAGGTAACATGTCCGCTGGCAAATTAAAATCTCGCACAATGGAACATAATTATACCTCCAGATGGCACCTGAAAATCTGAACGAATATTGTAGAACGTGTTCAAAATGTAGTTTGCCTTCAGCCTCTGTATTCTCTAAAATGTCCACCGTAAATAACCGCTTGTAAAAAAAAAATGGTTCATCTCAATAAGGGCTATTTTCGAGTGTTTTCATTCTCAAAAGTTGAGTGGATTTCTTACAGAATAGAGGCGCAGTTTCGCTTGTCTATTCTAACCCATAAAGTCTAAAGTAGCATTAAATTCAGTTTTTACTTGTGTGACTGTCCTAAACTACTGAACTCAAGGACCATTGGTCATTATCTTGCCTCTCCATAGCATGAGAACCTGAGTGGTTAATCCTTATAAAATTCACTTTGACTAAAATCTACAAACTTCTTCTTATTCCTGTGAGTGTCAAAATAATTATAAGGCATGCAGTCAGTGCTTCACGACCGCTATGGCTCTGGGTGTCGCTTTCAACAGGTCATCGGCGGTGGTTGGGTGCTATGGGTCTGGCCGCAGACGCAGTTGGAAACGCAGGCAGTTGAAATCTACAAACATGCATATCTCTTCATTTGCAGCTCGGAGGCATCGTCCAACCGAACGACGGCGAGTGCCATCTGGCGAACAACATCTACACTCACTCGACGAAGCAGGACTACCCGAGTATCTCGCAGATCAACCTGATGGCTCGAAAGCACGCCATCAACGTCATCTTTGCCGTTACCAAGGAGCAGATCAGTGTATACGAGGAACTCAGCAAGCATATAGAGGGATCTAGCTCGGGCGTGCTCAGCGAAGACTCGAGTAACGTCGTCGATTTGGTTCGCGAGCAGTACAATGTGAGTTTTTGATTCGTGACTTAAGAATCCCCTGGACCTCTGCAGCCCTCTCGCTCGCACTTTTCAACATTTTAATTGATTGTAAGATAATGATTCAACTTTGAACGATAAAATATAGCTGCAGACATAGATAATAAAGCTATCGACATGTGGACAGTTTTGATTTCATAATTACTAGTAATAAAAAAATTAAAAAAAATTAAAAGGGATGCAGTTGTCCAGGGGCCTCTTAAGTGTCTAGCTCATGAGTAGAGCCTACTGCTGGGCTCAGGCCGCTTCCTTTTCACGCCAATATAATATATTCACTTGTAAATTTATTCCTCTCGTGGTTATCGGCTGATGTCGGGATAAATAACCACCATAACGCCGCGATTAGGCAAATTTCAAATGAAATTTTCGTTTCAAAATATTACTGGTAAACCCGCAAAACTTGCAAAAAAGTGAGAACCCTGCATTTTAGTTCCATAAAATAATAAATCTTGTTTTTTTACAGAAAATCTCCTCAGCAGTAGAGATGACGGACAATTCTTCGAATGCCGTACAGATTCAGTATTACTCATCTTGCTTGGGCAATAAAGACGATTTCATACAAACAAAGAAATGCGAAGGTCTCAAGGTAATAATTTTGTCACCAATAAGTTTTTGCATAGTTATCAGGGGTATGCATTTTTTTTCTAAGCGGGTTTTCTTTATTACCTCCCGTCTTCTTCCTCCTATGTGGGAGAGACCCTCTTAACTCAACCAAACTATCTGCATGCTCCTCCATTTTTTAGCTTTCTTGATAGTACGACCGCGTTTTTTTCGCTGGCAAGCCTACATAACCACTTTTAGTTTTTTGTAAAGCACTAACCCGTGCTAGGGAATAATTTAAACATTTATAATAAGTTCAAAAAATTCACTCGGAACAGTATGCGAGAGGTTGCGGGTTCAAGTCCTGTCCCGAGTGAATTTTTCAACTTATTATAAATGTTTAAGCCTACATAAAAAAAACGTACGTAATAAGATGATAAACAGCGTCCAGTGGCACCTTCACTCACGCTAGATGGGTGATCAAACCACTCGGCGCTGCAGTGCCTGGGACATTGATTAAAATGGAGTAGGCTTGTCCAGTACCTATGCCATCCTGACAACTTAGTTGTCCTAGTCCACAGGAAAGACATGTCAATACGCGTGGAGCCAACTAAGCCGCGGGTTTCCCCACGATATTTTCATTCACAGTTAGCGAGATCAAAAACAATTTCCCAGGCACTGCAGCGCCGAGTGGTCTCTTCACCCATCTAGTGTGAGTGAAGGTGCCACTGGACGCTGTATAAATCATCTCATTATGTAGATGCAAAGGCGTTAGTTTTTTGCGAGATCACTGTTATCAATTAACCATTCACTAGGCTACAGAAAAACTTAATCTTCTCCAACAACCTTCCTCACCCATAGGTCGGCGACGTAGTCCAGTTCACGGCGGAGATAACGCTCAAGGAGTGCCCGAAGAACGCTCGCGACTGGAAGCAGACCTTCCACATCCACCCCGTCGGCATCGCTGAGGGACTGATGGTCGAGCTGGACATGCTCTGCGACTGTCCCTGCGAGCACCCGGGACACCATGTAAGTGTAGCGACCCCTATCGGTCGTACAGGAAACTGCTACATACAGTTAGGCAACTACTCTGCTCGCTACAAATCCTGCATTGCGCCAGCAAAATATCTTTCGTTGCTGAGTATATATACAACTTCCCACCATGGTCGGTTGGACCCGGCCGGGCCCCAAGCACAACATCTGCTTGGTGGGAAATTTCCCTTTATAGTCGAGGAGCATGATCACCCGCTCCTCCTATACATATAAGCTATAGGGTTCGTAAGAACGCTCGTGACTGGAAGCAGACACTCCACATCCACCCCGTCGGCATTGCTGAGGGACTTATGGTCGAGCTGGACATGCTCTGCGACTGTCCCTGCGAGCACCCGGGACACCATGTAAGCTATCATACTCCTACTTTTCTATACTAATCTACACTAATGTGTTTAGGGGGTAATCTCCAAAACTACTCATCCGATTTAAAAAAATATTTTACTAATGAGAAGCTACGTTATCGCTGAGTGCTATATATAGGCTATGTTTTATTGTGATAAAGGGAAAAAAACTAAGTCTGCGCCGACGAAGTCGCGGGCAAAAGCTAGTAGGGTTCATAATCACTTAACAGCCACTTCTGAGTAAAGGCGTCTTCATATTCACGTCACCTCGCACAGTCCTGTGCTAAAAGCAACAAGTCTGGCTACACAGTTACCTTAATAAATATCCTATTTAGTTGTATGGTAAAAGAACATAGAAGTCTAGACTGTGTGGAGGAGGCCTTTGCTCAGCAGTGGGACACTAACACCGAGGATAAGTAAAAAAAAGTGGTATGTTATGTTTCGTTCACATTGTTTTTTCAACTGTCAAAATAAGGAAATCTTTCATCTATGAAGATAGAAAATCTATCCAATGGCACCATGAAGAAACCAATCGGACGCTGCGGTGCCTAGATTGCCCAACACTTATACCGAACAGCTTAGTCGGCTTAGCCTACAGGAATAAAGGTGTGTGGCAAATAATGCGTGTGGCCGACTTTTTTTTCACCGTTAGCGTAAGACCTTACACTGACACAGCTACCAGTGAAAACTTTTAAAGACTGTTATTTAATTTATATTTATGTTATAGTCACTAGTTTTTCTAAATATTAAATAAATAAATAAATGACCGAACGAATGAATAAATAAATAACATAAACTCTCATCCCCACAGGCGTACGACGACAGCGCAAACGTGTGCAACGGCTTCGGCATCTCAGCGTGCGGCGTCTGCGTCTGCGGGCCCGGCCGCTTCGGCAAGTCGTGCGAGTGTTCCGCGCAGGGCGGCGGCGCCTCCGTCGAGCAGGAGCGCGGCTGCCGGCCGCTCAACTCGACCACCGGCCCGCTCTGCTCCAACCGAGGGACCTGCTTCTGCGGACAGTGCGAGTGTAACAAGATGGACGACTCCACCAAGGTACACAGCTGAACTAACTGTAGGTTATAGACCGCTCAACTCGACAACCGGCCCGCTCTGCTCCAACCGAGGGACCTGCTTCTGCGGACAGTGCGAGTGTAACAAGATGGACGACTCCACCAAGGTACACAGCTGAACTAACTGTAGGTTATAGACCGCTCAACTCGACAACCGGCCCGCTCTGCTCCAACCGAGGGACCTGCTTCTGCGGACAGTGCGAGTGTAACAAGATGGACGACTCCACCAAGGTACACAGCTGAACTAACTGTAGGTTATAGACCGCTCAACTCGATAACCGGCCCGCTCTGCTCCAACCGAGGGACCTGCTTCTGCGGACAGTGCGAGTGTAACAAGATGGACGACTCCACCAAGGTACACAGCTGAACTAACTGTAGGTTATAGACCGCTCAACTCGACAACCGGCCCGCTCTGCTCCAACCGAGGGACCTGCTTCTGCGGACAGTGCGAGTGTAACAAGATGGACGACTCCACCAAGGTACACAGCTGAACTAACTGTAGGTTATAGACCGCTCAACTCGACCACCGGCCCGCTCTGCTCCAACCGGGGGACCTGCTTCTGCGGACAGTGCGAGTGTAACAAGATGGACGACTCCACCAAGGTACACAGCTGAACTAACTGTAGGTTATAGACCGCTCAACTCGACAACCGGCCCGCTCTGCTCCAACCGAGGGACATGCTTCTGCGGACAGTGCGAGTGTAACAAGATGGACGACTCCACCAAGGTACACAGCTGAACTAACTGTAGGTTATAGACCGCTCAACTCGACAACCGGCCCGCTCTGCTCCAACCGAGGGACATGCTTCTGCGGACAGTGCGAGTGTAACAAGATGGACGACTCCACCAAGGTACACAGCTGAACTAACTGTAGGTTATAGACCGCTCAACTCGACCACCGGCCCGCTCTGCTCCAACCGGGGGACCTGCTTCTGCGGACAGTGCGAGTGTAACAAGATGGACGACTCCACCAAGGTACACAACTGAACTAACTGTAGGTTATAGACCGCTCAACTCGACAACCGGCCCGCTCTGCTCCAACCGAGGGACCTGCTTCTGCGGACAGTGCGAGTGTAACAAGATGGACGACTCCACCAAGGTACACAGCTGAACTAACTGTAGGTTAAAGACCGCTCAACTCGATAACCGGCCCGCTCTGCTCCAACCGAGGGACCTGCTTCTGCGGACAGTGCGAGTGTAACAAGATGGACGACTCCACCAAGGTACACAGCTGAACTAACTGTAGGTTATAGACCGCTCAACTCGATAACCGGCCCGCTCTGCTCCAACCGAGGGACCTGCTTCTGCGGACAGTGCGAGTGTAACAAGATGGACGACTCCACCAAGGTACAGAGCTGAACTAACTGTAGGTTATAGACCGCTCAACTCGACCACCGGCCCGCTCTGCTCCAACCGAGGGACCTGCTTCTGCGGACAGTGCGAGTGCAACAAGATGGACGACTCCACCAAGGTACACAGCTGAACTAACTGTTGGTTATAGACCGCTCAACTCGATAACCGGCCCGCTCTGCTCCAACCGAGGGACCTGCTTCTGCGGACAGTGCGAGTGTAACAAGATGGACGACTCCACCAAGGTACACAGCTGAACTAACTGTTGGTTATAGACCGCTCAACTCGATAACCGGCCCGCTCTGCTCCAACCGAGGGACCTGCTTCTGCGGACAGTGCGAGTGTAACAAGATGGACGACTCCACCAAGGTACACAGCTGAACTAACTGTTGGTTATAGACCGCTCAACTCGATAACCGGCCCGCTCTGCTCCAACCGAGGGACCTGCTTCTGCGGACAGTGCGAGTGTAACAAGATGGACGACTCCACCAAGGTACACAGCTGAACTAACTGTTGGTTATAGACCGCTCAACTCGATGACCGGCCCGCTCTGCTCCAACCGAGGGACATGCTTCTGCGGACAGTGCGAGTGTAACAAGATGGACGACTCCACCAAGGTACACAGCTGAACTAACTGTAGGTTATAGACCGCTCAACTCGACCACCGGCCCGCTCTGCTCCAACCGGGGGACCTGCTTCTGCGGACAGTGCTAGTGTAACAAGATGGACGACTCCACCAAGGTACACAACTGAACTAACTGTAGGTTATAGACCGCTCAACTCGACAACCGGCCCGCTCTGCTCCAACCGAGGGACCTGCTTCTGCGGACAGTGCGAGTGTAACAAGATGGACGACTCCACCAAGGTACACAGCTGAACTAACTGTAGGTTAAAGACCGCTCAACTCGATAACCGGCCCGCTCTGCTCCAACCGAGGGACCTGCTTCTGCGGACAGTGCGAGTGTAACAAGATGGACGACTCCACCAAGGTACACAGCTGAACTAACTGTAGGTTATAGACCGCTCAACTCGATAACCGGCCCGCTCTGCTCCAACCGAGGGACCTGCTTCTGCGGACAGTGCGAGTGTAACAAGATGGACGACTCCACCAAGGTACAGAGCTGAACTAACTGTAGGTTATAGACCGCTCAACTCGACCACCGGCCCGCTCTGCTCCAACCGAGGGACCTGCTTCTGCGGACAGTGCGAGTGTAACAAGATGGACGACTCCACCAAGGTACACAGCTGAACTAACTGTTGGTTATAGACCGCTCAACTCGATAACCGGCCCGCTCTGCTCCAACCGAGGGACCTGCTTCTGCGGACAGTGCGAGTGTAACAAGATGGACGACTCCACCAAGGTACACAGCTGAACTAACTGTAGGTTATAGACCGCTCAACTCGACCACCGGCCCGCTCTGCTCCAACCGAGGGACCTGCTTCTGCGGACAGTGCGAGTGTAACAAGATGGACGACTCCACCAAGGTACACAGCTGAACTAACTGTTGGTTATAGACCGCTCAACTCGATAACCGGCCCGCTCTGCTCCAACCGAGGGACCTGCTTCTGCGGACAGTGCGAGTGTAACAAGATGGACGACTCCACCAAGGTACACAGCTGAACTAACTGTAGGTTATAGATCGCTCAACTCGACCACCGGCCCGCTCTGCTCCAACCGAGGGACCTGCTTCTGCGGACAGTGCGAGTGTAACAAGATGGACGACTCCACCAAGGTACACAGCTGAACTAACTGTAGGTTATAGACCGCTCAACTCGATAACCGGCCCGCTCTGCTCCAACCGAGGGACCTGCATCTGCGGACAGTGCGAGTGTAACAAGATGGACGACTCCACCAAGGTACACAGCTGAACTAACTGTAGGTTATAGATCGCTCAACTCGACCACCGGCCCGCTCTGCTCCAACCGAGGGACCTGCTTCTGCGGACAGTGCGAGTGTAACAAGATGGACGACTCCACCAAGGTACACAACTGAACTAACTGTAGGTTATAGACCGCTCAACTCGACCACCGGCCCGCTCTGCTCCAACCGAGGGACCTGCTTCTGCGGACAGTGCGAGTGTAACAAGATGGACGACTCCACCAAGGTACACAGCTGAACTAACTGTAGGTTATAGACCGCTCAACTCGACCACCGGCCCGCTCTGCTCCAACCGAGGGACCTGCTTCTGCGGACAGTGCGAGTGTAACAAGACTCCACCAAGGTACACAGCTGAACTAACGGTAATGTTTTATATCTTTTAGATGGTGTAGGAATAACCTTACCCAGCACTTACGCCATTCCATCTTTAGACTAAAATACAAAAATTAAAAAAAACTACTTCTCCGCAGGTGATTTCCGGTCCCTACTGCGAGTGCGACAACTTTACTTGCGACATGAACAAGGGCCTCATGTGCTCCGGTCCCGAGCACGGCATGTGTGTCTGCGGCAAGTGCGAGTGTACCGACGAGTACACCGGGCCCGCCTGCCAGTGTCTCAAGAGTCAGGAGCCCTGCCGCTCGCCAGGTTAGCCTTCTTAACGCGTCAGGTTAATAGTATATTTCATTACAAGTGTGGAAAGGCTGTCATTGCAACGAGTTCCGACAAATGGCTACCCGAGCCGAGGCGCAGCCGAAGGCGAGGGTTGACAGTCGGAACAAGTTGCAATGACGGTTCCGCACGTGTACTGAACGACTATTTTTAATACAGTTGCGAAAAAATGAAGCAATTTAATAAAATAATAAAAATTAACTCAACTAACCTAGCATTTTTGACTTTTCCGGTAAAATGTTCTCCGAAGCATTTTGTGCAATTATACTGAGTTCCTGTGGCTGTTAATTAAAAAAAACTAGGGTCGAAATTACTCATTTTGTGCAACAAACAACTAAAGCAAAGAAAAATTCTGAAAAATCAAAATGGCGCCAACCGTAGAATATAAGCAGAGTTTTTTTTTCTTCACCCATTCTGGTAGGCAAAGGCAACTATGCATACAGCCAAGTCTTCAGTAGAAGTTTTTTATTGATATGAAATGAAAATGAAATTTAATGAAATGAAACCTAACCAAACTCATTAAATAAAATCATTAAATCTGATATTGAAACAAATTAGTAGCTTCTTTTTAGAAATATACGTATTTGCATGAATCATAAAAACTTTTTTAGTAAAAACTTCATGGTTGGTTTTTCTTTTTAATAGACATTATTTTGACAGTTGGGAAAGAAAACGCACGAGTGCGGGAAAGGTAAAAAAAAAGCACGCGTGTGTAATAGCCCACATCCCGAACGCTATACGTCCCTGCAATACGCCACTTTTTGAGCAACTGTATTAAAAAATCTTTATTTGGCCCATTCCAACCTTACAGTTAAGGTGGGCGCATAACATGAATCAAAAATATAAAAAAAAACATTGAATGTATAAATACAACGTGTTACAAAACAACCTATCTCTTTTTACAGGATGTAACCTACTGGTCAACAGGATGCCAATTCTGTAGAAAAAAGTAAAAAAAAACAATTTTTAATTTATAACCTCAAAATTGAAATTTTTTCATAACTTTTCTTGTTTTTGGTATTAGGTAGCTCAAATTTAAAAATATGCTGTGGGTGTAGGTGCATTTGCATAGGTTTGGTTGTTAGAACATTGTGAAAGTCAAAGAAAACAATATTTAAAAAATACTTTTCTCCCGCGACAGCATTCACATTTTATTAATTAAAATATCAACGGAACATCATAGAGCAAAAAAAAATGTTTAGGTTGAGATCCCTATCACCGGGTGCTATTACCCTGTAAAAAGAGTTAGCATCTTTTGTAACACCTTGTATAAATAATTAATATAAACTAAATATTAAAAGCCAGCCCGAACGAGGCATTAGACAACACAACACATTAATTAAGCGTACGCGGTTTAGTCCGGCCTTTTGCCTCCCTTTTTGTGCCAGCTGTGCGCGAACACTTTAGGCCTTTAGAAGTTCGCCGGGAAGTTCTTATCGCGGCAAATGCATGTGCAAAACCTCTTTCCCTTACAGTATTTCTAAACAGTGTGTACAGATGGCTTTCATGCAGTTGTGCGCAAGCGGGTAGCATCCCTGATGTCTAGAGTAGCGAGCACCTCCAACGCTCTTCTTAGGACGGTCGCTTAGCCCACTGTACTTAGCATAAGGCCTGTTTTCTACTAACTCTAGGATATAATTTATGTACCTACTCGATTTTTTTGTCTAAAATATTTTTAATTTTAATTTTCAATAAAAACAGGAACCATATGCCCATTCCGAATTTGAGCGAAATCGGCTGGCAAACATGTCGCACGGCCAGAAACTTTTTTGTTTTACTTTTAACCGACTCCGTCGGAAATGGCTACAAAATAAAAAAGATAGATCATTTTATATCTATTTTTCCACTTCATAAATATGGATTGGCACTCAGTCTTTGCCATCGTAATATTGTCGACCTATCCAGCTTTTTTGTTTGGTTTGTCAGAATTTTAACGCCGATGTTTGTTTACAGAGAATGGTAAGATCTGCAACGGCAACGGAAAGTGCGTGTGCGGCCGATGTGTGTGCAATGTCAACGAGGAGAAATACTCTGGAACCTTCTGCGAGAAATGTCCTGTAAGTTGTCCACTATATTTGTCTTTCGACTGTGACACCCAACTTCCTAGAGAGATTTTCCTTGTAGGTTCACGTTCGAATATTTGCTTCCCCTTTTACAAAGTTGAATTTATACGGCGTCCATAAACGTAATGACATGATTATTACGGCCGCTATAAAGCCATTTTACGGTACCCCACCGTACCTTCAATGCGGTGACATGGCATTTTTGATTTGACACTTTCATGTCGCCGTAAAAAGCGGGCCCTTTATGGATAATTTACAAAACTTGGAACAAGAGACGTTCACGATTCACCGATCAACATTCACTATTTACCCTCAAATCCATTAGATTAGAAAACCACAAATTGTGGCGGGTAGGCAATCGTATGAGGTAGTGGCCACCAGCACAAATTATAGCCTGCGTTACCCGGTGCAAGTTTTTAATCCGGTCGGACGTTATCTCTAATCTAAGGCTGGGAATACACGTCCGATATTTCCATCCGATTGTCTAATCAGACTATCAGACGATGTCGGCGCCATATATTTGTATGAACAGGAATTACACGTCCAATCCGATAGTTGTATGGTACAGTCGGCCACAGTCTCAGATACCCCTTTTTGTTCGATTGGCGCCCTTATGCCGCGCGCGGTAAGAGCTCTCATGGGGTATCTGAGATTGTGACCAGCGGGATGATAGCTCGGGAACGACTGAGGTCAGAAAAAGTCGGACGTAAAAATCGGACGTTTATTGCCGTCAATCCGATCCGATTGTCTGATCTGACAATCGGACGTGTATTCCCGGCCTAAGTTTCAACAACGCAAGCTAATACGTATATTGCGGCGATAAGGAGTAATTTCGCCTTGCAACACTGACCCATTATTAACCCTGCTCAGGCGTGTACGGGCAAGTGCAAAGAGTTCAAGGACTGCGTTCTATGCGAGGTGCACAAACGAGGGCCCAGGTTCGAGGTCGATGCCCCGCCCGGCCTGGAGTGCGGCAACTGCTCGCTACATCCCATCATTGAGGAGGGCAAGATTGAAGGTAATTTACAATCCTGGAAGTGAATATGAATGTAATTTTGGCATCAATAATTCTAACATAGCCAGTCGCAAAGATTTACTCAGGTCGTGATTATTTTTTGACGGTCACAAACATTATAAAGTATTGAGAGTATTTTTTAGTGTCAAAAAAAGTTCGACTCAGTACTGCGCCAAATGTATGAAACAGCTGATATTTTTTTCGCTCCATTTTTTTCGCCACCTAGTAAAAGTTGTTTGTATTGATCAGTAGACAGCCTACTTGAAGTTCCGCTATCGACTTAGAGTGCACCCTGTAGATTGCGTTGCAAACGTCGCATTAGGGTCACTCGATGGGGCATCCGCCCGGGTATATTCATTCATACCTGGGCGGTTGCCCTATCGCAGCTTTCTTCACAGCCGCTAAAACGATTGTATCGAACCTATTAGAGTTTTCCCAATTCCCACCTAAGTACCAAAACAAACCACTGATTAACTATACTAAGGCCCGGTTTCTGCTAGATGGCGCAGAAAATACGGCTACATAACGGCAGTCAAATAACGCTTTTTCACACATTCACAGATTAGAAAGTACTAGTACTAAAGATACACAAACACCACAGATAAGAATCAGGCTTGCCATGTTCAATCTGTAAAAATGCCGTGTCATATATTAGCAATTTTTATTCTTGAGAGCAAAAACTAAAATGGTTTTGGATAAATATAGAATAGGTAGGTAGGATACTGACATCAACTACGTGATGCGATAAAATTTGCAAGCAATGAATTGTGTTTCTGGTTAAGATTATTACAGAATACGGCAACTTGTCGTACCGTTGGCAACACTGGTGAAATTTCAAATGACTGCCGTAAAGTGCCGTATTATGAGCGCCATCAGTGGAGAAAAAAAGAACTACTAAAAGGAACTTGTGACTGTAGTTACTGTCTCTAACCCGTAGCGAACGAGACGCGCGGCGAGTACCTGTGCAACTTCTACGACGACGAGGACTGTCTCTACGTGTTTGTCTACTCTTACACCTTCACGCAGCACCTGGTCGTGCGCGCGCAGAAGGACCGCGAGTGTCCGCCGAAGGTACCGCACACTTAGTCCACCTTCAGCATTTCTTATTTTAGATATATTTTCAAGGTACAGAAGTACCTAAACGATAACAAAAGGACCGCGAGTGTTCGCTGAAGGTATCATTCACTTTTTTACACTTAAACTTTCGTAAGCACTGCACATTTTGTATAGTATTTCACATTTTGTACCATATTTCACATATATCACATTTTGTACTATATACAAGTAAGTTTAACCGTTTACGGAATAAAAAATATCATTCACTTATTCCTACTTTAGCACTTTTTAATTTAGATACTCTGTTGATCTATCACAAGAATATAAAGGGTAGGGCATAACTACTATAGGTCTATAGCAGCAAGCGATAGCTATATCTGTACGTAGGTATGTAGATAAAAAAAAAGTGAGTTAGAGATATCGTAAACTTATAGCGTTATCAAAAACATGTGGCCTATAGGTTTACGATAGCCTGCTGATCGTGCATAAAAGAACGACGAGTGTCAACCAAATTTCTTCAGTAATCCTTTTATTCTGGACTTTATAACAAGGTCTTAAAGTTACCCAACACCTCATATGGTGGTGTACATCGATTCGCTGACAACTGCCAGTATGAGAATTTATCGATATCAAGTTTACCCTGTTTAGTTTTTGTACTTGTTTTGTACTTGCAAACTAAACTCTATTCCCTCCTCCGTAGGTTTTCATTCTGGGCATCGTGCTGGGAGTGATAGCCGCCATAGTGCTTGTGGGGCTGGCTCTCCTCATGCTGTGGAAGATGGTCACCACCATCCACGACCGGCGTGAGTTCGCTCGCTTCGAGAAAGAACGTATGATGGCCAAGTGGGATACGGTACGTAGAGCAAAATATTGTATTCTCTTTTGTATTATTTATCTGTTGTATTGACTACAGAAAAAGGATTAAATTCAAATTCAAATTATCAAACACACTAGCCCCTCTACCCTTGACGCAGTTTTCCAATACGGCCGCAATATGGCGCAATTTACAAAATTTAATATTTTACCAATTAAGACGAATTTTGTGCTTTTGTTGAATAAAACAGCCTTACCTTTGAATAAACATTACAAAGTATTTAAAATCAAATCATTACTATGCGAATTCAAAGAGAAATTAATTTTAAAACTTGTTCAATTTAATCGCAATAGCGTCAAGGGTAACCCCGTAGATGGGTGAAGAGACCACTCGGCGCTTCAGTGCCTGGGACGTTGTTTTAGATGGAGTAGGCTTGCCCAGAAACTATACCATCCTGACAGATTATTGACCCGTTTTTCCTGTCGGCTAGGCTGACTAAGCTCTCAGGATTCATGGATATCAACAAATAAATAAGTTACATACAGAACCCATGTGATGCCCATGGCATTTTGAATATTCATGCACTTTTATGCATTATTTTACCTAAAATGTGCATTTAACCATTCTGCCATAAGTGAAAAGTATACTATACTTTCTAACGTTATTCCATTATTTGCTGTGGTTTATAAAATGTGTTCTTAGCTAAACGTTTAAGTCAATCTTATCGTAATAGATTACCATAAATTGTAGCTACAAATATAGTTTTTCGTCCTATAAAGAATCCATTTGCATGTGCAAGGCCCATTCAATTAAGCTTTATTTAGTGCTTAATAACACGAGTATTAAACTATTATAATGTTCAACTACAGGCCCAATGTACCTACTAAATAAGGGATCTATGAATACATTATGTTCTTTGTTAAGTCGCAAGGCGTGTGTGTGCATGTCGCAATAGTTGGAAACAAAAAAAATACTGAAACTTTTGTGAGCACTACACATTTTATTTGACGGTCTTGATAGATAAAGAACACTTTATTATAGACCAGAAATTAATTATTTATTACATAAATGTAAAATAACTGTTAAAAAAAAGGTCTCTGGGTATGAACCGCCACGTAAGGTTTGTAAGTACTTATTTAGCACACGCGGACTTACGAGGTTCTATTTCCGCAGGGCGAGAATCCGATCTACAAGCAAGCGACGTCAACTTTCAAGAACCCCACCTATGCCGGAAAGTAAGGTAGTAGATGTAGATAATGAAACAGAATTAGAAATCTCACCGTTGAAGGCGATTCCTCGGAGTAAGTCGCCGTTGACCTTACATTTTATAGGTATTTAACAACAAAATAATAATACACCATTTGTAGAATTTTTATAAAAATATTGACGCCTTCTTTTTAAGAAAAGTATTACATGTTGCCGTTTTAGTGCCTTATGGTGAGGTGATTAACGGATGGACACACGCTCTCACGCGCGAATTTTACTGTATCAATATGCTAGAAATAAAGAGGGAAAAGGAAGGACGTCAGAGGCTCGGGGTAGCGCGTTAATGCCTGCTTTTGGAAATCAGCTAAAAGTGATTAAAAACATGCCTAATGAAGCTGTCCGTGGTTATATACGTCTTAACGTATTTCGTAGAACAATAGCTGTTCATGTTTTGTGGTACTTATGTGTGAATGTGTGGTGTGTACTTATTTTAGTTCGTCTCACACATCAACCGTAACATTAACTTAATTAATTATTGTTATGATTGATGGTGCAACTTTAGTAACGTTATTGCATTAGGGATACAAATGAATAATTATTTAAAAAGAAACAAGAATCATGTGCTTCTACCATTGATAAATAAACCCATATTTAACGAAATTTCTCTGCGGTCTGGAAAAGTGATCTTAACATGCCTGGACGAGAGACTATTATCCTAGATTCAGTGCTTTTCTTGCTGATAATAAAGAGTTTATGATACCTATTACATAATCGCGCTTTCACTGCCAACTCATTAGTAAATTATTATGGTCCATAATGCGAAATGTACTTTTACATTTGAAATGGTCTGGTGCCTTAACAGTAATCAATTGTGCCATTACTAATTATGTATAATATACATACTAAATAATATTAAATGTGGTTGTTTATTTATTTAAGAAATTTTATATTGCTTAAAAACCAAATGGTTTTTATTTTTATTTTAGTATACCTAAGAGTTATTTTCTAATCAACCGAGTTTATTTTACCATGAATTTTGTGCCTTTGATACGAAATTTATTTTGTTTACATAACACGCATTTACAATTTTATAAAGATTTTTTTTTTCTCTAAATGGGCTATAGTGTTTTATATTTTAGTTTTTCCAAACAAATCAAGTGATCTTACAGTACAAGCCCAAAAGTAGTTAAATTGATTTATTATTTGCTGGTTCTTATTAAATTTTGCGACTATTATTTGTACATATTAATTAAGTATCAATTTAAGTTAGTTCTCGTGGCCTGTAATCGTAGCTAATGAAATAAAAATTAACCCTAAACATTTGTTGATTTAATTTGAAAGGAAGTCCTGAGTGGTTTTTCGTTTCAATGCGGCGAGAGCACGGTTTGAAAGGTCGATGTTGTGTTAGTAGATGTAGATAGCTGTCCACTCATCCGCGCAATCAAAAGAAAGAGGTCAACCCAAGTACACACGTGCACCATCCGATGTAGGTGACGTCGGCGGCGTCCGTTGACACTTCACATACTTCGTTTGATGATGATGCGCTTGCCTATTTCTCATCAGCAAGCTTGTTTATTATAGGAGAGGGTGACATTACCTCCAGGCGTTACGTAATGAATTTCTAATTAAGCTTACTTATACAGTATTCGTTGAGCGAGTCGCAATCTTGCCTCTACATCTCTCCGCGTATCTTTATTGATCAAATACAACCAATCTAGAAACGGTCGGTATTTAAAATCAAATCAAGTTCCTTCGTTTCATTTAAATACTTGGTATATTGTTTCGCTCCTCCTGTTTTATGGCCTCATCGTGCCCGTAGTGGGTAATTGAGCGAGGAAATGGAGCGTAAATTTAAAATGTCTTCCGATTCAAAAAGAAATATTATTCAAGGTTTCTAGACGATGGATACATTAGGAACTAAGCTTTTACCATTTTTCCTGCACTTCGCCCTTTGTTCCAGCTGCAATAATTCTAGAAAAGTAATGTGGTACTTCCATCTAGTGAAATAAATCATGCAGAAAGAGACAAGTCTTGACCCACATTACTCCATTATAACCATTGTTAACCCGTAGCTTTGTAAACTCGCGCAATGTACGGTTAACAAAACCCCCAGAATCAGGTTGTATCGCCAAATAAAAAAAAACAATTGGTAAAGGAAATTCATTTTGGTGCGAAACCAATTTATTTTGTTATTGACGTGTAATAAGGTAAACAAGGGCCTTGTTTACTGCTCTCACTTTCGCAGCTTTTTTATATTGCGAATATGCCTACCGCTTCACGCTTGGAACAATGTATTTGTCAGTCTTGTATAGTTATAATAACTCGGCAGCAATCTGAAGCGAAATACTTAACAGTTTGTTCCTCACACATGCCTTGTCAGTCACGCTTTTAGTTACGTAACCGGCAAAGTTCAAAGTTTGTAACGTAAACGTCGAAGCTGACTCTACATTATGGCTGCACAAGTACCTGGAAGCAAAGGCGGTCGATCACTGGTTGCGAGCCACAAGAGCCACAGTCAAAGCTGAGTTCTCGCAGAAAAAGAGTTTTTAATTGCAGCGCCGTGAATGCACGCGATAAAACATAGTAGAAGCCTTATCTCCATGTCGCTTTCACAGCTCAAAGCCCGACACACGCTGAACAAAACTTACGGTAGTTACGGTTGAAACCCACTTAAATTACAATGATAAAGCGTTGCAAATTGTTGTTATGATAATATCTACTTACATTTGCAACTGATTACCGTTGTTCCGCGGTCGAGGCATCAAATTCCGTAGCTCGTAACTGGCGTAGCACTGCGGCTACGGGCCTACGCCGTAGACCATAATAGGCTTTCGTGTTATTATTGTGTTAGGGTGCGTGCAGGCTGCTCTGAAAGCGAGTCACAAACACAATACATTAATGGTACAATAGCTTAGGTCTCTGGCCCATTCCATCGAGTTACGATAGTTCGAAACTCGCGAAAATCTATATTCCTGTAGCAACAACTTGCGGTCACTTTGGTAAAGCAACGCAACGCGGCCTAAACCTAACAAAGTTGTTGCTAAATACTTCTCAATTCGATAAGTAAAACGAAAAAATGAGATCTTGAAGTCGAAAAGGGGTTATGTTTTATTGTTACCTATTTGAGCGGTAGATAAACATCTCGGTTTATGTGAAATAAATGAACTTATAGAGCTTTACAGTAATGAATTTTATGCGGGAACTGGGATTACATCCAGTAAAGGTAGTATTAAATGTACCTACTTTGCGTGTAGCAGGACTAGCAGGCGTAATTGTCGTCACTTATCATTATTTGGTACGGCAGAGAAGCAATTTCGGTCAGGAAAAAAGGGAGCTGCGTAGTTATCGTTATCGATGGCCGAGTAGAAAGAAGGTGGCAACGAAATATTTGTGTATTAAAGCACATAAGATGTACAAAGGCTCCGCAGGTGGCTCCCCGATTAATCACGGCCGGCTATGGAGCGGGCGGGCGGCCGGGGGGCGCGGCGCGGTAGTACCGCCGCGAGCCCGCTCCGCTCCGCACGCCGCTCCGCTCCCGACCGACCGAGCCGACCGACCAACCAACTCACACGTGACACGAACCTACCGCAACTTGCACAACAAAAAGCGGGACGCGACTAGCGACACACGCCACTGCAAACAAAAGGTAAGTGGACCAGACACTCCTCACCAAACTTTGTCACTTTGTCTTACCCACCAAAAAGTTTGGTAATCTCACCCTGCTAAAAGCTTCCCAAAGTCAAATTAAATTATTGACGAGACAAACTTGCGTAGGTATTTCAATTGGCCCGCTTTCGTCGTTAGCCAACCTGTTGCAATGAAATTGTCTAGAGTGTTCGATTTAATTCGGAAACTTTGCAGCTTTCAGGCGATTTCATTCAGGTTCAATTTATTGTACGTGAGGAATTCAGGAAGTTTATGCTTAGTTGTGGACGTGAAATATTGGTTTATAGCACGGCATGTAATACGCTGACAAAGGTTTACTTCAGTACTTAAAATTGTTTGGGTAAATACTTAGTGAACCCACTCTTGGTACCTACGATAAACTTTTTTAGCAGTAAGTATTAAAACAATGTTCGTCTCATAATACAAGGCTCGATCCCTTCTGTCTCTTGAAAATTGAACAAAACATATTGGTAATAAAACTACGTATTTTTTTATAATGGATAGCTAAGCTAGAACTTGAAATACTCACTGCACGGGAAATACACCGGAAGTAAGTAAGGTAGTTAATTAAGGCTACTGTGCATTCCACTCACTACCTCGGTTTGTCGCCTGTTAAATTATTCAACAAGTTTACAAAGCAAGAAACTTCAAAAAGTTAATACAATGGAAATGTTAATGATGATTTTTTACATCAAATTCTACGGCTCGTGTTTATAAATGTCCATTTTCGTTTAGCTATAAACCAGTCATAATGGCTACTCACTCGTTAGTCATGTTTTTTTTTACCGACGTCAAGAAAGGAGGAGGTAAGTACTCAATGAGACACGTTTTTTAAAATTTTATGAACTTTTTCTACGTGAACCAATTTTGATGATTCTTTTTTTTTGTTTGTAAGGGTATACTTCCCATGTGGTCAAATGAAAATGGTGAAGATCAGATGAAGAACTTCGGAGATGGAGAACGGAGCTCCTGAACGGACAGCAGCAAATCACTCTGAATTGGTCGTGCAATAGCTTAAGAGGCCCCTTCAGGACCGTGGGAACTCAGTGACGGCCAAGCGCGTGAAACACTGTTTTCTATAGCTGTTTCACCCAGAGCGAGAAGGGGCGCGAGAAAAGTGAGACGCAATGCGGCTGTATGAGTCTACGTGTGTTCGTGTCCTTTCGCGAGTATCTAGTTGTAGTTGTAATGTAATAGATCTATTTCCCCAAAATTTTTCGTAGTACAGCTGCTATTTCTACATTTTATTAGGTATTACCAAAATCTTTTTTTTCTGACAAGTACAACACATTATTGATGTTCCCAAGGTAGTTAGACTCCAATAGACAGTGTAATAATGTAAGTAAATAACAGCTTAAAGTAACCCCTTTTTCGGCGCGAAAAACGCATCGTTCTTATTTCTTTCAGGCAATTTTTTTTGTTATAAAAACTATTTGCAAACCTCCATATTGGTCATCGACTGATATAAACCAAGTTTCAGCAAAATCCAGCCTGTAGTTTAGAAATTAAACCGGAACTACGTTTGTATGGGAAAATTGTGCTCTAACGCTCTCTTAATAACAGTGTACCTTTTCACCAGTGAAGTCGGTTTTTTTCCCCTATTTTGTATTATTATTGGGTACAGTTTTGAAAGACCCGCGGGTTGGCTAAGCCGAGGAAAGCTGACAGAATGGTATAGGTGCTGGGCAAGCCTACTCCATCTAATGAATACTCCAGCGTCCCCGTAGTCACTGCATCCACTAGTGTGAGTGGAGATGTCACTGGACGCTGTATAAATCATGTGTCCTAGATGCAAAGGTTTATATTAATTCGGTGTATGAACTATTAGGTTGGTGCTCGCCTCCATAAGCCATTGTATGCTGTTCAGTGAATAGCATCGATTAAGCAGATACCGATGTAATATTTGAATTGTGCGTGGTCAGCGTTGCATATCGAAGCCGCCACCGATCGAAGCTCGGTATTGTTAATGTATGTTTCAAAAAAGGATTTGCCAGCGCTAGCAATTATTGTACCAGGTCTATTGAAAGTACAGTCCAACAAATACATTTCTGGCTATTCCCAGTATCTGAAGTCACTTTATTCGAAGAGCTTTTTACAACACTGTTATTTTTTTTTTTAACTATCCAAAACCATACGAGTGTAACAGGTTAGTAAGACAATAACACTCGTGAAAAACTGATTAAAATAAAAAAAATATATTCAATTTTTTTTAAACGACTCTACCTACTCTAAAACAAGCTTTATCTACGTTTATTTCATAAGTAAAGAAAATGGGCCAGCAGCTGGCCTGTTGTCTAAAAATCCACTCCAGAACGACAAAACATAAATATTTTGACAGTACACACAGCAGTAGATTTTTAGGGAATACGCCTTGTAAGACTGTAGGTACCTTCGTACTCGTAAATTGGATCTCTCCGTCGCTGCATCTGTACATAGGGATTACTCGTACTACAGTTTGTGCACTTCAATCAAGCTTCAATACCGATGTAAAGGTATCTACTGTGTTACATAACATGTTACTTCCCTCAAGTCTTGGTAAACCTTATCTACTTTACTTCGGTCTGCTGAAACTCTAATAATATAAAGAATAAGAAATCAGTAGTGCTGACCACTACGCGCAGTGGCGGATCCAGGATTTTGGTTTTGTTGGGCTTGAACCTAATGAGGGAAGGTTTTATCAAGATAAACTAAAGACAAAAAAACATTTACACATATTGGTATGCTTTTGGTTGTGAGACCGGCACGGCGGCGTTCTGCAATCCAGTTCTGTGTTCTGGGACCCTAAATCAGTACTTTTTTTCATGGAGGGACGCATTTGGGGGAGGCTTGAGCCCCTTATGCCCGTTTTCACCAACCACCCCTAATTTTAAAAGGCCTTATAACGAAAGTTATCTGCACCTCTGCAAGTCTATGGGTCATGGACGAAGGATCGTACACACTCAACTCATAACGCTTGTGAGTGGAATTCATATGGTCCTTCATCCATGACCCCTAGACTTTCAGAGGCGCAGAAAATTTTCGTTAAGAGGTCTTTTAAAATTAGGGGTGCTTGGTGAAAACGGGCATTAGCCCCCCTCTAAATCCGCTACTGACTACGCGTGTGCTAGCTTACTGATACATTACTGATACACACCACACTACCAACAAGCTTAGGCCCAACCTACATCGGATTATTGTCTGAAGCTTCCATCTCAATTAACACGTTTGGATGGACGATTATGAAGAATCTCCTGCCGTTAACGTCGCAAGTTACTGACAGCTATATATTTTAGGAATCTCGGATGAGCGAGGGTCGGTCTCATTACGGAAGTATGAGCATATAATTTTGTTTCAATAGGTAGTCCATAATTAAATCGTGACCCTCGACGTTTCTCTGTGCAAAGTACTATAGCAATATCTTAGGTTGCCGAATATCTACTGAGCTATTTATAAGCTCCAGTATTGCATTTGCATGAGGGGGGATACTGAGATAGTACACAGACAAACGTGACTGTAGGATTACGTGTATGTAAGGAGGTAACAAGGTTACTATCGGGTTACCTAAGTATATTATTTTACATACTATCTAAAAGAGCGGCCGCCAGTAACAAGAGAGGTCACCGTAACAAAAATAACCCAGTCAATAAAGTATAAAATAAAGAAACCTAGGATTCTATTTGCATATACTTAGATACCTATCCTAGTATGCGCCAAATAGCTTTGAGATAATCTACCTAATTAGCATGGACTACGTTACAGCAAAAGTGGTCTGGATGGGTTCCGTTTTTCAGAACTCGAGAGCCCGCACATAACTTTTCAGTGTTAAAAAATATCACGACTCGCAATGAATACGTAATGTGTCAGTGTGTCCCACATGTACCTACTATCTAGTCCTCTGCGCCGCCGCTAACGCAATTTTTGTTTGCAAATTAGTAGGTCAGAAATAGTTTTAAATATTATTTTGTGAACAAGCGTGGAGTAGAACTCGAACCTACGATATCTGGGGTGCCATATCGGTCGATTATCTTCCAACTGAACTAAGTATTGCTTGCGGTCCGCGAGTTGAGTTTTGTTTAACCCACTTGTTACTGAAACTATCAAACACATGGGATTCAAATGATTTTTCTGTATGTTTATAAGAAAGCATTATAAAGCATATAAAAAATAAGTAAAAAAATATGGGTCATCTGGAAAAGCTGGAAAATGCGGGGTGTTACAACGGCCCGTCGTAACCAGCGGAGGTATATTTGCATACAAAATCAAACTAACATTTCTTATGACAATAAATGAGGAAATGTAAATTTTTTAAAGAAAATTACAATTATTTATTTTAAAATTACTTTTACATGGTAATTTTGAAAACATGCTTCAGGATGAAGATGAATCAAACATTTTATACATATAAAGTCGGTTTTTTTGAAGATATCTTAGCTGGGTTTCTTTATATTTCACTATATGATCCTTTCTGTCGTAACAGTCGCGATAATTTCTTGGAGTAGGCAGACCATGCACCAGGTTTTTGAGCTTTTTTGTATAGGTATAAGTTAGTGTAGGTACCACACCAGGAGTTCTATAATATCTTCGCCAAACATGCAGTGATAGGATTGTATATTTATGGGCCCTAGCATACTTTGCCATTCAGGAAAACTTTGTGGATTGCGGCGGTTTCTCCAGGAATAAGTTTGATCTCTTGAAATGCTTGGCATCGTCATAGGATAGGGAGAAGTACGATCAGTAGGAGGCTCGCGCACATGCTTGCCGTTCATTGTCAGGTTCGGTAGCGGAACTATGCCCATGAATAGCTGTACCTGGCATGGCGGTAGGCTGGATATCTACACGCCTTCTCTTGGCTAATGTTGACAATGGTGTATCTTCTTCACTTTCATCACTGTTTATGTGAGGAAAAGTAACCTCGGCTAACGCACGTAATTGAGAACCTGGGAGATTTTGCAAAGTGACGCGCACTTCAACGCCAGAATCGTCATCAGTTACGTGATTACGTCAGCATTTGCATTTTCCGGGGGTAGAATCGTAATCGTACTCGGTATGATTACATAATCATCATCCACGGCATAATTTTCAAGCTCTTGCAATAGTTGGTTCAAATTCAGAGGTCTAGGCGGGCGGTATTTAAAATCCATATGTTAGTAAAATTAGATGTTTGTATTACTACGGGGCGTTTTAGCACCCATTGACTTTGATATCGAAAAATTACACTAAAATACATAAAAATCTATGTTTTTCTACTGTGCCTATTTGAAGTACATAATAAAGTGTACAAAAGTGGCAATGTAAGTATGTGAATAACAAAAACTTTTCGTAAACACTTACCTTTTTGAGGACATATTTAGTAACTCGAGCACCACACATACTAAATCATAATTATTCTTATACCTATGTTTCCTAATGCAATAACAGTTAAGTTTTACAATAAAACAATACTTCAAGCAGCAACGAACGTAGAATGTCAGATTCTACTACACGAAAAAATATCAAAAATGTGAAGGTAGAATCATGCTATTTTTTCGGGCGTTATAAAGGTCCGTAGTAACAAGTGGGTTAATATTTTGGTACATATTGTACTACTGAATACATAGGAGGAAAATACTGTCCAATATCGACGTAAATGGAAAAGAGTTCTAAAAGCTGTATTCCGCCTTTTAGGAGAGAGGGTCGATCGTTGGGCCGGGTGTACTATCTATGTGTGTTTTATGAATTTCCAGCCCCTCGGTACACGACGTCCCAATGCGGGCGGCTTGTGATAGGTGATCGTTTCGAAACTACCCATTGTTAGTAGATGTATGGAGGCAGCTTTTAGCGTTCTATTCTCCTGACAACCCGCGCCGAGCCCCGCCCGCCCGCGCCCGCCGACTACCCATTTGTAAAATGACAAGCGAAAGCCTTAGCCTTGTTTCCGGCACTATGGATGATCTTTATTAACAAACAAATCGTAGCGTAAACGTACTTTCGAAACAAACGATAATCTCTATGCTGATATTGTTTGTATCTATCTGGGTACATACAGGGTGTTAAAAGACCGCCAACAGACCCGAAAGCCACGTATACTAGACACCAAAACAAAGTACTTTTTCGATAAATTATTGCTGGGAAATTATTTTGTTTTTTTAGGTTATAATTTTGAAAAATATTTTATTACGCAATGGACGTGTAACGCACAAAAGTCATATTGCGCAAGCATGGGTATAAGTGTATGTTACTTAACCTTGAAGTACCGATGTTTAGAATACATTGCGGGTTGCAGTTTTAACGACGTTTTTTGTAAGAAATATTCATAATTTTGATATGGCTTCATGAAAGGATATGTTAAGAACTAGATACTGAATACATTTCTGCAAAAAAAAAGTTTTGAAAAGTCCGACTTTGAACCTCATTATCTCGGAAACCGTTGATTTCCCAGGCATAGTTCCTTTGGCGAAAATGTTTATTATGATGAGGACAATACGTGGTTTCCCGCTTTGTTGGCGGTCTTTTAACACCCTGTATACTTACCTATCTACCACGAATTCCGTAAAATCCTGTTTCTGTGTAAATAACGACCGGTCTTCCGCTCACCTAACGATGGGCCTCGACGTTTGTTTTGTTTTTACAAACTTTTTGCGCTAAAATTAATGTTTTGCCAAGAGGAAAATTCGTAATAACAAGACCAATCTACGCTTCACGTGCACTTCTGCGGGTGGCAACCTTCTTTACGAACCCTGCAATACGTTTCGCAAGAAAGCTGCGATGTTTCAAACAAATCTCGCCTTCGCATTAAATATGTGTACTCTACAAACAAACACTACAAACATTTGGCGAGTTCGATGGAAAATAAACACGAGTGCAACAGCTCCGTGCCACCTGCTTGTTTGTCGGATGGCGTGAACTTCGCTTGCGTATTCGGTTTTCGTGAAGCGGCACCATTTTGCTTCGGGATGCATGTTGCTTTGTGTTTCCTGTGGAACAACAAGCCGTGCACCGAAAAGAAAATGCACCAGCACGCACAGGGGCAGGCAGGAAGCACTCAAGCTTTCACAAAAACGCCGCAGCTGCGGCGCTGGGTTCCGGCGAATAGAGCGGCCGCGGGTCAGAAATACCATTCGCGAGGTCGACGGAAGAGTTACCCCTTATCACACACCGTGGTTTCAACTAGCCAGCCGTTTGCATTAATTGACTTTGAAAGCAGTTTTTTTGTGCTTGTAATTTGTTTTAACTCCACCATAAAAGGGCCATAAATAATGTGAGGCATTATCTACGTCACAGAGGGAAAAGCTAAATATTTCTCACAGAAAGTACCTATTACGCTAGAAGGTAAAGAAGAGACCCCGTTTGATTGGTATCTTCCTGGTATCTTCTCATAAATAAACAAAGCATGGATCCCGCGAGACCCTTGACGTTTCTCGCTTGTTATAGGTAGGTACGTCGTTTTTCATCGCCATAAAAATCGAGGGAAGAATGCTTCAGTTCAGTTATTGTTTGCTTCTAAAACACGGAAGTTTTTGAGTGAATAGTTTTCTACAAAAAACTTTTTGTTCAATGAAATCTTATAACATTTAAAAAATGTCAGGCATCTGATAAAAGGCTGGCCTAGCCTTTTCTTGGCTGAACCGGGTAATTTTAAAATCGTAAATAAAATAAAGAAATTCAAGAAATTAAAATTAAAGAAGTAGGTAGTACTTAAGTAATGAAAAACACGAAAAAACATTCCTATTTTTATGCGACGGTTTTGTCTTTCCGAGAGAGAGCTGAGAGGCAGGTAGAGCTTTAAAGAATTCTTTTGAAATTTCATTATCAGATTTCTCGGTGAGTCGAGTTTCTTTACATAGTCCGCTTCACATTTTTTATTTGCCACACAAGCCGCTTTTCCTGAATCGCCGTTTCAGTTTACTGAACAAACTTGCAAACTGTATGTTGTAAAATTTTACTTGCATCCTATTATCCTAAATTTTACCTACTTATCCATAATTTACTTATTGTGTAAGTTACCCAGATATTGTATTAATTCCATAAGCTACATGCTTTAAAGCCTTACTCTGTTTATAAAGAGACCACAACAAGGGCTTTAACTTTATCATTTCGGGTTACGCATGTGAGCCTTGTAAATCCAAACACAATCACAAATGACAATCTCTATCGTGACCCTTCAGAGAAATGCCCTTTTGAAGGTTCAAAGGGAACGAGACAATACGATTATGATTGCAGACTATTGCTAAGATGCTCTATTACCCCTCTCTCTTCTTGGTTCAGTCCAATGTTATCAAATTTATTTATTGTGTAAGTTAGGTACCCATATTGTATTGATTCCATAAGCTACATGCTTTAATGATTACTTAAGCCTTACTGTGTTTATAAAGAGACCACAACAAGGGCTTTAACTTTATCATTTCGGGTTACGCATGTGATCCTTGTAAATCCAAACACAATATGACAATCTCTATCGTGACCCTTCAGAGAAATGCCCTTTTGAAGGTTCAAAGGGACCGAGACAATACGATTATGATTGCAGACTATTGCTAAGATGCTCTATTGCCCCTCTCTCTTCTTGGTTCAGTCCAATGTTATCAATCAATAAGTTCAGATAGGTAGATAGGTAAGTACTGATACTGCTCTGAGAAAATAAAAAGCATTTCCGTCGAAGGCTGTGGCCAGCCAAGCAACAAAAAACTTGCGAGTATTTTTTAAATTAAGGAACAATGCTTGTACGGTCGGTCACAGTCACAGATACCCCATGGCAGCTCTTACCGCGCGCGGCATAAGGGCGCCAATCGAACAAAAAGGGGTATCCTAGATTCCTAGCGTATGCCCGACTGTACTTAGTGGTAATAGGGAGAACCAAAATGAAAGATATAAGATACCTGAATATCTAGTATCGATTATCATGCGCATGTAGAGATAAGGAACAAACCACCACATGACCACATCACACTGCGGCCTACTAGCTTCTTAGGTACTTAGGGTAGATACTACTACCTACTGCAAATGACCTCCTGACTGCTTATGTAAATTTAGGCAGCACGCGTCGATTTAAGCTAACGAGGCAATTGAGCCAAGCGTTCTTTACCTTCGTACTTAGAAGTAGGTAGGTACCTATTTACTTTACAGTGTTTTCATAATACCTACAAATAGCAACCGCGAAAGAGACAGGCACAAAGCCACCCCATTAACTCTAAAGACCGCAAAAGGGCAGCGGTGGGTATGTTGTACCTTTTTGGGAGCGAAAGGGTAGATATATTTAAAAAATCACGCTTCTGTGCGCCTTTTCTTTATTTTACTAATGGCTCTACAGTCGCCATAATTCACGTTTTTGTTGCAAAGTCCCCCTTAACGTAAACTAATAAAAGCACGCGTTATAGGTTGATATGCCACCATTCTATAAATATATACGTAGAATCGTGGCAGGTTCTTTCAAATGGCTGTAATGTAACGTGACTTGGCAGGTGAGAGAGCCTTCGCCATGCGTTGAAAGGTTGAAAGAAACTGTTCGCCGCGCCAGGCACGCCCGCACCCGCGAATCGCCTTATTGTTTACTAACCCGAATAGGTCAATTATAATAGCGAACCCGTTCGATTATTTATTGAAGTAGGTACGTAGCTGGATACCTACTTTTATACCTAGGTAAGTAGTTTAGCTTACTTAGTTATTGTTAATTTATACGGGGTGGTAATAGAGCAAGGTGAATGCGTTGTCGGTGGTAGGTTGGCCTTGGTGTGATTTAGATTAGAATAGGCAAGTGGTAGCAACAAAATGTGGCCCACGGACGGAACTGTAAGCGTGGGTAATTGTTAGCCACGTTTCCGTTACGAATTTCAACGTTTTATTTTATTGCATATACCTACCTACCAGAGTGTTCCTACAACCGAGTTACATAGTTAAATAATTGAGTTTTAATGGCGGCGGACGAAAATAGGTGCGAAATCAGTGGTTCCTGCACGGTAACTCCGTTTCAATATAATTTATCACTGGTGACTCTATCTTTAACAATAGTCTGGTACATTAGTGCGCGGACAATCAGAATTAGGCTCTAAAGGAAAAAGTTGAGCGACGTGCAGATAAATAAATACCAGCTAGGCACCAAAGCCTTTTCTCAAATATTCAAAGGGAGTACCTAAAGAATCCGGTTCGGGACAACTTTTGCCAATTATTTTAATTGAATGGATTACTCTAGTTCATCTTTATCTACCGGTTTTTTATGTCACAAGCCTTTATGACTGTCTTGCTGACTTGGAGTTAATTAAAAAAATCTTGACATTACAATTTTCAAGATCTCGCTAAAGTGGCAAAATTTTCCCTGAGTGAATTATTTGTCAGAAATGTACAATATGGGGCAACAGAAGCTCTGTAGTCAAGCGACTCTTTCAAAGTTCATAATAAAGAGCTGTGCGATACAAGTTTTCGTCATTACTTCCGAATACAATGGAAAGTCCTTAGGAAACAGTTTTTACCGCGCGCCCCTTGGGCCCCTCTATTCGTGTTCGCTTTACTTGGCGGCAACAATCGATGCTGCGTGACACTATGCGGTCACACACAGCTGCACGCAACTTTTTGATGCAATGAACATGTTATTGCTCACGTAGCAAAACGCTAGAGCTCCGAAATCAAGTCTGTAGAGTTAGGTACTTCTCCGCGAATGCTTTTTGTGCAAACAATTTTATTATTGTTGTTGCCGAGCCGAACGTCGAGTGAACCACTGTTTGTACAGAGTTGGAGCGGAGTACACAATACGAACCTACTCTTAATTAATTACGGAGGGCAAAAAAGACGCAAACAGTAATAAAGAGAGACGGCGGACGACAACGACGTCGCTCGCTCTACACAGGAGCCCTGCGAAAGAAAACAAACTGAAATAGATAGGAATTTTGTCTGCTGATTTTATTTATGCCTTTAGGTATTCGAAATACAAAACAATAATAATGCGATGATGCCATTAAAATCATGGGCCGCGATCCAATAGCTTAAATGGATAGGTACTTACCAACCTACTATTTTAGTAGACGCTCGCTGAAGGGCGCTTGGATATCACGTTGCAAATATTTGATCGAACCAATCTGAGCCGTTAAAACAGTAAATTAAGTTCCGATATCAGGTCAAGGTAGTATTTAGCCGATAATATGGAATGATTAGAGAGAAACTATGGGTAATAGAGCAAAGCACGCGAACTAAGATTGTGTGCTTCACGGGTATCATGAACGCTAGAGTGTGTAATTAGTTCGGAACCTACGTTCAAAACTTTACTTTGCCCGCTTTTATTTCTTTTTTAAAAGCTTACAATCCGTACTTACCTAAAATCATATTTCCGAACCGCCTATAAACATTTTACTACCTCGTGTGGATTTAGGTAAACATTCTGCGGTGTACACCTCACGTAGGTACCATCCAATTTTGAAATAAGCACAACTTAGGGTGGTATTAATAGTCGTCTGAGATTACCTACTTGAGATCGATCTCAAGTAGGTGAACTCAGAAAAGTCAAATGCTAATGTCAAGCCTTGGCTAATGTCAAACTTGAGTAGCTGTCAGCATATTAATAGACACTATCTTGAGATTGACATTGACATTAGCCAAGGCTTGACATTAGCATTTGACTTTTCTGAGATCACCTACTTGAGTTCGATCTTATGTCGACGACTATTAATGCCACCCTTAGGGCATGTTACCCACGTGTAAAAGTTAAAGCCAACTGTCGAAAATTGCTAATTAAAGCGCGTCAAAAGGTTGCGAAAAACGAGCGGTCGTCCGAGATCAAAAACAATTTTGCTTCAAAAATATTTAAAACTTTACGTTCAATATTAAACAACCTTTAAATACCAAAAGAGATGAATGGGACGTGAAGGCTGAAAGCGACGTGCATTTTAAAATTCCTATTTTAGAAAATGTTTACTTAGTTCGCGTAGATCTGAGCCGCGTAGAGGAGCTTCGCTTGCTACGACGACGTCGTGCTACGAGATAAAAACTACAGTACATGTTTACGGCCAGCGGACGAGCGCAAGTGGGAAGCAAGCTTGTCTCTTGCTTTGATCATTTACATACGTAGGGGGTTATCTATTCAAACTATTATGTTGAATAATGCAGCCTACGCGGCTACGCCGTAGCCTCTACGGCGTAGAGCTTACATAGCTACCACGAGTGCTAATATTGTCGGTCCTGGGTCTGCCGGACGTCTGGTCAAAATATGGTATTGTAATGTTGGTTAAACTGCCTCACTTATTGATGTAGAATGCATTCTAATTCTTTAGTAGTAAGGTTGTTTATCCAACTTGTCACTTTCAGTGACGTGTTTCCTAGATTAACTAGTTTGATTTAGTAACCTTAATGTAAGCTAATAGGTCTTATTTTACATTGAATAGCGCTTTTGGATTTAAGTCACAGACTTGCAGTGAACAAATGGACAAGCTATTTGCGAGTACTTATAGTAAATCTGACAGCTCCTGAATTTATGAATCTTGGTGGTCGGTATTGATTAAAATGAGCTCTATAACATTACCATTGTATATCGCACATAGAAGCACTTTTGTATTTTTAGCAAGTTTAAACTTAAATTTGAACTTATTAGCATCGCGTTTTCTATACATTTTAAATGACACGTAAACATAATCTAATTTCAATCGATATACAACGTGTTACAAAACATCCTAACTCATTTTACAGGGTGTAACCTCGTGGTCAACAGGATGTCGAATCTGTAAAAAAAGTTGAAAAAAAACATTTTTATTTTACAACCTCAATATTGAAAAAAAAAACAATACTTTTTTATTTTTGGTATTAGCCCAAATTTTAAAATATGTTTGTGTGTAGATGCATTTACATAGCTTTGAGTTGTTGAAACATTGTAAAAGTCAATTTAAACAATATTTAAAAAATACTTTTCTCCCGCCACATCGTTCACATTTTATTAATTTAAAAATTAACGGAACATCATAGAGCAAAAAAAAAATTAGGTTGTGATCCCTATCACCGGGTGCTATTACCCTGTAAAAAGAGTTAGGTACTTTTGCAACACCTTGTATAAACTATACAACCCCATATCTCGGCAACCCCTCGATCGATTTGGCTCATGTTCAAACTTAAAAATTCTTTTAATTTCATTTACCCGCCTACCAAATTTCATAACGATCCGACTAAATTTACTCAAGTTATCGTCGAACGAACATTCATACATATATACATACAAACATACATACATACATACAAACATACAAACGCCGGATTGTTCAAGTAGACTCGGAGAACTTCGCTCGCTTCGCTCGCTCGTTCAATCAATACTTCAATCCATTGACTTGTGTTCTTCAATTCCGGAGAAATCAACAAAGTAACACGCCATCACCCCTCAGCCTGTCCAATGGTTACTTGGAAAATTGGTCAATGATTTTGCAACTTCCGGTGAGCAGCGTACCTACGACACATTATGATGCCGCTACACATAGGTCCGGCATGGTACGCGAGCCAAACACTCACGCTTGTCCTGATACCAAGGAGGTATGTTATGTTGTAATACTTTTTAACAAAAACTCTATATCAGTCTGCAAGCTTAGCATAAGGACGGCAATGCACGTCCGATTTTTCCATCCGATTGTCTGATCAGACTACATTTCTATGGACAGGCAATACACGTCCGATCCGATAGTCTGATCGTACGTCCGACTCGGAAACAGCGTACGATTTTATGGCCGATCCGATTGTCTGAAGGCGCGGTCTGCATACTTCTGCATAGAGACACAATACACGTCCGATTTTTTTCGTCCGATTTGCCATTTTGGCTCTACAAGGTGTTACCAAAGATCCTAACTCTTTTTACAGGGCAATAGCACCCGGTGATAGGGATCACAACCAAAATTACCAATACCAAAAACAAAAAAGGTATAACCCGTGTCATTAAAGAAAACATTTAGGATGGACTTCAAAACAGTCGCCCTCTCGCTCTAATTAATACAGTCAAAGCGAGACAATGCTAGGTTTTTAACTCTGTCCTAAATGTTTTCTTTAATGTAATGTTCTTTAAGGCAATATGCTAAATTTTCAATTTTGAGGTTATAAAATAAAGGTCGATTTTTTCAACTTTTTTAAATAGAATTCACATCCTGTTGAGTAGGCCTGACCAGTAGGTTACACCCTGTAAAAAGAGTTAGGATGTTTTGTAACTCGTTGTATATCGTTCGTGACACTGAACGGACACATGCACGGAATATTCAAATAATACTTATGCCTTTGAATTTAAAGTAATGATATGATTTATATAGCGTCAAGTAGCACCTTCACTCACACTAGATGCATGTAGTGACCACTCGGACTATGCAGTGCCTGGGACATTGTTACGATGTAGTAGCCTGCCTGACATCTTAGTCAGAGCCAACGAGTCCGCGGGTTTTGTCACGATGGTAAGCGAGTACCAACAGGGTGCACTCTACGTCGATAGCGGAACTTTAAGTAGGCTGTCTACTGATCAATATAAACAACTTGCATTAGGTGGTGAAAAAAATGGAGCTAAAAAAATATCTGCTGTTCCATCAGTAGACAGCCTACTTAAAGTTCCGCTATCGACTTAGAGTGCACCCTGTAGTATTGATACTACAAATTCACAAATTTACGTAGGTAACTTTGAAAATAGTCCGTCATAGGTATCTCAGTTTAAAGTCCAGTCAATTGCTAACTATGCTACCGCCGCTTATTCATTAAGTAACAGTTTCATCCTTCCGCTCCGTATGCAACCATCGGGATGATAGCTCGAAAACGACTGAGGTCAGAAAAAGTCGGACGAAAAAATCGTACGTGTATTGCCGTCCATCCGATCCGATTGTCTGATCACTTTTGACCGACCCAGCCACGGTTCATAAAACTACAAATCCTCATAAATAGGTTTCGGTTCTTAAGAAAACTTTTTTTCTGAACTTCTTTTTTGCGTAACGAAAAATTATTGATCTGTACTTTATGTCAATGTCAATGATAGGAAAATGGAAATTCTGACTCTCATAAGAGAAGAAAAACGACATAATATATATTATTTGGAAGATTTTCCTATACTTTATCCCGCGACCTAAAGTTATAGCATGGAAAAACGTGGCTGACCTTAGGCCTACTCCACAAAGACTGGAAGTCTTTGCGAGATACAGAAAAACTGGAAAAAAAGAACGACGGTAAGTACCTACTACAGGTGGAATCATAGGTACAGTCAGCCACACGCTCGGATACCTACTCCTTTTTGTTTATTGGCGCCCTTAAGCCGCGCGCGGTAAGGGTATCTTAGACTGTGGCCGACGGTAAATCCTGTTCAAAGGTACTTGTTTAAAGGTACTCTTATTAGGTACACTCGAGTGAGTGAGTGTTTCGTGACCTAAGCTGTCGGTAAAAGGGCCACTATAATAAAAATAGTAGTCTGGAGATGGTGCTGATGTTGGCTCAATAATTATTTTCGTTTCATGCCTGTCCCTTGCTATGCTTTGGTTCATCCTTCGCTTGCTCGGTTTTCTATACAATCACTTGCACCTAATAATAGTTTTACAGCCTTGCATAACGAATAACTACTTACCTACTGTTTCAGAAAAAAAGAGAATAGAAGACGGACGGTCTCCGGTGGGGTCACATCCTGCATATTTTATGAAGAAGACAAAATTATATTTAAAATTATTGGTGTAGTGTAGGCTCACCAAACCTAGGGTTGCCAGCCCCGAAGTCGAAGGTAATAACAATACCACAATAAAACCTTCCTCCACTACCACCACCTCTACCACCAAGTGTTCTCTCTCTCTCTCTCTCTCACCGCCACCAACCTTTAAAACCTTTAAAACCACCAACCTTAAAAAAATATTAATTTGGTATACTTACCTATAAAATGCTGTGGATTACGATGCTGGTTGTACAATTAATTAACACAACGTATGTATTTAATATTTAAGGCTGGAAGATAGTACTGTTACGGGAAATTCAAAATTTTTACAGTTTTTTACATTTTGTAGCTAAACTGAGCTATTTTTGTTCAGCGATTTTTCATTCTCGAGAATAAAACCGTATTCTTTTTATTATTGTAAACAACAGAACAACAATAATTCAGCCGATTATGTGTTCTGGTCTACGACAAGTTTTTTGGGCACTACCACTGCTTCGTAGACCAGAACACATAATCGGCTGAATTATTATTGTTCTGTTGTTTACACTTCCCTCTCCAGACTACCTTTTTTTTTTTTTTTATTATTATTGTTCTGTTGTTTACCATGCATCCACGAGCCACTCGCATAGTACCGAAGCACTAGCTAAGGCGGCAAGACCTACCGCACATAGGTCCCGGCACTCGGTTTCGATCGTTTGTTGGACTTAGTGTGCCCTTTTCATGACCTAAGCTGTCGGTAAAAGGGCCACTATAATAAAAAAAAAAAAAAAAAAAGGTAGTCTGGAGAGGGAAGTGTTCTGTTGTTTACAATAATGAAAATAATACGGTTTTATTCTCGCGAACGAAAAATCGCTGAACAAAAATAGTTCAGTTTAGCTACAAAATGTAAAAGTCTCTGAAAATTTTGAATTTCCCGCCACCTTGCTATCGTCTACCCTTAATCTTTAAATTTAACACTCCTTTGTACAGTCGGCCACACGCTATGATACCCCTTTTTGTTCGATTGGCGGCCTTATGCCGCGCGCGGTAAGAGCTGCCATGGGGTATCTGTGACTGTGGCCGACCGTACTGCTGTTTGTTTTCCTTAATAAATAAAATAAAATAGTCAATCAGATGAGATAACTCAAAAATAAAGAATCATCATTCGACGACGAAAAAATACTATTAAAAAAACCGGCCAAGTGCAACTGGCACTCGCGCACCGAGGGTTTCGTACCATCATTCTCTGCATTTAATTGGAAGAAAAAAAAACATCCATCGCGCTCTAGCGTTGATATTTGTAACTAATATAGAGGGCGCTAGTTTCTATGTCATGTTACATTTCTAGAGACCCAATTTTTTGTAGTATCTTTTGATTCTGTTCTGTGACTTAGAAGCTTGATTTTTTTAAGGCTCAAAGAGACTGCAGACCTGAGTATTTTGATATCAATTTTAACCTGATACCTCCACGCGTTCTTGAGAGAAAGGTCTTTACCGACAGACAGACCGACCACAAAGTAATCCTATAATGGTTCCGTTTTTACTTTTTAGGTCCGGAACCCTAAAAACGGTTGGGAAACAAGAACACTTTGTTGGCCTGACAAGAACTATACAGGGCGTCCCACGGCTATGCCACATGGAGGGAAAGTACCTTGAATATTGTAGATGGAACATTTTACTGAAAGAAGACATTATTTTTATTTAAAAAAACAATTTAAACTGCATTCATAGATATCTAAATAATTGCATGGTTGAACCGGGAATCGAACCCGTTCCATGAGAAAAATAATTACCCTGTAGTTTTATCATACCGATCGAAAGGCTTCATCATAAGGATTATTTTTTGCTAAATAACATAGTGTCAGAAATAAAAGGAAGACCATGAATTTTAACATTTTTAATACCACATTCATCAATTTATCAATGAAAATCCCAGTAACAAAAGAATAAAAGTATGAAAATTAAACACATTTTTGAATTATTTCTTTATAATCAGCCAGCCGCATTGCGATGGACAAAATTTTACGAGTCTTTCGGCTCATGATACGGCTCGATTTGGTGCATACTACCAGGTAAATGTTAAAATTCATGGTCTTCCTTTTATTTCTGACACTATGTTATTTAGCAAAAAATAATCCTTATGATGAAGCCTTTCAACCGGTATGATAAAACTACAGGGTCATTATTTTTTGTCATGTAACGGGTTCGATTCCCGGTTCAACCATGTAATTATTTCAATATCTATGAATGCAGTTTAAATTGTTTTTTAAATTAAAATAATGTCTTCTTTCAGTAAAATGTTCCATCTACAATATTTATGGTACTTTCCCTCCATGTGGCATAGCCGTGGGACGCCCTGTATATCATCATTGCTAACACGTGATAGAAAGAAGGGCTTTGTTGGCCTGACAAGAACTATATATCATCATTGCTAACACGTGATAGAAAGAAGGGTAGAAGGTAAGAGAGGTAGAAGAAGGCCACGGCGAAGGTTTTTTGATCAAATTTAAGAGAAGGCTGTGGTCTAGACGTACCAGGCTGCGAAGGAACTGGCCTGTAACTGAAGTTCATGGAGAATGATGCACCGACAAGAGGATAACTCTTAAATACGTTTATAATGATGATGACAAGCCCTATATAAAAAGAGAACTGCGAAAAATAAACCTGGAAATATTGCTCTTAGAGTAGCAGGGCGAGACCCGAACAGAACGCTTGGATGGCCTCCATCAGCAGAATCAGTAAAATTGTTCAATTTACCAACAGTGGAAAGTGAAGTCAACGAAAACAGAGACGTTTAGTTTTAGAAAAACCAGTAGAAAGTGAAATAGTGATTAGCTTATTATTATTATTAGCTCTATTCCTAAAAATAGTTAAGAATAAAGTTCGTTTTGTGCAACAAATCACCTAATTTTTTTTTTAGTGCAGCAGCACTTACTCGCTTAGTTTAGTGGATCCGTTACACTAATCTACACTTCTACACTAATATTGTAAAAAGGAAAAGTTTGTAAGTGCGTTGTTGTTGTTGTTGTTTTGTTGTGGTTCTAACTTCTCAACATAAGACCTTATTAGGTATCTATGAAGAAATAAAAGCATATTTTAAGTACAGATTCCTTTAATTTATTATACTTACAATAGGTACCTACAAAGTCACGAACGCAAGTCCCTGCATACGTTTTAGAAATCAAAAATACTGGAATCATGTTTTTCTCCAGGTTATCCAACGTGGTTTATAAGATTGGAATAATCAGCCACTGTCGAAGGCCGTTTCCACTGTCGCCCAAAATAATCGCGTCTGGAAATGGCCTCCATCCATTCTCCCATTGCGTGTACAATGAGAAAAACTATCATGCACAGAGCCTGGCCAGCGAGCACGTGCATTGACCTTGACGGACCAATTTCAGGATGCAGTACTTAGTTGCAGGTCGCAGCGGCATCCAGTCGTTTGTTTCCTCATTGGAGTCTCCATTGAGTTCTGTCACTGCGGTATCACATCACGGCACTATCAAGTCATCGGAGGGTTGTGTGGCTCATGCGGGTGCTTTTGGATATCTTTATTCATTTGGTAATTTAAGCTACAAGCCATAAAATATCTTTGTAGCTTAATGACTTGCTTGACATTATTTGTAAGAGCCAGAGTAGATTATGCTTGTGTTTTTAGCCCCGCTTCTTGGCAGGGTTAGGTTTCCTTGTCTTCTCCCTCTATATTTAGCTGGATTTGTGCCATATATTCATGCCCACAGCACTGCACTAAAGGCGCATTGTATGATCGACTCAATGGATTTGTTTGAGGTTGGATAATTATTATCTGCGTAAACTTGAACCTGAGTAACCATCTGCCGAGAAGTACTACGGCTGTAAATACATAATTTAGTTTGGTTTCATTTCCAAAAGATTTTCCAGGTTTTCTCTTGAGTGAAAGTGAGTGACGCATGACTTATGTCAATTCTGGCAAGTATATGGTCAAGTTGGCAGCACACTTTCATTTGTTTTCACGTCGCGTGGTCGTCTGCCGGACGTCTGCCGGACGTCTGTCCAAACGCACTCCTGGTAGACCCTTGAAGTGTTATTTCAAATGTAATGTTTTCATTGCTAATTGCTAGGAAACTGTAACTCGGCGTTTAAAAGGCACTTCGCCTTGGTATTTTCAACATCTGTCGCCAAGTCGTCGGGCTGACAAAGTTTTGTTTACTTTAAGAGTAACTTGGGTGTTCTGTACATGGAACTGGGACATGAAAACATGACGAGAAAATAATCTAAGTCTGTACCTACTGCGGAAAAAATACAAGGAGAGAATAATACATCGCACTAGTAATGATGATGATGATTATTGGATAGTCAATTATCCAAATATCGTTTATACGAAATGTTGATTTTATTTATAGGTAGAGGTAAGTAACTACTGCGTTAAGCAGTTATGTATCAACGTTATTTAGTTCATGCAAGTTTATCACACAGCGGTAGGTAAGTAAGTAAGGTACCTACGTTTAGAAAGACTAGAATTTTAGATCGAAAGTTCCTCGCCAACCATTTTATGTGGTTAGGCTATTCTAAACCTATCAAAAGCGGCAAGTTTGGGCTTTTCCGCGAACAATCGGACCGCACGCGATCCACTGTCCTTTATCTCAATAAGTCCATCAAATAGCTATCTCACGCAATCGGCGAATAGGCGCATGTTTCCCAACTGAGATGTTCCTTATAATGCTATAGAGTTACATAATACAAGTTACCTACGTACATAATCTGTGAGTAGAGCCATTGCGTATACCTACTTACACTATTTGTGCCGTTTGTGTTGTAACCAACCAACCGAAGATACAAAAGCAGTGCCTGACAACGTGAATTAATAACTATTTAATTAGGTTTTTATAGGTACCTACCTATGGAATGATGTTGGTTTTGTATTCAGTCAAATAACGACAAATCAACGTGCATGAGACACACACAACGCAAAATTTGTTGCAACGTACAAAAATTTTGATACAAGTCTGTATAGTATCCTGTTGCACTACAACATCGCCCTTTTTGGAGCACCGTGTGAGAGCAAAGGGTGCTATAGGAAGCTCTTCTATAGTGATATGCTACGCGGAGCTCTCATGGCAAGCCCTTCTAAAATAGAGTGCAATAAGAGTGGCTTGGGCACCTACTCGTTGGCATTGGTTGGACTATGTTATGAATAGAGTAAGTAAGGCTGTTCTAGATAAGAAGTGTAAAGTAATCGGCATCATCAAAACAGTGTCACCAAAGTTTAGGATATGCTGTTACTTATTCTACACTAATCTACACTAAATTATAAAGAGGAAAAGTTTGCAAGTACCTATGTATGTACTTGTAGGGGGTAATCTCCAAAACTACTCATCCGATTTTAAAAAATATTTCACTAATGGGAAGCTACGTTATCGCCGAGTGCTATAGGCAATTTTTTATTGTGATAACGGGAAAAAAAACTTTAGTCTGCGCGGACAAAGTCGCGGGCAAAAGCTAGTAGTAAATATCGGGTGGGTAGCCGGACGGAATTTGTACAGTCGGCCACAGTCTCAGATACCCCTTTTTTTTCGATTGGCTCCCTTATGCCGCGCGCGGTAAGAGCTGCCATGGGGGTAACTGAGACTGTGGCCGACCGTACAAATTACTTCACACGCTAAAACGTCTACGACCACACGTCGTGTATGTGGTAGTAAATGTTGGTATGTGAGTGAGTGTTGCAGTGTCATCGTGTAGATAGCAATTTCCGGTTAGCCCCGGCGAGGTCGTGCCTCCAGCGAGCGGGTAACTTAGCACACCGGAAGATTCGATTTATTTGTTCACCTCGGCCAAGGTAGAGCAGAATTAAGGCCGATATTGACAAAACTCACCAATCCAAATTATAGCGCGACCCAAAAGCTTGTATCGTGGAGAGAAAAAAACAGGATGTACCTACCCATGATGTACCTACAAGAAAGCAGCAAAAAAGGTAAGTACGTAACTACCAGAATAACGTATTATACAATGTTTATAGAAAACTAGCTTCTGCCCGCGACTTCGTCCGCGCTGTCTAAGATTAACAGTTGCAGCTCTATTTTTCCCTTGCCATCGAAGTCAGTCAGGGGAAAAGCTACTTAGCAATTTATAGCTAGTGCCCACGACTTCATTCACGTGGATAAAAGAAATAGAATAAAAGTTTGTGGTGATTTAGCAATTGTACCTAGCATTTTTTACTCCCTAGGTAGTATTGAATGTATTTATAACCGACCCCCAGCGCTGTCAGACTTCGCTCCCGTGGACCATGCGTTGTTCTGCTTCTTCCAAACTCAACGGAGTAAAGATGCAGATACCTACTGTTATCGGCATCTAACTGATTGAACATGGGTTACCTACATTTCAAGACACACTCGAATATTTCGACTCTTATTTTGAGTCCGCTAATCTGCTACTGCTTTCTGCAAACTTTCAGTCTGGGTTGTCTCTGTTTAGTTGGTCTCGCCTCAAGTCTTCGTGCCTTTGTGGTCTATATGGACACTGCCTCTCCCGATGTTAGAGACTCCTAATGCGTAGTTTGAAACCCAAGTACATCTCGTTTGCTTGCACAGTTGTGTGAATGAATATATCAGCATTCAGCATTCGATGCAGTAGGTACGTCACAGGTCTCAAGATCTGACTGGAATTCTATAAAACTGTAAAAGATCTCCAACAGAGCTAAACTCTAATTTTTAAATCGAGTCCACGGATTGACAGTTGCTAGTATGCTACTGACAGATAAAGCCTTTGTAACAACTGTCATTCCGTGGACTCGATTTAAAAATTAGAGTTTAGTTAGCGTTACCTACTCGTATTACAGGCACGAAATTACTTAACAGAGAAAACTATATGAAAATTCGTGTAGTTTTTTTGTATATTTTATTTTGCATCATGCTATATCAAAGACAACGATCATAATATCAGAAAAACTTATCCATATTATGTCTATCACATTGAATAGTTATTTTTTTCTATGAGCTGCCCTTCTGAAACACCAAACGCGTCTTCTTAGCGTCTACGATACCATAGTCTGAAACAACGGTTTTAAATCGTCGGTCTTATTCTTCTTCCGTGTTGAAAGAGTCACACTTAGCCGTCCCAGAAACGCGCTAACTTGAGCGCGCTGGGGTCGCCTCCAGGAGATCCTATCAGCTGCACTGTGGAGCATCAGGACAGTTATGACGATGCGACCTTGTTGGTACAGCTTAAGATTGGCACGAAACACCTCTTCTGGCTCTATTCCTCACATATCTTTCATGCGGGCAAAACCACCACGGTTCGGCAGGCGGTTCGGGGATTATCACATGCTCCAATCTTCTCGTCAGTCTGAACTTCTATGTGGAAAGCCTATCAGAGTTGTCAACAATGAATAGGCGACTATGATATTATGTAAAAGTGCCCCTGTCTGGTCCTTCTAGGTACTCAATAGGTACTTAGTGGAAATAAAGCGGTCATGTTGCTCATGTTACACCATCACTGGCTGATTTTATGCGCCTTTGGTCGCTCAAGACTCTACAATGTTTTTCATACTTGCACAGTACACTCAGCGGCCTTTTTTGGTCAGAACATCGTATCTTTTGTTTTCTTCGAGGTCTGGTGCATCCTTATTCTTCCCTGAATAACCAGCAATCAGCAATGCACTGAACGGACATTCCATCTCGTCTGGCCAAGAGATCTTAGGACCGTCGTCGGACCGCAACTTTGTAAAGATCTTTGATAAACACTGCTGGATGCAAAGTTTTTAAAGTAAGGATTTACTTATTGCCTCTTTCTAGTTTAGCTATTTTAGGGATTGAGGGTTGTTCCACTAAAAGATTCGATAAATCGGCCCAAGATATTTATTTCAGGTTTCGCCGTTGTTCAGAATAACACAAGTGTCATGCCTGACGGCTGACTACCCAAAGATAAAATATTGTGGCCAGCTACAGTACTCCCCCTCTAGCGGAAGCGTACCGGAGGCTTTGTGGCTCTGCCACTCCTGGTCCGGAGTCCGTCTTCAACGTCCTGGGGTTGAGGCTCAGTCTCTTGGTTAACGGTGAATGCTGGCTTTAGCCTATCCACCGTGATGTTTGAGGTTCTTCTTGGTAGCTGGACTTGGAAGAATTTGTCCTTTCGCTCAAGTACTGGGTAGGGACCGTCATAGGTAGGTGTCAGGGGCTTGCGCGTCATATCGTTGCGCACAAAAACGTGCGAGCACTTGTGCAAATCCTCATGAACGAAGGTTGCTCTCGATTGTGCTGACTTTCGTTGCGCTTGAGATTTCCTTAGAGCTTGGCTCAGGTCGTTCATGAACGGTGATGGTTCGATAGTGTCCTGTCTTTCTCCGTGGAAATCTCCAGGCAGACGCAATGATTGACCGTAGAGCAACTCGGCGGTGCTCCTTCCGATATCTTCTTTGATTGCTGCGCGTAAACAGAGTAAAACTGTTTGCAGTTCTCGCTTCCAGTTACTCGTGGACTGTAGTAGACGCGCTGTTATTGCTGCCTTGAGTGTACGGTGCCAGCGCTCGACGATACCATTAGTTTGTGGATGATACGCCGTTGTGCGCGTGCGTTCTATACCCATCCGTTGCATCAACGACTTGAATATCGCTGATTCAAATTGCCGGCCTTGATCAGTGGTTACTTTGGCTGGACAACCGAAACGTGCGATCCATCCTTCGTAGAAGATATTCGCTACCTTTTCTGCGGTAATTTCGTCGGTTGGAAAAGCTTCTGGCCATTTGGTTGCGCGATCGATCATGGTCACACAGTACCTATAATTATCGGCCGTTGTAGGTAGAGGTCCGATAATGTCAATGTGTACGTGCTCTAGTCGACCAGTTTCTTCGTATTGTGCGATCGGCGCTTGTGTGTGTCGGTGTACTTTAGCTCGCTGGCAGGGTATGCAGGAACGAGTAAGTTTTGTGACATCAGCGTTCATCGATGGCCAAAAGTATCGCGCAGCTACGAGTTTTCTCGTGGCTCTTATTCCCGGGTGACTAAGGTCGTGGATTGCTTGGCAAGCTGTTTCCCGAAACTCTTGAGTCAGGTAGGGTCTGGCTGTTCCAGTGGACATTTCGCAGTCGATCTTTGTTGATGTGCTAGGCAATATTACCGCTTTGATGCAGTGTCTGCCGTTCTTTTTCATGTCTTGCAGCTCACAGTCGCCTTCTTGGCTTTTCGCTAGGGCTTCATAGGAGAAGGGCGTTGGACACGCGATTTCTTCTACTCTTGATAGAGCGTCTCCCAAGTAACATTTTAGGTTGTAGAAAGGTTTTGAACAGGTTCTAGAACCTTTGTATGGAAATCTGCTCGTAAGTCTTATAACTCTCAATAAAGTTATATTAACCTTGTAATTACCTTCTGAGTGCCAAAAGGGCCCCGGTTTTAGAACCTTTCTGAGAGCTACAGCACAACCTATAGCTCAAATCCAGAACCTTTCCAATACTTGCATAGAACCTAAATATAACCTTCACAACCTTAATTTAACGTTATTATAACCTTGCAAGACAACTTATAAGTTCTAAATTAGTCTTGGATGTAACTCTATGACAACTTAGAACCTTTTTGATGGATATGAATAAATACCTTTCCAGGACTTACAAGTTTTAAATAGCTTCTGTTTAAGATTTTTTACACAGATTCAAATACTTATTTACAATGGCGTCATTCCTTTTTCGTTCGGCCATCTTTCAAAATGGCTAGATAAGCAAAGTGTTTATAAAAATAATAAGTAGCTTGGTAAAGTCAGGAAATAATCAAAATATAGTGCGATTGGCACTTCATCGTGAAACTTTACGATAATAGTGCTGTATACCAGACGGGCCTTTCATAAGTTAAACATTTCGGACATTTTTTAATAAAATAAAATAAAATAAATTGGTGATCGGTGGTAAGTCACATCAGAAATCAAACTACTATTCATATGAAAAATATATATTATAAATCGTGTAGCACATGGTATTTGATTACGCTTTATTTAATTAAAATATTGGTTTTGTTTCGTTTTTTTTTTCATTTTTTAATATTAAATATGGCTGACGTTAGGAAATTACTTGAAAGTATTATGTTTTTCCTTTTCAGAACTGTAACAGCTAAGAGCTCTTAAGGTTTTCCAAAATAAGAGCTGAAGGTAATCTCGCGGAGCTACCTCAAACGACAAGGCTGTTTTCAACGCTTCAAGGTTATTACCAGGAGTTGTCCAAGACTTACCAGTTGCGAAAACCACCACTGAGCTAAATTTGTTGCTTTTAAGTTTTGGTTGTAGGGGGACATGCGTTTGACCTTCGTTCAACAAACAGCTACAGGCTGCTCTAAGGGTGGTCATGAACTGAAATCAAAATTGAACTCTGTTTAAACTTAGTATAAAGTGAGATCAATTTTGAACTAACTTTAAACTGAGTTCAAAATTGATCTCTGTTTATATTTAGTTTAGTGAGATCAATTTTGAAGTTACTTTAACCAACTGGTATTACTGAGTTCAAAATTGATATTATTATTAATCGAATCGAATCGAATCAAATCGAATCGAATCGAAACGAATCGAATCGAATCGAATCGAAACGAAACGAAACAAAACGAGTCGAATCGAATCGTATCGAATCGAATCGAATCGAATCGAAACGAAACGAATCGAATCGGCTATTGCTAGATTCATAGTACACACGACAACACGTCAGTTGTTGTAAAATCGCCCGTAACGTAACCGAGCAAAGTGCTAGCGTGTAAGGGTCGACGTGCTGTCGTGTGTACTGATTCAAGTATCAAAACTTTAACTGCCTATATCTCCTAAACGGCTAATGCTAGACCCATGTTTATGGTACTCAAAAAAAGGGTTCAACGAACTCTACCTGATGAACGCAACAAAAATAATAAAAAGATGTATCAAAACTTTAACTGCCCATATCTCCTAAACGGCTAACGCTCAGTCGGATCGTCAGGTGGGCTGGTAAATAAGGTAAAGAGAATTTTTAAGTTCAAACATGAGCCAAATCGGTCGAGGGGATGCTGAGATATGGGGTCGCGAGTTCAAAGTTCGGGGCGAACCACTAGTTAATAACATTTTATTATTTTTGTTGCTTTCATCAGGTAGAGCTCGTCGAACCCTTTTTTTGAGTAGGTACCATAAAAATGGGTCTAGCATTAGCCGTTTAGGAGATATGGGTAGTTAAAGTTTTGATACTTCTTTTTTATTTTTATTTTTTTCTTTTATCAGGTAGAGCTCGTCATGCCCTTTTTTCAGAGTACCATAAACATGGGTCTAGCATTAGCCGTTTAGGAGTTATAGGCAGTTAAAGTTTTGATACTTATTTTTTATAAATTTTTAATAACTTTTTATTATTTTTGTTGCTTTCATCAGATAAAGCTCGTCAAGTCCTTTTTTTAGAGTACCATAAACATGGGTCTAGCATTAGCCGTTTCGGAGATATGAGCAGTTAAAATTTTGATACTTGAATCAGTATGAATCTAGCAATATCTGATTCGATTCGATTCTATCCGTTTCGATTCGATTCGATTCGATTCGATTACATTCGATTCGATTCGATTCGATTACATTCGATTCGATTCGATTCGATTACATTCGATTCGATTCGATTCGATTACATTCGATTCGATTCGATTCGATTAGATTCCGTTGGATTCGATTCGATTCGAATAATAATAATATCAATTTAGAACTCAGTTTAAAGTAAGTTCAAAATTGATCTCACTAAACTAAGTTTAAACATAGATCAATTCTAGGGTCGGCGGACATAACCACATAAGTCCTATAGAAATTGTATAGGACTTATGTGGTTAAGTCTGCCGACCCTAGAATTTTGAACTCAGTTTAAAGTAAGTTCAAAATTGAGCTCACTTTAAACTAAGTTTAAACTGAGTTCAATTTGGATCTCAGTTTAAGTATCGTTCATGAATACCACCCTAAGGCCCGGTTTCTGAATTGAGAATTTCACTAACCAAATGCTTAAGTATCGTTCTGTCACATTCTCTTGTGTGACATCTGCAGTGACAGAACGATACCTAAGCATTTGGTTAGTAAAATTCTCAATTCAGAAACCGGGCCTAAGGGTGGTATTCTAAAAGTATAAAAACATGTTTGTGGTATATGGTCCTCCCTTATTTTTCATTATTATTATTTTGTTGTCGTATCCTCCATTATTACACATACATTCTGTAAAAATTGGTATTTGTATTTTTTTTAGTGTGAAAAATGTTTTAATACTTTCCAAAAAAACCTTCACCAAAACATCATTAATTTAATGTGTACTTATTATCTTGAATACCCAGCTTTCCATTAATGTCACTAAATGAAAAAAAATGGCTTCATCGATTTAAAGGAACAGCTGAAAATTACAAAAAAATAAATAGCGAAATCGAACTGATACGAAGTTTACAGAGAACAGAAGTTTACAACTAGTAAATAATAAAAATAATAAAACTTACCGTTGTATTAATCATTCATAACATTTTTACGCACTTTACGCTTAAAATTTCCACTCCTTTTTTTGTATCACCCTGTGTCGGTTCATTTTTCAAGACGCGTAATGCTTACAATGTATACCTATTCTTTGAAGTCGCGGAGACAACTGTCGGGTTTTGAGGATGCCTCTCAAGCTTTAAAATATTCCTGTAGGAATTGAATCATGCCTTCAGCGCAAAACAACAGCTTATTGGTTTTGTTTTTCACCACACAGTCCTAATTTGTTTGCCTAGACAACTCTGATCTAACCTCAAAGTTGTAGTTAGGTTTTAGAAACTACTTATAAGCAATTTCAACTTTTCAAAACCTTATGGTAATATCAAGGTTAAAAATTTAACCTTTAGATCACACATAAGTTAAATGACAGCCTTTCCAGAACCTTATCAGTAGCTTACGACAACTATAAGATCCTGAGGCTGTAAGCTCTTGAAACACAAGTCATAATAACGTTAACGTTAACTCTTGTCAGCAACTTCAAGGTTTTAACAATAAACTATTAGTTTTAGGACTTAGTAATCATTCTCAAATACTAAATTTAACCAACTAGCAAATCATTAACCTTTGTACAACCCTTCTAAAACCTAAAGGCAATTTTTACAACCTAGGCCCAAATGAAATGTTACTTGGGCTGCGACTTCGTTATCTTTGCCTGCAACGTAGCGTATGTCAGAGGTGAACTGCCCGATGAACTCTAGGTATCGTGTTCGCCTAGGTGTTTCGTTCTTACTCTGCTGGCTAAGGGCGTACGTCAAAGGTTTGTGGTCCGTGTAGACCAGTGGTTCTTAACCTTTTTTGGACCACGGACCACTTTGATAATTTTTTTCTTAGTGCGGACCACCAGATCCAAGGTACATCGTGTTTCACATGAAATTGTTTCACCTGTGACCCTAAGTATAATGTATGTAAGTAAGTTGAATACAGGAAATTAATAAGAGTTGGTTTTGGAACAATGGAACATACACGCGAAAATTCCCCAATTTTACTAAAATTATTATGGAGATTTAATTGGTAGGCGATAGCAATGCGCGCGCAGCGCCCCCGCAAATTCACCGATTTTACCCTTTATGGCCAGATAATCTTCCGTCAATATCATCAAGATTTCATTTGTTTGTAAAAGCGCGCGCAGCGCGCCTGAAATTTTTACGATTTAACTCTTAACCCTCCCGGTCGGGGAGGCTTTAATGTAAGGTTTCTTTTACTCCCGCGACGCGGAAAAACGCGGAAAATGGAGATTCCACCGTTGACAAAATCTCTTATATCTCCGCACCTACTCAAATGTTGTGAAATAAGGAGTAATCTTTTCTTTAGAAATGACATTATTTGAGGTAGGTACGGAAATACATGGTTTTACGTTAAAAAAAACGTAATTTTTTGTGCAAAATGAAAATGTAGGCAAAAATTCCAGATTTGTGGAATAAACTGTCTATTGAGGAAAAAATACAAACCTTTAGGAACTGAAATTGTATCTAGGCCAATGTTGAATAAATGCCTAGTAAACATAAGTGGTTTCTTTCATTCTACAACATTCAAAAACCTAAGAAAAAAATACACAACACTCGATGCAAATTCCAGCGGCCGAACGAAGTTCACGCGTGACTTGTCAGTGTCAAAATCTTTTGTTTTTTTCTTCGATGTTACTAGTATTTGGTATCAAATCACAGATAATTTTATGCTCCGTGATTCGTCTATACATGATCAGACATTCAGTTTACGACGTGACGCAATATCCGGTAGAAACCATAGAGCGGGCGAACGTTCAGAAATCGCTACTGACTTCTGTAACATGATGAATTTATACTGTAAAATGCAAGTTTTTCTTATGAAATAAGGACATTCATAGACCTAAAGAACCAAAGAATAACGGAAATCAACGTAAATTTACTTACCTTTCGAAGAAATTTTAGAAAAATACACTGTGTGTGTCAGCTCCGCGCGACGGCTCTTTATGATTTCTGAATGTTTTAGAATATCAAAATCTTTTTTTTTTTTTTACAGTGTGACCAGTGTTTGGTATCAATGAATAGATAATTTCATGCTCTGTAATTCGTCTATACACGATCAATCCATTAGATTATCAGCTGACGCAGTATTCCGTAGGCGGCCGAACATTGTCTAGCGGAGTACACATGTGTACGTATTCCGAGCGAGAGTATAAAAGCAAAATTTTCTTATGAAATAAGGCTGTGAATAAGGACATTCATAGATGCAAAGAACCAGCTAATAACGTAAATCAATAATTTACTTACCTTTCAAACAATTTTCGGCAAAATACACAGCTCCGCGCGACGGCTCGAACGAAAAAATCGAAATTATTTCTAAATGTTTTGAATATCAATATCTTTTCTTTTTTTCTTCCAGTGTGATGTGTTTGGTATCAATAAACAGATAATTTTATGCTCTGTATTTCGTCTATAGACGGTCACGCTCTAAGGTTTATGCCTGACTCAATAACCGGCAGAAACTAAAAGCGCGCCTAAACATGGCGGGAACGTACACATGTGTACGTTTCTCGAGCGGGCCGGCGAACTGAGTTAAACGTACACATGTGTACGATAATCGAGCGGGAGGGAAATCAAGTTTACCTTAGCACATGCAGTGGGTGTGTGAAAAATGCGCGCGCAGCGCGCCCGAAAATTCACCGATTTTTCCCTTTAAAATTATATGATGAAGATTTATTTAGCTATTATTTGAACAAACGCACCCAGCGCGGCTGAAAATTAACTTATTTTAGTCTTACATTTCATAATGGAGAATTCCTTTGTTTTGAATAGAAGACACGCGCGTAGCGCATTTGAAAATTCACCGATTTTACCTAAATATAGTCTACGTGCGGTTTGACATGGGCTAACGACATACTATGAGTGAGCACTGATTACTTGATTTTTAAGGGTTTTGATACTAATACAATTTATTTTTTGCGTATTGAACTGAAGACCGCAACTTTACATCGGAGCCTGCCGCAGGTTACGTATAGGCTATTTATTGTATTATCCTGTAAAAATCTGGCGCATTCGGTAATTCCTTGGCGCGATCTGCAGTTTATTTATTCGTATGGCCACAAAATTATATCAATACAACAAATAAAATAAAATAAGACATTTTTATTGATTTTATTCATTGGGAACTTAATCAAACATGACTTTCAAAATCAACATTAAAATTTATTGACAACTATCGCTATGTGCGCTGGACTGCAGGACCCTCCCGCGGACCACTAGAGAGGCCCTCGCGGACCACCAGTGGTCCGCGGACCATAGGTTAAGAACCACTGGTGTAGACAATGAGATCTCGACCTTCGAACATATGGCGGAAGTGTTTCATTGCCATGTAGATGGACAGTAACTCTCGGTCGTACGTCGAGTACTTTTGTTGTGCGTCGCTGAACTTTTTTGAAAAAAATCCAAGCGGTTGCCATTTTGAGTTGATCTTCTGTTGTATCACCGCTCCGGCAGAGGTGCTAGACGCGTCGGTCATAAGCGCCAGGGGTGCATGTATTGAAGGGTAGGCCAACAGGGTAGCCGTCTTGACGTCGTTCTTGCAGACTTCGAAAGCTTGTTTCGCTGCTTCGGTCCATACAATCTTCGTTTTATCGTTTTTCTTGCTGTTGTGTATGTAGGCGTTTAGTTCACGCTGGTGTTCCGCTGCGTCTTTTATGTTGCCTCGGTAGAAGTTAATCATGCCTAAGAAACGGCGTAGTTGTTGCACTGTTTCTGGCAGAGGGAATGACGTGATAGCTTCGACCTTCTCTTCGGTTGGTTGGATTCCTTTTTCAGAGATGGTGTAGCCAAGAAAATCGAGTTTTGACTGGCCAAAAGTACATTTTGCTGTGTTCAGCTGTAGTCCGTTGTCGCTCAGTCGCTTGAAAACTTCATTCAAGTGTTCTCGGTGCTCTTTTTCGTTTTCTGAAGCTACCAGTATGTCGTCGATGAACGGGAACACAGGTAGTCCGCGCAGAACGTTGTCTATGTTGCGTTGGAATGTTTGGCCGCTGTTTCTGAGACCGAAACACCTCCGAACGAACTCGAATAAGCCAAATGGAGTTATAATGGCTGTCTTCTTTACGTCTTCTTCTTTAATGTTGATTTGAAAGTATGCTTTTTGCAGGTCCAGTTTGCTAAAGATCTTCTTTCCTTCCAGATTGTATGTGAAGTCATGTAGGCGTGGCACAGGATAGCGGTCGGGGATAGTGATCGCGTTTAGGCGTCGGTAGTCGCCGCATGGTCTCCATTGGTTATTCTTTTTTTCCACCATGTGAAGAGGACTCGCCCATGGACTGCTGGAGGGGCGGCATATGCCCTGCTCCATCATGTCCTGAAACTCGCTTTTTGCGGCGTTGTATTTGTGCGGCGGCATCGGTCGTGCTCGCGCGTGCACTGGCGGTCCGGTGGTTTCGATGTGGTGCTCTACATTGGTCTTGGTACTTCTTTTCAAACTGGGTCTTGTTATGTCTGGATACTTTGCGAGGAGGTCGTGATAGGGTTGCTTGTCGTCGATGGTACGTATGCTTGGCTCAGTAGTTGCTGAGAGACATCCTTGGATGGACAGTTCTGTTTGTTTGTCAATTAGCTTTTTTCCTTGAAGATCGACAATCAAGCTATGGTGTTGCAGGAAATCAGCGCCTATGATTGGCTTACTGACAGCTGCCACCACGAAACGCCAACGGTAGGGGCGACGCAGTCCAAAGTTTAGTTGTAGCGTGTGCTCACCGTAAGTAGGTATCTTTGAGCCGTTTGCTGCGTAGAGATAATTGTCCGGTTCTGGCGATCGATTTTTAATCGTGTTCGCGGGAAGGACAGATACGTTTGCGCCCGTGTCTATCAGGAACTTTAGTCCTGTTGTTTTTTCTTTGATGAAAAGACGGTTGGCTTCGATAGATTCGACCCTTGCTCCCGTCGCAGCTTGAGTCTGATCTAGTTTTCCGACTGTTTTTCGTTACTCATCTTAAACTCGCAGGGTGGTTTGCATCGATAGGACGCTTTTCCGAACTTTCTGTGGAAGTAGCAGATCGGATCGTTTCGTACCCTGGATGCTGAGCGGGATCGTGGACGTGAGTAGCGTCTTTTTCCTCTGTTGGGACGTCTCGATTGTTCGGCTCTTAGCTCCGCGACTTCTCTGGTGAGTGTATCGATCTTTCTCATCATTTCATCGTTGCTCGTCGATGGCATCGGGATTTTTTTGTGTTGGCTGGCGATGGAGTTGATTTCGCTCATTTTGCGTTCTTCGGGGTCACCACTTTAGGGATTGAGGGTTGTTCCACTAAAAGATTCGATAAATCGGCCCAAGATATTTATTTCAGGTTTCGCCGTTGTTCAGAATAACACAAGTGTCATGCCTGACGGCTGACTACCCAAAGATAAAATATTGTGGCCAGCTACACTATCACTGATACAATACTTTTTTGCCTGTTTTTTATAATTACACAATGTTGATTTCTGCTGTATTGCTTTCTTGATACCATTTTTGTGACAGTGACGGATGACAGCAATAATTAAAAACAACTTCTTCATTGTTGCCCATCGATTGACTGTAATGCATAGTTGCGGCACATTTCGGACTTTTTGGTAGATCAAAATTCACCGTTATTCAGTTTTCGATGGATTTGGGAAAGTAAATAGCTCAACGCTATGTAATGACAGAGGGTCTATGGTAAATGGTTTTGTCGTTCACTTTTATACAAATGGCCACTATACGATAATCTTTGTGTATTTGCTTTGCTCCTAAGCGCCAAAGCGTGATAATATGTAGCCTATATGTTATTCTGATGTCTCTGCTATCTACATTCCAAATTTCATCCAAATCCATCCAGCGGTTTCAGCGTTATAAGGTAACAAACACACTCACTCACTCACTCACTCACTCACAAACTTTCGCCTTTATAATGGTTTCCCAAAACTTAATTGCATTTAAGCTTTGAATAAAATCAGAATAAAAAAAAAACGATTTATTAACAAGAGAATAAACTTTCATGCGAATTTCCCGCCCACCCTGCGCGGCATGATTCTGAAACACTGTTTGGATACCTAGAAAACCTTGCCCGGATGCTACCCGGACGACCTTTCAAAGTAGGACAAATCCTAGAAAACCCGGATGGCAGCCCTAGGGTGGTCGGGAATGCTTGCCAGGTAAACATACCATACCATACCTTTCTAAGACTGTCTTACCTATAAGTTGTCTTAGTAAGACAACTAAAGGTACATCTCTAATATAAAAACAAAGTCAGGTTAGTAGGTACACCATTTATAACTCAAGAACGGCTGAACTGATTTTCATGATCTTTGATTTGTTGGATTTGTCTCCGCCCCTTATAGCAGAATAGCATGGGAAAAAGTCGCCCGTAACGTAAACCTAAGCGAATAGAGTGCACTCGTGTAAGGGTCTACGTGCTGTCTTGTGTACCTAAGTAGTAGATAATACATTTTCTGGTGACGTTACAGGCCTAGCACCAGTTTTTCCATCAATATCAAAAGCCTTTCTTGCTTTCGGAGATTCCGTTGGGATTTGTCAGCCCCAGGGAGGGATTTGCCATCTCCATCAATAGAAAAAAACCTAAGTACCACATCTAAGTCGATATCTATGCTTACCTCAGATTTTAGGCACTTATGCCAATTAGAATAAGTACTTACAAATTTGTTATATACCTACACATAATTTAAACGACAATGAGTAGTTTTAATAAATCTAGATGTGAAATGCTTCTGTGGGCGGCATTTCTTACCTACTCATTCTTCGTAATTAAAAAAATATAAAAAATGTTTATTGCCAGAAAGGTTTCGAAGCATTTACAGTGTGACTAATCCCCTCACTATGCCTGTCCTGAGGGATACATTATATACAATTAAATATTAGAACTTAAACCAAGTACTTGCAACCTTCTAGTTTAAATGTTACATTTTTATAGAATTGTGGATTGTGGTTGCAATTTTTACCAAGAAACATAGAAAAAAAAAAAATCTTAATTAACTAACTAACGCGCGTTTATTTTTCTTTTTCTTGATTTGTAATTGATTTGTATACTTAATATTAATTTTCTTTTCGCTGTAGGAGGCCAATTCTAAATCCTAATGTGGGACTTCAGCACTATACCCTATATCAATAGAAATAGAAATAGAAATTTATTGTGTTTGAATTTGGGTTCACATTTAGATGTTAAAATAAGTAATTATGTACGGTCGGCCACAATCTCAGATACCCCATGGCAACTCTTACCGCGCTCGGCATAAGGGCGCTAATCGAACAAAAAGGGGTATCTGAGACTGTGGCCGACTGTACATGACCAAATTCTTCTTTTTCAAGAGTAAACACATAAGTAACTTAAAAACTAAAGACTAAACTAAGAGTTAGGTAAATCTTACGCCCACAGAGAATTAACATTTTGAGATAAAACTTTGTGCAATTAATCTAGCGATAATGTTATTTCGCTGTGATATAAGTTTTCTAATTAATCATTCTGACTACAATGAGGTTGTATTTTAGTCGGATTAGATGATTTAGCACAATTTGAATGTGATACGCGACTACAAATCACGTTTTCTAAAATAATTTATCAATATAAATGCTGCCTTTTTGTTACAAACACCAGCCAAAGTTCACTGAAAAGCTTTCCGCCTACCTTCGCTACGGTGGGCGGGCGGGCGGAAAATGTTAAACGTTGTTATTAAAAACGGCTGGTTAGCAAATATCTAATTGATAAATTATGATCAAAATGTACTGTATGAATATTTAAATAATTAGTAAGACGTAAGCTGGACGTCAGCTGATTTTATTTGTTTAAGATTTAAATAAGTAATGTGAATTATCAAAAAATAATATCTTCCGTATCCGCTCATAAATAAAATGTTAGAAAAAAGAATTGAGCGGAAAGTTATGGCTAGTGATAGCCAGTATGCTAATAACTACAGACGTAAAAACAAATTTTTATAACAGTAAAAAAAAGTTCCAACTATTCACCTTATTTTCCTTTTTTTTTTGCTGGACATGTTAGATCAAATTAAATATTTATTGTTGTTAGAATGGTATGAAGACTGGGATTATATCAACAGAAGTATTTGGGTATGTTTATAATCCGATTTGGGAAAATAAATTAAATTAATTTAACTTAGGCTGCCATCTGGTGGTCAATGTAGTAAACTTTGGATTAATAAGTACGCGCAATATAAACGAGAGGGCGCTAGTTGTTACTATTGTAGAAAATAAAAAGTAATAAAATATCGTTTTCTCATAATTTTCAAAGTATTTTCTTGTTTCATAAGGTCAATTTTTTAAGAGATGTTTTGTTAATTTTGTTGTATCTTTGGTGTGTGAACTGTACCTACGATTCACATATTTACCTAATATTTTTACCTAGGCTATGCTATATTTTTTAAACATAAACTAAAATGTTAAGCCTAGGTAGGTAAAGAACCTAGGTACTGCAGAGTGAGCTCTTACGTCGGGCATCGAGCATTCAAGCAATGTTGTTGTGGGAGGGAGGGAGGCAGGCAGCCGACGGGCAACTCCAGGCAACTCAGCAGGGAGACGGGAAGGGAAGAACGCGGGAGCGCAGGGCGAGGGGACCCGGGAACGGGACGATTCATTGATCCGAATCTCTCTCGGCAACGCGACAGGGATAGATGAGTGGGTAGAGTTTTCGTTGCTGGACCAAACCAACAGGGAGAGCACTGGTACCAGCCCACAGCGCTAGGCCCTCGTTCATACGCGGTATTTTAGGAAAATATTTCTGAAAATAAAGAACACATAATTTTAGACTATTACATTCTTCACTTTACAACACGTCTATCGTATATTTTTTTATAAAGATATTAATTTGATTATCTCGAGCAGCAAAAAGAAAAGCTCGCGAAAAGCTCCATTGAAAAAAGGAAAATTCGATGCGAGAGACGGATTCGGCGTCTCTTTCGAAGTACCGAACGGAGCTCCGTTACGTTTGCTATCCCTTTCGCACTCCCAAGGGTAGCGTAGTAAACGAGTTTCCGAAAAGGCCACGCCGTTGTTTGTTGCACATCGACAGCAGCCGCGTTTAGTGTCAGAGCGCGTTCCCCCGCGCTAAAATATAACCTAAAAAATTAAAAGAACGCTAAATTATAGCATTTTACCACTAAAATAAATTGCAAACCGATTAAAATACTCATGATCACGTCGAACTGATAAGGATTGTGCTGTGAAACTTCACACCCAAACAGGGTGTGTGTGGAGTGTATTTTTGTGCAACATAAAGTAAATATAAACGGCAAGCTGTGGGGCTCAGGGGCCTTTTTTTTGCCGCCGCAGGGGATGTACTATCCTGTAAGTATACATCTTGATATTATTAGCAGCCACAGCCACAACGCGGAGCCCATCCTATGTCATGAGCAGATAACCCTTGATATCTCGGGAGTCAGATCAGCGGACAAAGCTTCGACGCGTTATTGTCTACTGGAATGATGATGTATTGTTCTTACTTTGACCTTTTGTTCTCTCGCCAAGTTTTTAAGTAGATACCTTTCCTTGTTGTTTTGATTTGTATGAATGAAATCACACCGAACCACGCAAATCTGTGGCTTTGCTTGCTGTTTTGATACATTATTACTGAGCACTATTGAGATCAATGTCAGATGCATCTCATCAAACCATCTCTGCTAAGGAGGTAAGAAGCGGATGCCTAATGAATGATAATACATTATAGACTGTATATCTACCTACCCTAAAATGTAAGGAGGTACTTATCAGTTTATTTAAAATATGTGGGTATTTACCTATGTATGTACTGGTGTTGTATTCCCATTTATGATTTTGTATTTTCATAAAGCCTGTCATACGGAGTCCTCGTCCCTCTACTATTTGTAGCAATCATTGTCACTGTAAATGCTTGCCAAGTTTATACATAGAGGTGTACTGGTGAACATTGCCTTGGGTAATTTTTTTAAAATAAGTCCTAAGTACATACCTACCTCTGTCTTACCAAGTCTCTCTATTCATAACTATTGCATTTCTGAATTTACCGTGCCTAAGTATTCAGTGAATATCCAAGGACACAAATTAAACACCTATGTGTTATAGGACTTGCACTAAATCCTTTTATCCCTCAGTGTGTCACCCATAAAGCACTAAAACAAAACTGGCAAGTTACGGTTTCCTGAAGAAACAAAAATCATCCTATTGTTACGAACATTTCAAACCAAAATACCTAACTATCCCTTGTGATGACTTGGACTGATCTTTTGGGATCGGGGTGAAGTTGCAATGTACGTAAGTGTTAGCTGTTAACTGCTTGGCCGTTCAAACAAAAAAAAAATAGATTATCAACTGATCTATCATGGATCTACTTCGCGAGCCAATGTTTTAAGGCCATTTTCAATTATTTGCCTTACTGAAGGAGTAAATTTGATAAAGACTTGCTTCCTTACAATACAAGTATGATTCTACTTCCAAAAGGCAAATCTTAGAGCATCATGAGCCTATCTTTCGTTCAGCTCGCTCGGAATAGAGACACATGTGTCCATAACGCGATACCAATAAGTTGCTCTAATTTTGTAGGCGATAATAAGTGAGTGCAACCGATCTGAACTAATTACATAGGTATTGCATTGCCCCTACGGAGCTCATGTCTTGTACCTACTTACAAAATCTCTATAACATCTTGTAATCACATGAAGACAATAACTTCTTGTATAACTGAATAACTAAATAACTAATTTTCCTAATTTTTCGAAAATAAAGGAAAATAAAGTCACGATTCCGAGCGCACAGGTTAATGGAAAAGGATAATATTCCACCAATACCTAATTTGTTCACAAAATTTATGATTGGGTGTACTTACCCTCCACTCCAATCAATTAATTTTGCAGGCCGTACCTACCCAATCTTTTTGCTAGGAATTTATTTTATAAGCTTTAAAAAAAAAGTTGGCTCAAATAAATGAATTATATTATTAGTATGTAGGTATGTCATCTTATAGATTCATGTTACTTAGAGTCCCGCAGTCCTTTAGACGGGGTGCTTGGGGACATATCCAACAGCTTTGACCAGATCTAAGGTGGTGCATCTGTTAGGTGCCCCAGAGTTCAACAAATACACAAAAAATACACTTGAGGATCCCCACCTAGGTATTTGCTTCCACTGAGAGTATGCCTGACTAGGGCTTGCAAATATTCGAACATTTTTGGTTTTCGAATAGGCTCATTCCACGGTGACGGGTGTGACATTTCTACTAATGTTTTGTGCTGTTATTCCTATAATTGTTAAGGGATGATTTAAGTGTGAATGTAATCCATTAGGGTTTAAAGCCATTTATTGAATGTAAAACTAAAATTTCCAATTAAACTTAATTTGTAGAAGATATAGTATTATTAGTGTCCGTGACGGGTGTGACGGGTACGCAGGCAAGATTTAGTTCTGCTTGAAGGAAACACAATATTTCTGCTCTTTATGACAGATTCACTTGAATAATTAGAATCATTCATATAGTTGAGCCTTTTTTCTTTATGTTAGCAACAATTTATTTAAAGTTTGTATGCTATAATCAGCTTTTAAATCCTGAATTACGTCGTGACGGGTGTGACTGACCTATGTGACGGGTGTGACGAGATCATTTTGATGCTAAATAAACTACACTTAAACCCGACTTTCTCTTTTTCCAAAAACAAACGACATTTCTCAGGGTCGCTCTTTAATTTCTCCCTACTCTTCCTTTTCCTTGCAGCAGCATCCATTCTAAGTAAAAAATAAAAGCTATGCTATAACCAAGCATCACACAGAAAACACACTTTAGTAATCCTAATAAAATAAATTTACCCTCACTGAACATGTCTCCGCCTAGTACTAAGTTACGTGGGCCAATGTTTAAAGAAAATTTTCATAAAATTAATGAGCAAAAACAGTGACGGGTGTGACATGTGACGGGTGTGACCAAAATAATTACCTTCCTATAGCTAAACAAGAGTGTTATGGCACTTAAAATCAATTTGCACACATTCCCCTGCGACATATCCTTACTTTAGTAAGCAAATTTACGATGTGTAAGCTGCTTTGACTCTCTGGGTAAAACATTTACATGTATTTTGTGACGGGCGTGACACTAAATCCTGCTTAAGAATAATAATTAATAAAAGGCCAAGTATTTACATTATAAATCCAAAATTTGGCGTTAAAAAAGCCGATGAATGATGCTCTCGAGTGACAGTCCTATTGGCGCACTCTAGACCATACACAACAGAAACCAGTGTTGCAAAATATGGAAAAAAAATATTCCTAGAGCAAGTAAGAGGCATGATCGATGTTATGATAATATTTTGCTAAATAATCGAATAAAAGTAGTTTTTTTATTTATGTATGTGAAAGATGTGTATAATAGCTTTTATAATCAAATGTTTGAATGCACATATTCTTAAATTAATTTTTGTCCTATCTGGTATCAATTACCGTGGAATGAGCCGAATATTCGAATATTTTTCGGGTATTATTCGAATATTCGAACATTATTCGAATAATAAAAAAAAAAAAGTAAAAGCTGTTATACAGGGTGTGCCAAAAATAGTGTCGAGCGGAAGTCCACAGATAGAGCACCCCTAGGGGTACCCGAATCACCACCATTGTGTATTTTTTACAATTTTTTTAAATATATTTTTTTGCTTCAGTCACTTTACAAAACAACACCTTGTATGTAGGTCTTGGTTTCTGTTCAGATATTGCTCAACTATGTACGCTATCACTATCATAGTCAGTAGATACAGCACAGAAAATACAGCGGCGACAGCAGAGGATACTTCCTCTGCTGTCTCCGCTGTATTTCCTCCAGATTCTTTAAATTCTTCTTCTAGCTCATCTTGATTATCCATCACAGGACATTAGATACCATGCGCGAAACATTATTGATGTTATGAAGGCACTTTTCGACCCATAGTACACATCACGCTTGCCCAGTCAGTCACTATTTCTTCTTCCAGAGAATTGGTCGAATATTCGAATATCGCAGATTTTTATTCGAATATTCGAATTGGTTTATTATTCGAATGCAAGCCCTACGCCTGACATACAAAATTGGACAGCAATAAAATTTTTTTCTTCACTGCGGTTGGGGCCATCTAGTTTATTCTATCCTATTGGCACATTTGCCATAAATGCAAAATCCAACCAGAAGACTAAATTGTCTAGGGAAGATAGACTGATACACTGATGTCAGTTGTGCTCTAGAGCGGAGGTAATTAATGATAGGATGCAATGGACAACTATCAAGCCAAACTGAGGTGTATCTAGTCATAGACTAGACTGGTGTGTTTTTTGACACAGTTCTTCAATAATGGCTTCACTGTTTCTCATGCACTTGAAGGTATTTTGTATCTTATTCTGACATCAAAAATGTAAAAAATATAATAATGTACGCACAAAAAAATTATGCAACTGCTGAAAAACATAGACTTGTTATGGCATATGTTTTTATAGAACATATTTTTATAAAATTAATTAATTTACATTAGATGCAAATTGCTAAGGCCTCATTGGGGTAAAATAATATTTAGTAAAACCTCATGAAAAGACCTTTCATTTGAGACGTACCTATATTGATTCTAAAATAGCTGCTAAAATGTAGAATTTTAGATATCTCGATGCAGTCATTACTCGTGACGCCGAATTTAAAATCCACCCAACTTCTTAACTCCAGAGTCTTAAAAACATGCATACACGCGAAAAACATTGCTCTCACTTGCATTGCATTCGGGTTTAAAGAAAACCTGCCAAAAGTTACCCCCTATATTTGTATTGTGTGCAAGTATGTTTTTGAAGGACTCCGGCCAGGTACCGAGTCTTTTGAAATTTTAATAAAGGCAACCATTTGCGTTGGGGAGAACGTTTACATTTAGGGTACGATGTAGCAATGTAGGGGATACGTAAACCCGTTTACAGTAGTTAACCATTACGTCTACCTGCCTACCTGTCCGCGCATCCAAGGTTAGATCAGAGATCACCCACACACCACACCACACGCCGACTCGCCGAAAGTGGCAAGAGACATGCACTCGGCATTCCACTCGATTGTATTTAAATTCCCTTTGATCATTTTTTTCCTTTTAATAAATAGCTTGGCGTTCTTTTCAACGTAACGTATCCCAGCCGAGAAAAAAAAACTAATAATATTATTTTCATAAACACGCAAGCTACTTCTCGAGACTGCTTTCTGGGTCATTCTTATACAGGGTGGCCCAAACATAGACATAAAGTGACAGGTTTGTTGTACTAATCTGAGCAGTAAGGCTTTGGGAAAGTTTTTAAAATTAAAAGAAAGTTCTTCAGACCCCTACTTAATTTTTTCCATACTAACTGTTTCAGTGATGATTTCTCGAAAACAACATTTTTGGACTTTGGATCAAAATTGCGGTAACTTCTATAGGTAGGTAAATTATCTGAGACCTTAAATAATTAAAAATACCTATCTCTGAAAAGTCAAAAGAAAAAAAAGTTACAAAATAAAATCTCTAGATATTTTTTTTTTTCAAAAATTCCTAAAAGCCTCATAACTTCTAAACGACAAAAAATGGCTGAACATACATGGGGGTGATTCGGGTAGCCCTCGGTGTCAGCTATCTATATTTTCTCGCTTGACATCTATGTTTGGGCCACCCTGTATACTTTATAGAGTTCATAAAACATTTTTAACGGCTACGGAACATATCTCGACGAAGCGGTTGGCGGACGGACCGTCGCGTCTACGGTCGTCGTCGTGGAAAAGAGTGGAGCATTTTTACCCGACTAAGCGAAGTAAAGAGGATAGTTATTTCACTCCAAGAGCTAGAGCAGTACAGCCAAGTACCTGGCCCAAATCAACAGGCTGCTGTAATATCGCGTCGGAGATAAAGATGGCGCCATTTGATGCCCTTTGAATAATGATGAAATTGATGAATTTTAAATTGTTTTCCTTGGTTGTCGGGTTTTAATTTTATATATTTTTTTATACGTAAAGCAAGTGACACTTTTATTACACACGACGCACAAGCGATGACAATTTTGTCACTTACTATTTATAATGTTTCATTTCGTAGTTACATTACACGCATTCTTGGACTAGATCGAGTCTGTTCCGAGACAAGTGTTCTGACCTAGAAGACGTTTTATTCCAATGAATAGTTGCAAAATATACTTCTACTGCCTGGGTACTTATAAAAATTTAAATTGTGTTCTGGTACCTTAAGCACAGCATCGATACGCTGCCAAGATATATATGTATTGTTACCATTCCGATAACCTTAAATTTTTACCCGTCTACGCGAAGCAAAAAGGAGGGTTATGATTTTTGCAGCGTATGTACGAGTATGTATGTTTGTATTGTCATCTGTTCCCTCGCAAAGCCTAAACTACTCGGCCGATTTTAAAAAATGAGGTGTCGTTGGATTCGTCTCAATCACAAATTCACTAAGTAAATACGTAAGTCTCTGCCTGTCTTTGCAAACTTCTCATAAACGAGCGTCACAGAACGATACTTAGGTAGGTATTTACCATGTATTTACTTAGTAAATTTCTCAATACAGTTATTTTTTTGCCCTTCTTGGTTCTATTCTGTTCTGGGTGATCGTCCAAAGTCCAAAATGACTTCGGTACTTAAGGCGCTGTACATAGTGAATAGCCCGCGCGCCAAGAAAAATGCACAAAATCGAGTCATGTATCAAATACACTAAAAAAAACTAAAATTTTCACATATCAAACCCTAGAATTAGGTGAGACCTATCTAAAACAGCCAGTTTCGTGTTGACATTCATAAACGTTTTGAAAATATTTTTGATGAAAAAAAATAGGCGGCGCACTTTTTTTCAAACAAAATATCTTGCAATCTGTTATGGGTATCAACACAAAACTGGCTGTTTTAGATAGCTCTCACCTAATTCTAGGGTTTGATATGTGAACATTTTCGATTTTTTATGTTTATTTGATACAGGAATCGTTTTCGTGCATTTTTTTTGCGCGCGGGCTATTTCACTATGCCCAGCGCCTTAATAAAAAACTTAAAATAAAACTAGAAGTTAAAACTAAAACCTACATATGAATCGATAAACAGGTCTTGTTTCAATCCTTTTGGTAGTCTGATTTTAGTTTCCCAATATGATTGGCACTGGTTGCACTATTCCTGTCTTATAGCCCAGTCATTCTATGTTTTCAATGTATGGGGCGGTTAAACAAATTAATAAAGTTTTCAAACTTGTGTGACATGATACCTTTGGGTGTAGTGATGAAAACCCACAACTCTCCCCCCCTCTCCACCTGACGCTTCACCCCCCCTCACCATAAAATAGGTCCCATTTTTTAGTTTTTTCAATTTTGTGGGAAAACTAAAGAAGATACGGCAAAAGTGTCAAAGGCAGACATAATCCTTATTAAATTTCACACAAAAAAGATTCTATACCTTTTTTTGATAGGCTTGATGGTATTCGAGCTATAGCTAGTTCCATTATGCAAAAATGTGAGTATGAGCAAAAAAATATCGTAACCAGCATATTAGTTTCAAAATATTATAAGTTAGGTACAGAATTTTGCTCAGGAAGCCTATGATAATTAGTTGTTAGTACTTTAGCCTACTAAATGAGCTTTCATTTATTTCATTACGCATAATACTTTCGGAGTTATACCTATCAGAGGTCTGGAGGGCACAAGTAGCTTACGACTCCCCGTTAGTTTTTATTTTTTTTTGGGAATACTATAAGAGATAAGAAAAAGATGTCAAAGGCAAACATTATCCTTATTAAATTTCACATAAAATAGTTCTACATCTTTTTTTGATAAACATGACGGTATTCAAGCTATAGCCAGATATAGGGGAAAAAATTTAATAAGTAGCATTTTTTTTTTCTTAATAATTACGTACGAAATAGTGCTCAAGGTGACTACGTTTATAAATTGTAAGTAATTTAGACTACCGAACAAGCTTTCATCTATATAATTATGTACAATAGTTCTCGAGTTATTAGTTCTGGAACTATAGGACGGTTAAAAAAAATTGTTTATTAATTATTAAAGGTAACGAGTAATGTACGAATCTATCGCCAGAAGGACGTCAAAGGGAGGTAATTTATTGAAACGTTATTAATAGTGAGCCATAACATCAGTAACAACCATTTAATAACAGGAAAAATAAAATAAAAACACTAATCACAAAGACTCCCTCAATATGATGATTTTTGTTAAAATAGCTTTTGCCTCGGCAACCGCTGCATTGCATTTTTCCGCAGCCTAGCTGGAAGAAGACTGAGACGTATTATCAACAGAAAATGTCCTGAGATTCAATTTAATGAAAGAACACAACTTTCCTAACCAAAACATAATGTTTAGTAATTTGAGCAATAAGAAAAGACTCATTGCTCCACTGGCCAACAGACTGAAAGACGAAGGAATAACTCTAATAAGTACTTGCTAATGATGACGCAAATGTTCTCCTCATTCATCATCTGCGGAAAATGATGCAATGCAGCGGTTGCCGAGGCAAAAGCAGTTTTAACAAAAATCATGATATTGAGGGAGATGTAGAGTCTTTGTGACTAGAGTTTTTATTTCATATTTCCTGTTATTAAAAAGTTTTAACTGATGTTATGGCTCATTATTAATACCGTTTCAATAAACTAACTCCCTTTGACGTCCTTTTGGCGATAGATTCGTGTATAAGGTATCGAACCTTAAATAATTAATAAGCAATATTTTTAACTGTCTAATAATTCCAGAACGTATAACTCCAGAACTAATGTACGTAATGATATGGATGAAAGCTTGTTCGGTAGTCTAAATTACTTACAATTATTGGCGTAGTCGCCCTGAGCACTACTTTGTACGTAATTATAAAGATTTTAAAAGAAATGCGACTTATGTAATTTTTGACATATTTTTCGGTGTATCTGGCTATAGCTTGAATACCGTTAAGTTTATCAAAAAATATGCTGTCCTGTTTTATGTGAAATTTAATAAGGATAATGTTTGCCTTTAACACCTTTTTCGTATCTCTTATGGTTTTCCCAAAAAAAGGAAGAAACCATTAACGGGGAGCCGTGCGTAACTGGTGACCGCCAGACCTCTGATAGTTATAACTCCATAAGTATTATGCGTAATGAAATGAATGAAAGCTCATTTTGTAGGCTAAAGTACTGACAACTAATTAACATAGGCTCCCTGACACAATTCCGTACCTAACTTTTAATATTTTGAAACAAAAAGGCTGGTTACGATATTTTATTGCTCATAGCCAAGTTTTTGGATAATAGAACTAGCTATAGCTCGAATACCATCAAGCCTATCAAAAAATGTGTATAACCATTTTTGTGTAAAATTTTATAAGGATTATGTTTGCCTTTGACACTTTTGCCGTATCTTCTATAGTTTTCCCACAAAATTGAAAAAACAAAAAAATGGGACCTATTTCATGGTGAGAGGGGGTGAAGCGTCAGGTGGAGAGGGGGGGAGAGTTGTGGGTTTTCATCACTACACCCAAAGGTATAATGTAACACAAGTTTGAAAACTTTATTAATTAGTTTAGGTGAAAAACATAAAATGACTGAACTATTAAGACCTATTCATTCTACATATTATTATGTGTATGTGTCGAGTACACAAGACAATTTCGTAATTTTTTTACACAATTAACCGTTGAAAAGAGTGCGATTGTATGTGCCGTACTACACCTTAGATTAATTCTATGTTTGAATTGAAATATAATTGTATCGGTCCTTTTTACATGGAGGACTCTCGGGTAGCCCCATTGTTGAAGTTATAAATAAATTTAAATGTCTTGTAGCAGCTCAGTACCTATTGTTGAGTCTAGGAGTCAGGGTGTTAGCTCAGCACTGCTACGTAGTATTTCGTTTTCAAAGGCCTTTGACTACACATGAGATGAGCGCAGAATCCAATGAAGATGTTTCAGTTTTATTTTGTAATTTATGTCATGATGACTCACGGTGTTTTGATCTTGTTGTAGCCGAGCTGAGTTACCTCCAAGACTGACCCTTCCGAAAAGTATAACACAAACCAAAATAATAAGTAACAAGTAAGGTATAATATAATTCTTCATAAAAATATTTTCCATTTCTCGTGCTCGAGATCTCATGTGAAAGGACGGCTCTACCTTTCCTGTCAAACCCAGGCATGGAAGCCTTGTTCCTTCCTTTTTTATTCGCAATTTCCATGCGAGTTTTCTATTCCGAATGAAAAGTTATTGCTTGTTACCTATATTGTAAGGTAACAAAGTGCTAGTTTCCAGTTTAACTTTTTTAAATATGCTGAATTCCATGGCTAGCAGAGTCTAACAAGGCACATTAATTTGGTCTGAGGTCCAGTCAAACTTTTCGGAGTCTGCATCCGAGTTTCGTTCAACATTTAGCTTTGTGAAGGTTTGTAGGTGTGGGTACCAACAGGGTTCAAAGCGGTCGGGCTCTGTAATAATAAATAATTAAGTCCATTAACGCTCATCTCGGATGCTTGACATAAAATTCACTACGCATTTTATAAAAGCGGCGTAAGTTGTTAATATGGGCTTGTCAATTCTAATTAAACTAGTGGAGCTCTAGATTTTGTTTCTAGCGATTCCATTGTAGACTCAAGCCCCAATCACAGTAAAAGGTTTGTTGGATAATATCGCATCTATCTCCACGGTTAGCTCCGCGGCCGGCTAAACCCGCATTTCCGCATTTTGATTCTCTCCCTCGTATTACTTTGTGTTCGGTAATCAATGGGTTCGGAAGTATTCCCCCACATGTTCTCGTGCTAAGTGAAGTCTACCTTCCTGCAGATTGATAAATCAAATTTTGTGTTCGCTCCCTCTGTAGATACTTAATGCGGACGAAAAATATTTAGGTATATCTGCTTTGTAAAAGAATAATCTCGATTAATCACGTAAAATGCAGTATCTTAAACACTGTGTAGAGCATGGCTTTATTAGTCTGGCGTCAGGAAGATAATGTAATATAAAATAAGCTATGCTCCTTATTTTTCTTTAGCTTCCTACACGTGTATATTTTACTCCATTAATGTTGCTCTACACTACAAGGACGATGCGCGCATTATGCGATCTCAGAACAAAGTGGATTTAATTATTATACAGGAAAGCGATCGCTTTTGATACAGACTAGGGTTTCTCATTTCTCGACCTTTTTTATTTCCCGGAGCACGAGAATTCTCGACCACTATTTCCCGGGAATTCCCGGGTTGTCGAGAAATATGGAAATTTTGAAAAATATGTGTGACTTAACAATAAAACTACGCTTTTTATGCAATATTTAACAACATTTATCAATCAACAACGTAAATTTTTAGTTTCATGTGACTTTAACTTTGGAAAACTTTAATTAAGCGAAATAAACTCTAGCGAGATCTTTTTATCATTATTACAAACAATTAGGACTAAATAGTCTTTTTCTATGGAAAAAACAAATAAAATATCTTCTAAAAACAATGTGACAAACAGCACTAAGGCTTTGGGAAAGTTTTTGAAATTAAAAGAAAATCCTTCAGACCTCTACTTAATATTTTCTCCATACAAATTATTCCAGTGATGATTTCTCGAAAACAATATTTTTGGACTTTGGATCGAAATTGCGGTAACTTCTAGAAGTCCATAGCTAATTATTATTTTTCTGGTAATAGATAAATTATCTGAGACCCTAAAGAATAAAAAATATCTGTGAAAAGTCGAAAGAAAAAACAGTTAGAAAATAAAATCCAATGCTAGATAATTTTTTTCAAAAAAACCTTAAAAGTCCCATAACTTCTAAACGACAAAAAATGGCTGAACATACATGGGGGTGATTCGGGTAGCCCTCGGTGTCAGCTATCTAGAATTTCTCGCTTGACGTCTATGTTTGGGCCACCCTGTATGTGGTTGACAAGTTCACCGACAAAAGAATTGAGATCTAAATGGGTGCCGCCAAGTTCTGTAGACAATCCTTAAATTTATTTATAATAACGTAAAACATCATTTTAAAACACAATCAATTGTTTTTTTACTGCTACAACAATGTTTGCTATTTAAAAATATGACATTTAATTTTAAATAGTAGAATTATTTACACAAAACAAATAACTTATGACCTATTGAAAGTCAACATTTACTTGGGTAGTTTTAACGGCTAGTAAACTAACTACATAACATGAGTAACATATGAAAACTAAAAACTAAAGTCGTTCTTGAACTTGGCTCTTTGACACGCTGGCGCTGGGCATAGTGAATTAGCCCGCGCGCAAAAAAAATGCACAAAAACGATTCCTGTATCAAATACACTAAAAAAATCGAAAATTTTCACATATCAAACCCTAGAATTAGGTGAGAGCTATCTAAAACAGCCAGTTTTGTGTTGATACCCATAACAGATTGCAAGATATTTTGTTTGAAAAAAAGTGCGCCGCCTATTTTTTTCCATCAAACGATCATTTATTTTGTTCAATACCACAAATAACCATATAAGAATTGAAATAAAACGGACGAAGCAACATAATTATACTAGTTTATAAAAAGAAAACCCAAGACAACATAAACACAGCCGCGCGCGAGCGCAAGCCCGTTATTAAGTTTTTAAAATTTTTGACTGAATTTCTCGATTTCTCGATTTCTCGATCACTTTTTTCTCGTCTCGAGTAAGGCAAAATTTCCCGGGAATTCTCGGTTCGAGAACTCTCGAAGAGAAACTCTAATACAGACACAATATCGGAAAAGTAAAGCTGTTTATCCGTTGTTTGTAGACGAAAGCTTGTATATGAATGTAATTTCCGCCGTGACTAGACTATAGTTAGATCAAGTAAAACATCAATAATTAGTCGTAAATATGGAATCGTTTTAATTTTGGAACTCACGCAAACAACTAAAATTTTAATCGAAGTTTCAGCATTTCTTATAATCTTCAATACGCTCTCGACGGAGCGATTCCAAACTCGTCAACATTTATCTTGAGAGCCAATGCGTTGTAAAGATTTAATTATCAAGTTCAGAGCCACGTAATCAAAATTTCAAACTTCTGCATTACTCTGCCTGCTTCAAATCTGAAAGTTTCTGGTATGAGCGTTAACGCATTACTCTTGGTTTTCAGACATTACTTGAATAATAACAGCCGATACACCGTTTTCGCTGCTATACACCTACAAGATCTGTTTAGTTCTTAAGTCTTTGCACGAGGTAGGCATCTCATGTTTTATTTATGTTTACTACTTACATAATAAAATCCTCTATTGGGTCCATTAGTAATTTATATTAAGAAGCATTTCAATAACTGTATTCCTGTGGATTATTATTAATTAATTAAATAAATAAATAATAACTACGGTGAATATATTAATTGAAATTACAAACAAACAGACCAAGACTCGGGATATTTAGGTATTGAAACCATTTGCCCCCTGAACATAATAGTTTAACTCTTTTGTATGTTAAAGGCATACCGAATTAATTTTTATGACATTTATATAGTTTTGAGTAGTTCGAAATTACATAGAAGTTACTTTATTTATTTTCGGGATAGTTTTGTTTAATAATTGTTTCTGGCAAACTTTCAAGGAAGCGTCAAGTTAACAGAGTTTAGCAAATTCTTGGTTTGCTTGGCAAACCTGATCATGATAATAATAGAATTTGAGGTATCTTTTACGGTACTTTATTTACTGTTAGCGATAAATTGCTTGTAAACTTTTCTATTAAAGAAACATTTTTGTGGTTTTTCTCTAACCACTGCACTAGTGATGTTGTCTGATATGGATAATTGACCAAGCGAACAAAGTGAGTGTCTCCGTTTCAGCTTGGGCAAAAAATCTTTCGTAGGGATGTACCTATGTTCTCCTCTACAGGTCTACAAGGGTCGAAGGTAATGTCGAACTTTGTTGTTTACCGTCCGATTTAGCTCAAATTTAGAATGGATATAGATAATTTTGCTTCTATTAGAACATTAAATTGAGATGTGTTCGAAATTTCAAAATTTTCTGTTCATTTTGTATGGAAAACAGATTTTCAGAAAAAAGCTCGGGACCGATGGGAAAAAGAGATTGCGCTACCGATATAGCGTCGATGAGGACATGAGATACTAATTGAACGATGCATATTTTTCAGTATATCTTTGACACTGCACTATAGTATAATAATCTTCATAAAATGTATGAGCATAGTTATGAGCGTTGATGACAGATTGGCTTCTATCCAGTGCATCTTTGAGCACACAAGTTTAGAAGTACAGTCATATCAAACGTCTCTTGCGGTATTTTACGTGTGATTAATTTCATGTCCACCGTAATATTTACTAAAGCCGGCTACACACGGCCCTTTACAAAACCCAAAGATCATGCCGTCAAATGCCGCTAGACAAAAATAATCATAAAACATATTTTCTAATATATTTTTTGGGGAAAATTATTCTACGCCAAATACGTGTGCAATGTTTTTGTATTTTTGTATGGTGCGGTTCTTTATAGAAATGTAAAGAAGACATATTTTAGTATCTCGGTGATCAGTTTGAGTTGAGTAGCTACTTACCTATAACGCCTTTAATCCAATGCAGTAGACATCTTTTAACAACAATAAGAAGCTACTGCATAATGATTTTGTTTGTTCCTCGTATCTCGGCATAATAATGTCAATCAATATGCTTCATTATTGAAGAAGGAGAAAGTTAACAAGATAATTATTGGACTTTGTGTTTATTGCGCACAACAACGCCTGGCCTCAATGCCAGATACAAAGCATAGTACTTATTTGAGGGTATATTGTTAGAATGTTAACCTAGCTAATATCCGTTTCATTCCTATCTCATATTTTCGGCCCATATCAACATCCCAGGAGATATAAATGTTTCTATGCTTCATAAATTCTGTAACGCATCAAGTCTACCTTCGCTTGCCCTCTGGCTGGCTGGTCGTAAATAATCTATGTTATGTTCTGTATTATGAAACAATAGTAGATGTAATGGGTGGATCTCCGGAGCCCTAAGTTGATCGGAGCAACCCCAGAGGGCCGCTCGACAGCCAGCTCTATAATTGGTATCGACGCGGCCCGAGCTTCCACTCTGTCACACTTCGATAAACGAGTTAATGGAGGACCCTCCTTCCTAAACTTTCTAGTCCGTCCTCTTTCGCTGAACTAGCTGTTTATTTACGCGACAAGTAAATTAGGTTATCCAATAGGAAGACAACTCCTTCGATAATAGCCTCGTGCTCTGGACATTTCATTAGTTTAGTTCCAACGTGAACTGTTTTTCATATCTTCCCCCTGGCCCTAGAGCGTGCTTGTGCTATTTCGTCTTTAGCTGCAAGCTTTTGAATATGTATTTACTGCACTATGGAATGTAATGGCAATCTGGTCGAAGGCGAACCAGTCCGTAGTAGATACCTGTACCGCATATAGTGCCGGCGGGCGGCGCAGCAGCCGCGGCTATTCTCTTAGTAATTATAGTTTCGCTTCATTCTGTTCATCGAATGAGCGAGTAAATGTGGCAACTCGAGTGGAAAGTGGACTTGATTCGCGGGTCGCTAATCGTGACAGATAATCACATGTTCTATTAGAGCCGCCTTTCTTTTTTCTTTCTTTACAACAACACGAACACTTTGTGTAATAGTTTCGATCGATTGACTTCACGCCGTTTTTGCTCATTTGAACTATTACCCAACAAATTGTTAACTTTGTAAGATTGGTTCAAAATTATCAATTTTTTTGGCTTTTCCTACACAACAACCTTTGGTCTTTACAATTGGTAATTTCTTTGGCATTGTAAGAGAAAACGTCTCTCAGAGCCTTTACTTGGAAATGTTATAATAAGAAAATATTGCTCCTCGTTTGTTGTTACATTTCTTTGTTTTTAATTTTTCTGATATTTCCCTTCCTTTAGCAATATTATTTTGCTCAAAATAAAGTAAATTCCGATACATTACCTAGGTACTCGTAGGTTCTACATGCATGACACACATTATTATTTTGTGTTCTTATTTTATTGTGCTTTCGTAAGAACATTATACCCATCTAACGTATTTTACCTGTAGATAAACATGTTATTATAATTTCTTAGGTTGTTTATTGGTTCGGAATTCCGGATGAACGCAGATGTCATTTCGTGGCGCTCGCTGATACAGATAACAGTGTCATTATCACTATGGCACTAATGAGCTATCCATGTGTGCTGTTCACTGGGCTGTGTGTGTTTTTAATTTGCATTCAAACGCTGTACAATATTGCCCTATTGCTTATACAGACAGACATGATAACTTAGTTGGCACGAGCTGAAGTCAAGTTGTGCCAATCCATAACAAGATGTTTAATGTTGTAGCTGAAAACAACATTGAAGAATTAGGGAATCTTACCTTGGGCTTATTGTTTATAACAGTTTCATTTGTTCCACTGAAATTAAATTTTCGTTTGCAGATGAACAGAGCAAGTAATCCAAACACGTGATTTATTTAGTTGACTGAAATGGTTTTCCAAAAATGTAATCCAAATCTCTTATACAGCTTTCCTAGGTTTTACAGAATTAAATCAAACTTAGATCGCCAGATCTCGATAGTATGATAAAGGTCTGTCTTCTCTTCAATCAATAAAATATGCGTAAATTTTGCCAAAAAATGGCCTTGGATGGTTGCCGTACGACAATGAACTTTAGGAGAGCTCATCCAGTAGAATCTTTGCTTCTGCAGTGTCTGCTATCATCCTCTTAATATGAAAAATATGTTGGCCTTTTGCCAAGACATTGCTCCGTTGGCCGTCGGCCGTCCGTGGTCGTTGTCGTCTCGACTTTACGTCTATGCCCCCGTCCATCTTGATAACTGCTATACCCGACTGCCGCCGTGCAAGTGCATCGCCTTTTTGCGTAAACAGACCGATAAAGCAACCTTTGGAACAAAACTTTAGTCATGCGTCATCGTTCTGATGATGTTTTATTTTTTATGCCGCGACCAAAATCTCTCATGAATTTACCTTTAGAAATATGGGGTGTAATCCGAAGCAATTGTCGGGATTTAAAAAGTGTAGCATAAGACGTGATGTATTGTTGCTTTTATCGTCGGGTTTCCTCTTTACCTTTCCGGTTCTGGACCCTTTTCAGCATGTCGTGCAAGGTTATTTAATAGGGTTCTAAATTATAGTTTGTGCCATATGAGGAACCTAATATGCTTGGCAACATTAAGGTAATTAGGGCAGGCACTTAATAACTATTGTGAACAATTACCTAGCAAAAAACGTGACATTTCGACTCAACGCCTTTTGTTTATTTCAGGTGAGTAACGGCAATGTCATCGACACAGGAACACCGACACTACTGGTATTTACAAATGTCTTTAATATCTGCATGTGCTCCGGTGTTGTTACTTGTAATTAATCTGATGCATTGACTAACTTTACTACCTACATCCGAAGTAGGTCTACACTACCAATCGTACTAATCGTGTAGATCATTAAATAACAAGCATGCATGATAACATTCACCCTGTACCTTGAGTGTTCTTGACTGACTCATGTTGAAGGCCAAAACAGGTCTAAGATTATTCTTCGTTTCATAAAACAATAGGAACATGTCGTTAGTTATCGCCGTAAATGTAAAAAACTACAGAAACCAAAACTAATTATAAGTCAGTCCGAACGTAACAGATCCCATCCGTTTATTTTTTGTACGGTGATGCCCATGGCATTGGCTCCCAGTATAGGGCCTATAGCATCTGTGTACCTGCTTCGCATGCGAACTTCATCAGATTCTGTTTAGTTGTGCAACGTAACTTAAACCTTTTACATAGAGGTCCACGAGTGTATTTCGTACACTATCAACACAACAACCAACGTACTTTGTGACCTCGTGCCTTGCATATTCATGTTCCTTTTACAATACAAATCGTGTGGTTCGGATCGTATAAAATCAGTTTGGTCACTTGCAAAGATGGTACTTTCTACGTATTTTTCTCTTATTTTGTTTCAATGCCAAATTCCTGGTAGGTAATGGTATTATCTGATCACTGAACATAAAACGGACGGCCCACAGTGGTCGATTTGTACGATTTAGGCGGCCAAAACTATTTTATGCTTTATTTCAGTAATAAATACGACAACAAATGCTAATCTGGTATTTTAGAGTGAATATATATGTTTATCCCTATTCGTTTCATTGAAAGCGTATTTTTCTATACAAAAAAACATTTCTGTGAAAATATTTTTGTAAATAGCGCCAATGTTTTTAAATTTTCTTTAAATCTCCCTTTGGTATAAAATATATATCGATTGCGGAAGTATCAATTGCTGTAAGGGGCACCTACCCCAATTTTCAGGACAGCAAAAAGAAGTTTTTTTTTTGCCAAAACGGCTTGTATCTTTTTTTCTTCTGATCCTTTTTGAGTGATGTGCAAGGAAAAGTTTCTTACAATACGTTCTTCTTTTTACCTATGTAAGTAGCCATAAGCTAAACCCTATAGTTACAGAAGTAGATGTCCCTTACGATAATGAAAAAATAAGTTTCTGTCCTTTAAACTACTAAAACTTGTGATCAAAACTAGGTCGGATTGCTATAAGTGACATGTAAAAACTTAAACATTAGAGCTATTTTAGTGTATGGGTCATAGTAAAATATTGAATCTAATGTAAGTATTCCAATGTGCTACAGTATTTAATTTAATATATTTTACCTAAACTTTACAACACGCTGCCTAGCGAACTTTTTTGTGAAAGTAATAAAATATCAAAAAAAGTGTTCAAAAGGAGGGCGGCTAAGGTTTGGCTCGACCAGCTGTGACTGGGTACTTAGGTACTGAGCGCAGCTGACCTATGTAAATATCTTCTGTAACTTAAAAGAATAATAAGCTTTAAATAAAAAAAAAATAAAAAAAAATTAAAACCTTAAAACTACTGAACTAGAGTTACAAATTATATTCACGGCTATAATTAAAATTTGCTTTATAATTCAATAGAGTAAGGGTTATGAATTAATAATAATGCACGGTTATTACGAAAAGTATTTTTATTAAAAAGAGAATGGAGTGGTCAGTGTCATCTTATTTTTATTAATAAGATGACACTGACCAGGATTGATTAGTTACCTGACTAACTAATCAATCCTGGTCAGTGTCATCTTCATCTGTCTCCATAAGTGTATCAATAACTTTAGATTTTTTGGGGAGACAATAATACTCATGATGGAACCTTCTGGGTACTATGCCATTATCGCATATTTTTTTTAAGTCGTTGAATTTCTCTTGAGAAATTGGTAATCTCTCCTTATAAAGAGGTGGTAAATCGTCCATCAAAGGTACCAATTTACTTGTACTTGCACAGTTTGGTACATTTTCGTTTGTCTTTTTTGACGTCTTGCCTTTACCTTTGCTCCTTGCTGTACTTTTAGAAGCATTATCCTTCGACAGTTCTATAATGTGAGTCTCACTATTTTCTAACATAGAGTATTTGACCTCCATTTTGTTCAGATCAGTTTTTTTAAACGTGCACACTCGTATCTTCTTGAATTTCAAGTCTTTATTCTTTAGCGTTGCAGGTGTAAAAACTTTATCTGCTAGAACAGTAAAATTTATAAAATCTTGATGCTCTAAAACTGTCACTTCATACGGAAAAGGCCTTTTCCGTGCAGACTCCATAAACGAGGCCCATTGCGACGGTGCCCAAACAATGAGTTTTTTCACCTCCCTCTCAATCACGGCATGCATGCTGTCCACTGGCATGTAAGTATGGCCTGCTAATAAGTAGTTTAACTGAACAACCTGTAGGTTTTTAGACTTTTCTAAAAAAGATCTGACCACAGACAGCAAGATTTTATTTTTATTTTGGCCTGTGCAATTGTCGCAATACAAAATCAGGGTATTGACTCCTCTACCGTCGACTTGCTCTAGGTAACGAAGAAGGCAAGTGGCAATTTCGCAGCTACCACGTTTACCATCTGCTTCTCCCCAAGTGAAGCAATGACCCTTTTGTGTTCCACTTTCGTAAACACAGCAGTTTAACACAGCATATTTTCTGACGTAGAACAGCATCATGCTTTCTCCATGAGGGGTCGCTAAAACTTTTTGGAGGTCAAAGCTGGCAACTACAATAGTATTGTCTTCAAGATTTTGATGAATATTGAAACGTTTATACGTTGCCTCCTTTTCTGTCTTATGAGCTTGCATGTCTTGAGTAGTTGTCTGGTCTGGATTATTCTCATTTTTCGTACAAAAGGCACATTTGTCTTTTTTGGGGATGTGAATAGAAATGTTATACTCTCTGAATAACTGAGTGAAAAGTTTTTCACTCAAGTGGTTTTCGGACGTTTCTTCACAGTGTTTTTTATAAAGTCTGTATAAGTTTGCTGTGTTTCTAAATTCTTCTGGTAGATAGAATTTATTCGAATTTTTTCGATTGTAGTGCGATGGTACAGCAGGCAGCGATTCTATGTACTTTCTGGCTAGAGTTTTCGTGTTTTCGGAGTATTTATCAGCAGCACCGCGTGTTCGACGATCTTCAGTCGATAAACCTTCTCGAGTGTTTTTGAGCGTATATAGCAGGTATGTCTGGCTAATATCCAGGGTACGTTTTAGGAATTGCTGGCATATTTTTCTTCTCCCTTCACCTTCATTTATAAAGTATTCGTAGGTAACTGCACGTCTACTTTCCACTGATTTAGTCTTCTTTCTTTTGACGGGAACTTGCCGCGCGCATTGTGAAATCCAGTCACGTTTTCTGTTATCTGGCAAACTCCAAAAATATTCAAATAAAGATTTCCGTCTTTCTTCCGGGATTTCACTACATTTATTGCAGCAATTATTGCAAGGATTCTCTTGCAATGTCCGAGCTTCTTTCGTTTTCCCAGTTATGGTTTCATATGAGAGACCCTTCTCTTTTAGAAGTTTTCGCTCTTGACGTTTGTTAACTGTCTTTTTTCTCTTCTTTGGTATCTGACATTCTTCTTTGTTTTGAGTTACACTATTAATTTTCTTTCCTTTTTTTTTTTGTGTTTCTTTCAAGTGAACTGTCCGATGTATCTTCTTTAGCTGACCAACAATCCGAACTTCCTGAAGAAAAATCCTTAATTTCATCATCATTTAAAATAAAATCCATGCACGCTTTTCTGAATTTTGAAGTTTTACGACGCTTATTTGTTTTTGGGCTTTTTGCAGTAGCTATGTTATGTGGAAGGAGAGAAGTGCTAGGAATTGGCTGTATAACTTTTACAGATGCTTCTGCTGAAACTTCACTCAAATTATTGTTGCATTTTTCTTCTTTTGTTGTGTTACTGAAGGCTCCTAAAGAATGGCTGTCCTGCGTTATCGGGATGTCACTGTCAATGTTAAGTAGGATACTAGGACTCTGTTCCTTTTGGTTGTTATCTGCGCTGGCTGGTGGAAACAGTATGGTTGTTTCTTCCTGCTCGGGTTCACTGTGCACATAATTGGTGTCTGGCTGGGGAGATATTATTGCTGTTAGATTTTCAAACTGATCTTCGTTCTTGTTGTTAATTGCATCTAACTCCTGCATAATATTGATAGCTTCGCAAATAATATTATTTGAAAAAGGCCTCTTAGTGACCCTTGTAGTATCTACGGGGATATGTTTTTCGGTGTCTTTAAGAGCTCTTGCAGAATCCGGTCCAGTGATGTCATTAAAAAACGAATGTGATCGGGAAAGAGAAATTGTTGATGTATGAATTACATCAGATTCATTTTCAGTACTGCTATCAATTATTTTAATTAACTTGTTTTCTCGTCTTTTAGTAAATGATAAATCCAATTCCGAGTCACTATTTTCAATTATGATTTCCGAAGAACTGATTCTCCGCTTCTTTTTCTCTGCTGGACATCTGGGGCTGAAATTAATATTATAAGTATTGCATTATACAAATTTGATTTTATTGCCAAAAAAATGTCCGTCAAAATCTCAATCCTGGTATTAGGAATTTTTCGGATCTTTGGGACCTAAATCCTAAAACGTGCATGTCAAAAACAGTCATAGCTATCTAGGATTGAGATATTGTCGGTCTTTTTTTTTTAAAGATGTGGAATACAGGGTGGCCCAAACATAGACGTCAAGCGAGAAAATCTAGATAGCTGACACCGAGGGCTACCCGAATCACCCCCATGTATGTTCAGCCATTTTTTGTCGTTTAGAAGTTATGAGGCTATAAAGGTTTTTTTGAAAAAAATTACCTCGCATTGGATTTTATTTTGTAACTTTTTTTTCTTTTGACTTTTCAGAGATATTTTTTATTCTTTAGGGTCTCAGATAATTTATCTTTTACCAAAAAAATAATGATTAGTTAGGGACTTCCAAAAATTACCGCAATTTTGGTCCAAAGTCCAAAAATGTTGTTTTCGAGAAATCATCACTGAAATAGTTACTATGGAGAAAAAAATAAGTAGAGGTCTGAAGAACTTTCTTTTAATTTCAAAAACTTTCCTAAAGCCTTAGTGGTCAGAATAGACCAAAAAACCTGTCACTTTATGGGGCTTTTGTTCAAGTAATTAGCGATCAAAGTCTAAAAACTGGAGTTGGAAGAAATTTTATTTCAATAGATTTTAATTTATTTTAGTTTATTTGGACAAAAATCATTGCAGGTAGGCTTAATATCGCCTGTCAGCATGGCCTGCATTCGAAATTCACGGAAAAATAAAAAAAAATCCTTTTCGATATTTATTTTAATTTTTTTTTCTAAATTTAAGTTTTTCATTATTTTTTGTAAGTAAATTCAGTAATAAAACAATTTAAAATTCAAGTAATGAAAAAAAAAGCACAAAAAAATAAAAATATTTTATCGTTATTTTTTCATTTTTTTCGTGAATTTCGAATGCAGGCCACTGACAGGCGATATTAAGCCTACCTGCGATGATTTTTGTCCGAATAAACTAAAATAAAATAAAATCTATTAAAATAAAATTTCTTCCAACTCCAGTTTTTCAACTTTGATCGTTAATTACTTGAATAAAAGTCCCATAAAGTGACAGATTTTTTTGTACTATTCTAAGCACTAAGACTTTGGAAAAGTTTTTGAAATTAAAAGAAAGTCCTTCAGACCTCTACATAATTTTTTATCCATACTAACAATTTCAGTGACGATTTCTCGAAAACAACATTTTTGGACTTTGGACCAAAATTGCGGTAATTTCTAGAAGTGGTTAACTAATCATTATTTTTTTGGTAATAGATAAATTATCTGAGACCCTAAAGAATAAAAAATATCACTGAAAAATCAAAAGAAAAAAAAGTTACAAAATAAAATCCAATGCTAGGTAATTTTTTTCAAAAAAAACTTTAAAGCCTCATAACTTCTAAACGACAAAAAATGGCTGAACATACATGGGGGTGATTCGGGTAGCCCTCGGTGTCAGCTATCTAGATTTTCTCGCTTGACGTCTATGTTTGGGCCACCCTGTATATTTTTTTATGATGGCGCTTTAAGGTTAGCCTCCACATGACTGCATCGTACGTATGGGACAAAACGGGTCAGTTTTAATGAAAAAATCAAAAATAATGAGACTTTTTATACAAATAAATACTACGATCCATTTGATACGATGCGTGCGATGCGGACCTCTGTGGACGCTTGCCTGTGCGGAAACTGCACTTACCAATTTGAATTGTCTGCATGATTGGGAGATTCACTCGGAAGAATGTTATTTTTGCCAGAAACTCTCAAGACGGCACCAGAAGGCTGTATAACGATATCTGAGGCTTTCCCATGAACTGCTGGTGATGGTGAATCCGGTTCTAATACGTTATTATTAATTATTACGTTTGGTGAACTAACACCATCGTTTGTTTGATTCACAGGGGATTTCGATCTGAAATAAAATACATAAGAGATAAGGTATAACGGACAGGCAAGCAGGCATATACCTACGTAATACTTTTCATTGCAGAAAACCATATAAGTAAATACATTATTATTTATTCCTTTTTTGGAACGTAACTTACTATTATTTGTAATTTTTGCCAAGGGTAGTAAACTAACAGTTAATGCTTTCAAAAATACGCTTGTCACCTAAGTTAACCGAGACCACGGGACGTGCAAAAGTGCCAAAACGTAAATGAAAATAAACGAGTAAATATCCGTAAAAATGCAGTTGTGTTATGTCTAGTGCTCGTATTAACCTTAGAAAATACTAAGTAAATAAAAGTTTTATTCACAAATTTAAGCTAAATATGAATATTCTATCTAAATATCTATATAATAATATACATATAATATTTATTGAACTACTAACACAAAGCGGTTGTTGCGGTAAGCCGCAGTAAACAATAATCGGAATTGTATTACTATTAGTGTTTTGATTAATGTACGGACCCTTTGACTCAATATTAAGAAAGCATTTTAGTGTAAGGGTCAGTAGACCTAACGGGCAAGCATTCCTCCCTAGCTCTTAAGGCGCATAACTTAAGAGCTACTATCGAAAAAACACAGGCAAACCGCCGACTAGTGATATTAACTAAATTGGAAACCACGATTTTAACGTCCACTTCGCATTTAAAACAATGGTAAACTTCACCACGCTAATGGTGAAGTAGGTACTCCGGTTAGTGAGAGGTAGACATCAAAGTTCTTAAGTTATGTGCCTACAAGCACGAAATAAATAATTCAATTAAATTCAAAAGACGGGGTTTCGATAACATTTACTTCACTCACCGTCTTGATTCAAAGCCACACATAATAGATATTTATATATTTAGATAAATATTTAGACTGCCATAAGGCTGGAGACATAAACTTCACTATTTACCTACAAAATGTAGGTCTATGCCCGAAGCGTAGGTAATTCGCCGTCATGTAAATATACAAAAGGAAACAAAATAGTCTACTTACAGTTTAATGCTTCTTTTCAAGTTTAGGAGTTTTTGTTTTCGTTCCAGTAGTGAGCACAATCCATCTTTAATTTCACTCATTTTGAAGATTCTCAAATTAACGTACGGTATGTGATGCACTTTTGACAGCCATCGCCGGAATGAAAACAATACGCATGCCAAAATGCGTGGCGACAGCGCAGATTATGTTTTGTCTTACTCGCACTTCATGGAATTGAGTTGGATGCAGAAAAAATTGCTGTAAAGGACATTAACAAATAACTTTAGATTGACCATTTAATGTAAGTGACATAGTGCTAATAATGCTTTTTGTCTATTTAATGTAAGGGTCAAATAGTTTGTCTATTGAGACTTACTTTGATTTTACATACGAATAATGTTCTGTTTATGAGTTACATTAAATTTTGTCGAATAAATCGTGTTAGGCGAGCCAAAAATGTTTGGCGTAAGGGACATTTCTTTACACATATCAAAATTTTGTAAACACTATCCGATAGAGGAAAAAAATCCAAGAAAAATGATATATAACACTCATTTTCGACCAACATGTCCCTTACAGCAATTGATACTTCCGCAGTCGATATTTTGAGTTCATTTGAATTATCGAAATCGGCTTAGTAGTTTTTGATATTTGGGTTAAGAATTATCACAATTTGTTAAGTAAAAGACGGCCGTACATAAAAAAAAAAATGTTTATTCTCTACAGTCTACATGCCTATTTAACTTGAAAATAAAATATGGATGACAAAAAAATACAGTATACACTAAAATTAAATGGTCAACAGTTATTACCACATTATTATACTAAATGTTACTTACAATGTTAGGTACCGAATCATAAACAATAAGACAATATTTTATGAAAGTTTAACATACAAATTGTTATGTTACTCTTTAAAAGACAATTCTTCCTCACCGTCACTTTCCATGCATTTATCACAAGTGCCTTTTGTATTTGGCTCTGCAGGAAGCAAAAGCTCCAAAGTTTCCTGCAAGAATGGTTTTGATCGGATCTTCTTTTTTTTTCTCATTGAACTGATGAGTGGATCTGATGTCAAGAGTAACCTGTGATAAATATCAAGGTTACAGTCTTCGCGTGAAAACTTTCGAGCAAAGTTTAGACGGTATGAGCGAAAGTGCTTATTACGAGCTTCTGCAGCTTCCTCCGAAAGTTGACCAATAGGCACTAGAGAATTTTCTATAACTTTTCCACCATGTACCAAAATTTTATGCATGGTAGGAGTCATAGAATGCCAACCATATAACTCTACATACAGTTTTGCTGTCTCCATGGCGTATTCATCAAATTTCGGGACATCTATTTTGTGACCGCTTGATATGGCTTCCAAAATAACTTTAATTCTATAAATAAAATTAAAGTCTATTCCCGTTATTTCAGCAGCCAGATGTGGGTTTTCAAAAAATCTTCTACTAGTATTGCCGTCATTTGTGTTACCAAAATTACACTTTGGCATATCTACCAAGATACCTACTTCTTCTCTGAATCTTTGCTGAATCTCTTTTTTTTTGTTGTTCTAGCATCTTTTCTGCTTTGGTTCTTTTTTCACGGTATTTCCCAACGGGCAATTTATAAGCTAAATGTAAAATACTCTCGAATAATCGAATTCTGGCATGTAAAGTTGATAGGCCAAATTCAAGCGATTCTGGGTGAATTTCGTTTTTTTTACTTAAGTCATTAAAGTTTTTTGAAGTGGCTCCGCATATGTAGCATCTACTCGTTGATTTGGTGTCAGTCGCCGCATTGCAAACTTTGCCGTCCACCATGGTCATTTTAAGACTGTGGCTAACCGAGAATTTTTGCCCATTCAGTTCCAATTCCGTGGCTTTTAGGGACTTCACACTGTCCCGAACGTAATTTATTTCATCTTTTGTAATGTCTGTAGACTCTTTTATAAATCTGAATCGTATCGGGCGGCAATATCGTGGTGAAGAAGGAGTCGGGTTTTGCCAAACCATTTTTGTTTTGTCTTCACCGCAAACAATTTGTAGAGGCACGAATGAGCTCAAAAATATATTTGCATCCGAGTCGGCGTCATTCATTAACTTTTGTTTGTATTGAGCTTGTTGTGAACCATCACAACCCCATTTGCAGATAATCTGCAAGGAATTTCTCTCAGTTTCTGTAAGAGTCATTAGTACTCCTTCGAGGAAAATTGATAATCGCGTGACGGTGTGATCTAACAAAGATTGTAGATCACTTTCAGCACAGGAAGCGGTCACTCGTAGCGTCTCTTTGGGTGGGTAACATTCCTGTTTAGCCTTCAACACTAATTCGTAGCACGGGTAAAAGCTTCTGTTGGTTGTTTGTTGGTTTCATATTGACTTCGTGTCAAATCAGCGTCCACGCACATTCGCAGTGCCTCCCGAGGCGTAAGGGGATCTTGTGCCTTTGATTTGGAATGTCTTTTTTTACATTCGTTTGCGGCTGCAGGCGAATTTGTAATATCTTTTAGGACTTGCGAGGCGTTTCTTTTTCCTTCTTTTTGTAAAATTACTTGCGCTGCGTGAACTATCACTTCTTTGCCTACAGAGGAGCGAACTTCTTCTGTTTTCCTCCTTTTAGTTCTTTCACTACATTCACTGAATGTTTTGCTAGGTCGTCCTGACTTATTATGCGTTTTTATGGGCATCTCGAACGTTCCTGCTAACCATGCATCATTGCTTATAAGAAATTTTTCTAGCGTGTTGCGTGCTTTGGACCATCTCTTTTTTATTTCTGTTTTAAAATATGAAAATTTATGATTTATATACTTTTTGTCTTCGTCGGAGTCCCCGTAAGACACTAACAAATAATTTTGTAAGTATTCCAATTTGTCGTTTATTGATGGAGAGTTTTCCTCAATCATCTTATCAAAAAGATATCTGCGAGTTACTACCTCCATGCCCGAGTAACTTGATGAACCTAGAACAACGAAAAGGAATTTTAACGCAAAAGAAACAAAAAAGGAATTTTTCTCACTTTCTGCCTAAGTTAATGAATTATTATTTTTCTCGCGAAGTGGTCAAAGGTGGTGGCTATTTTTTTTGTGGTTATCTGCTCAAAGAGCTATACTATTAGAAACCATAAGGAATTTAACTCGGACGGTCTCGGAAGTACAACATTTTTACTATTGAAAATAAAAAAATGATAATATTTTCTATGAAAAAGGGCGATCTTTGATACGTTGTAACTGCACTAAATATTGATATTCCTTATCTTAATTTAAATTATATTTGAAGGAGCTTACCTGAATTTTCGACTGCCATCACTTTCACTTGTAACTGAATAATATCCAATGAAATATTCACTTTAGAATATCGGTTGCGCTAAGAGTGTCGAGAACGAACGCGTACAGCTTGCGCGACGATCAAGTTCCGACTACCTGTGGGGGCGCGCACGCAGTTCTAGGAACTGGGGAGGGGTGGGGATTGGGCAGTCGGGGTGTCTATTTTTCCGGGAATCAATTAGTTTTGTTATAAGTTAACTTTGAGAAATGGACTTTTGGCCGCCTAAATCGTACAAATCGACCACTGTGCGGCCCTGGCGTCCTTGGTATTATAAGGGAGAGGTGAGGTCATGTGTGTTTTTCATCCCACTTTCCAATAAAGGTTGGGAACTCTTTCGCATAAGCTACTGGCTAAAATAAGCAATTTCTTTATCTTATTTATTCCTATCCTTTTTTTTACTAATCCCATCTCCATGAAATCCGTCGTATATTTTTAGTAAACTTCTTATATCTTATTTTTGGCAATAAAAAAAATAGACCGCTACTTTCAATAACCCATCCCGTGACTGGAATATTCCGTGACTTGTACCGTTTTCTATCGCATGAATTTCAAAATGAAATTCCCAAAGCGTTGTGTCAGGTGCCAAAACTATTTATTTCGCGCGTCGTGGTTCGAGAATCGAGATCGATTTAACAGTTTGGTGCAAACGAGCTAGTATAGCTAGCTACTACTATACGACGCTACACAGCATGCGTACGAGGTAGTTACGAATAAGTTTTCAAGGATTATTTTGCACATCTAACGACCTGGGGCTAATTCTCGGCAATCTCTAATGTGACTTGTTACTAAGGTTTTCTTCGTAGAATCTCGAATGCGTCATACCCGAGAATTCGCCCCCTGAGAAGGCGATGATATTCGAAAACTACTCCTTTTATATCTTTTACGCGTTTTAACCAACGTTTTAATATATTTTCTAGAATAATAATTGATAGTAAATAAAATAACACATTATTTCTTGCTAAGATCTACGGGCATAATAAAATTTTGTAACTGGGCACCGAACTAAACCACTGGGCTATCCGCTTAGAGAAATTTCACAAAATCTTACGGTGCTGAGACAGTACAGTAAAGTGCTCGAGTACTTGGAATAAAAAATATTGCAACATCAAATCTGACCAGCTCACTTACCTATTAAAGTTTAGTGCATAGAAGTACCATTAAGGCCTCGGCTGGATCTGTGCCAGAGCTGCGATATTATTAGCGCGCCGACACCGTCCGAGTTAATCAAGCTCAAATAAGATCAATACTTTCCGTAAACCGTAGGTGTTGTCGGGTCGCCTGGCCGCTCCGTCCCATCACTGTCAGCTGGGATTACCAGCACGGAGGGCGGCACGAAGATACTCACAAAACTACATAGACTTTCAACTACTCCAACCTAACGCTTGCTCGATCGAAAAATCTCGCGAAATGTACCTACACGAACGAACGCGGGTGCAACGTCCGAGACAGCCGTCATGTTTTATTTCCATTCATACATACATAATGGAATAGGGCTTTAGCCGTGAATGTTGACTGCTTTATGGAAACGTAAACATGCAATCCGAAATACGTATTTTTCAGGACATAACACTTTGTAAATTATTTACATCGACGTAACAGGCCTACCCGTGTTGATTCGGTATATTTTAACGCTTTCGTAAACCTGGTGAAGTTGTTAAACCGATGCCTTCACCTTAGATACTACTAGCGGATTTAGGGGGGGGGGGGGGGGGGGGCTAAGGGGCTCAAGCTTAAAATTTGAGCTAATACCAAAAACAAAAAGTTCAGATTTTTTTTTCAATTTTGAGGTTATAAAATAAAAATTGTTTTTTTCAACTTTTTTTTACAGATTTGACATCCTGTTGACCACTAGGTTACACCCTGTAAAAAGAGTTAGGATGTTTTGTAACACGTTGTATAAATTTTTTTTTTGAATAGGTGCTTTGTAATCTTGAAAACCTACGCTTATTGGGTTCAAGCCCGCGCCCAAACCAAAATCCTGGATCCGCCACTGTTAGGTACCTAATTGCTTCGAAGTATGTGATCAATATTGCGAACATAATATAAAAATAAGTGTTGTAGTGCGTATTTTTTTTACTTCGTACCTTCACGTTGCGTGACCGACCACACCAAGATGGTTGCGTGCTAATAAGAGAAATTGCTTACGTCTGATGAAAATATTAATGTATCAATGAAGCGTGTTTATAATACATAGTTACAGTTTATAATACGTTAATTACGAACAGTAACCTTAAAAATTTAAATACTTGAGATGATAGTGAAGCGACAAAGAGGCTGGAAGATAGCAGCATGGCGGGAAATTCGAAATTTTCACAGTTTTTTACATTTTGTAGCTAAACTGAGCTATTTTTGTTCAGCGATTTTTCGTTCGCGGCAATAAAACAGTATTGTAATGAAAATAATAAAAAGAATACTGTTTTATTGCCGCGAACGAAAAATCGCTGAACAAAAATAGCTCAGTTTAGCTACAAAATGTAAAAACTGTGAAAATATTGAATTTCCCGCCACGTTGTTATCATCCACCCTTAACATAATAACTTCATCAGCTTGAAAAGTCTTTAAAAAGCATTTAATTACCTAGTTAAACTGGTTATAATGCTTCCTACATCCCGCACACTCCGCTCTTAGATTATTTTGCTCGGTAGAAACGTGCAGCTTTTCTCTCAGCGTAATAACGCTTCACTGGTGTTCTATTCATAAAGTAAAGTGTAACAGGCTTAGCGGCCGATCGTTTAATTCCAGGTTTAAAAAAAATATTGCTTAGGATTCCTTATTTTATAAAAACGTGTCGCGATGACCCGATAAAAAATGTTGTTCTCTGTAGACTTTAAATAATGTAGAAACGCAGGAATTACCTACCTCTGATGTAGAAGCGTAATACAAATCATTGTTCCAAGAAAAGGGAAGACGTATTCTTATAATGTTGATTACGGAGGGTTGTTGTTTTGTGAAAGGCTTATCCCAAATCTCCGAGCGTCCCAGCGAATGTCACGGGTATAAAACCAATTGTTTATTAGTGTTGTTAAAAGAGGATCGTATCGTATCTAAATATAATGCTGAATTACGAGGGCCATATCTGTTGGGAACGGTATTTGGGTCGAATCGGGAGCTGTTTATATCTGGGTGTACCTGGCCGCGACGCAGCTTCGCACCGCGCCGCTGCTGTCTTCTCTCAATATAAACGACACTTTGTATCGAAATAAATATTATGAGGCAACTCGCAAGTGGCATTTACACTAGACTGTTAGCGCCTAGCAACTAGCGCCAGCGCTAGTTAAATTTTCCTCGTAAAGTTGAACAATAAAATTGATAACTAGGTAGGTAAACGGTAATTGGATGGATGGACGAGGCGGTAGAATTTTCTCGTAAGAGACTCGTTTCTTTGTCTGGAACAAAATACGCACTAGATCCGGGGCGATAAGGGGTTGGTTGTGAATCCCACGCTTAGGAATCGTTCTACGGTCGTGGAAACCAGAAACAATTATGGCTGAAAGGATCCGATGTGGTAATTAATGCGTGAAGGCAACAATTTACCATAGACATTGATTGATCGTTATTAAGGTAGTGCGATACTGATTTGCATAATATGTAAGAACTGCTAAAAACATAATTTTGCCTCTATATAACATACACAAATCATAAGTAAATTAAAGGTTAGTTTGAATTTGAACTTAAAGCATTGTTTGGTCATGGGACAATATCGGCAATGAATGACCTAATTTCGGTGCCTAAATGTAGATATCCGTTGGTACCTTAGTATGATATAATATTTGTATCGATTCTCTGTTACACGTAATTTGTTAAACACCGATAGAGCAGTTTGGGTGGGGCGGAGCGGCGAATAATTGATGATCGATTCCAAGGCAATCGCCGACCGACACCTCCCACCGCAATTCACCGCATTTTGATCTATACATAAAATCAGTCGCAATGTGCAATGTGTTATTAATAAAAAATCTAAAAAGCTCTATCGCCAATCACCGAACGAATTTGATCTTTAGCATCAGCATCTAATGTTTGAATCGAAGCAAAGCAAATTGCCTTTTGTGCGATTGAACCCGCCCCGGAAGAGAGCTATTTATGAGCGACTCGCTAAGGTCTGTGCTGCTTTGTTGGACACCTCTGAATGCCTCCGAATGCGCGGCGAGCGTGGCTAACTCAGATTGAATGGCTCCAACGGACACACGCTATTTTCATATTCATATTCTGATTCACCCACTAAAATTATAGAGAGCTTTCAGTGAACTGGGCAGTGAACCGATTTTCCTGATTGCGACTTTTATGACAAAGATAATCCACTGCGGCTGTCGACAATTATTCCTTGTGACACTCAGCAACTGCATGCGTCATCCATCACAGACGTGGTTGTTGACCCGACTAGTGTGTGACCTATTCACTTTGTCAGTACGAAAACTAGGTATTTGTTGATTTAAGCTCCCCGACTTCAAAGCTTTCGTGTTTTTGTTGAAAGCTCGTTGTGAAATCTCACAGAAAACTGGAAAAGCCAAACCTTTTAATGTTCCCTTGAAATCTGTTGAAGTGGGAAAATAAAATATTCTTGACTATAATATCCGGCATGATAGCCACTACTGAGAATCATCCATATGCATGACATCGTCGGCGTACGGTGGCGGGCGCTCCGCGTTACCTCCGCGGCTCGAGGGTGCGCGGGCTGCGGACTCGGCTCTGGGAGGCTGAAGTTCCGCGCCTCGCTAAGCACTGTAAATACTCCCCCAGTCACGTACCGCCTCTGCAAACTGTTGAATATTAATACTAAAAAATAATATTCGCAACGAGAGAAATCCAACACATCTACCTAAAGCCCGTGCCAACGTGGGCGAATCCAAAGCCTTTGTGGTAATCGCCTCCGCCAGTTTCAAATTGAGAAAAATTAAAACAAGGCCTTGCTCGCCTCGGAATTGACTATTGAATTTCCCTACTGTTTCAGCTGTCAGATTCCCAGGGCCTCGGAATTATTTTGCTCTCTGAATTTATTCATGGCGAAAAATCTTTTTATTCCTCAATGCAAGGCGGGAGATTTTTTTGGAAACTAACATTGAAGTTCATAATGAATTTCCCGAATAGAATAGGTAGAACGTATAGCTTCCGCATAGCCTTTAGTTAGTTACACAAGTTTTATTATCCTGCCGTTAAAGAGCTCTATGTTTGTGTTTACAAAATCCAGCATCTGCTCCAAGCCCAGGGCGTGGGCGAGGGGAGACAAGGGTGAGCCTGTAGGAAGGGGGAGGGGGCACTCTAGCACGCACTTATCTCATGGATCCACGTGTCATTAATCTAAACGTTGCGGTCCATGGACGACATGCTGCTCACTCACAGCTCGTCAGCGGTGTAAATAGCTGAATTGAAACTGAAACCGTGATAATGATCATATCAATTCTCGGTATAATATCTCGTTAATCCTTGTTTCTATGTACGTAGATGGCTCTATCCGTAAAAATAATACTTTTAAACCAAGTGATTCAGCCTTCTATTGTTGACTTAAGGCTCGGTATAAGGCTAACTAGCGCCACCAATGTTAAAAAAATCATAGGTATCTTACTTTAGAAGAAGTTTCTGAAAAAATCCTAAGATGAGCCTATGCGCCATGCTTTTCTAGATTTTTAAGTGTAGATACCCTCTACGAAATTTACTTTTAAGCTAAAAAAATTTCGATAACCGCCAAAAGCGGGCGTTTTTGGCGGTTATCGAAAATTTTTTAGCTTAAGACTAGATATTGAGTTGGGTACCTACACTTAAAAATGTAGAAAAGCATGGCGCATGAGCTCATCTTAGGATTTTGTCAGAAACTTCTTCTGAAGGGACATATGATTTTTTCAACATTGGTGGCGCTAGTTAGCCTTATACCGACCCTTAAATTGTCTATCACGCCACCGCCACTCCCTTTAAACTCCAGCTAATTTGCCCCCTTCCCCCTCCGAAACCGAGACGATCTCGTTTGGCCATCTGGCCACCTAATGTCATTGATTTGTTGACTGTCACTTCTCGGTGTGATAATGTTGTGTTTGTCGAGAAAAGATATGATTTATCTATTAGCTATTGAGAAACTCAATAATACAGATACCTAATCGACAGACGTTGAACTTGTCTACAATATTATCAATGTCGTTGGCACCGTATTTACTGAGGCATCGCTGCGGCGTAACAAGCTAATAACACGCTCTCCTTGACAATCCGTACTATTTCTATTGTTTCACTACCCATGCCAAGCTATAGGTACTATAGACACGCTTTAATTATTTTCTAGTCTAAAGTCGATACAGAATATAAAAATACGCACTATACAAGTTTTCCACAGAGCTAAATGCCACTGAAGTATCGGAAACTGTATGTAAAACGTTATAATAGGGAGCTCAACTTAAGAAATTAACTGTAAAGTTATTATAATTAAAAGGGCCTGACCGAGCGTGGGTCGGCCGGACTGTAATTTTGAGAGCAATCTATCAAAATTGGCAATATTCAAATGAGACAGGAATTAATTTCAGTTGTGCCAATTCAAATTTTATTTCAGGGCTCCGTTCGATAGGCGTGTGCCCGTGATCGTAGCGTCCGCTGCTACTAATTTCAGAATGCCCATTCGAGCGAGCAGTGCCATGCCATGTGACGCATCCAATTACACTCAATTGCTCTTGATATAATTACCTAATTGTGAACTGGAAGCGTTATTCTATGCTTCGTTTGTAGCATCTTTAATAGGGTATACTATGTTGGAAATCTTTTAAAATACGAACATATTTGCTCAAACATGTAGAGCAGTTAAATACATAGGTATCATGTGAGATCAAAGCACATTACCTTATGATTGTGCGTTGTGCAAGCTGTGTCGTTATTCCGGGCAAGGAACCGAAAGATTTGTAACAAGCCATTGCTTATTCTACCCGTATAATATATTGCTTCCTCGCATGTCACATTCCCGACTCTTTTGGAAACTCTCCATTTATTCCGCACCAGAACATTTTTCAACTAAAAGGCCCATATTATGAAAGTTGTTACAACAACTAATACTTAAGTATGCTGAACGCGAAGCTACCTATTTCGTAAATTGATTTAATTTCGCTTTATTTCTTGCGCGAAGTCGATAACGAGAGGGCTCGTAGCTCAAGAGCTTCTAACTTTGTGAATCAATTCGGAAATTTTCCGTATCTGGCAGATACACGTCTTCACTCGATTGATGCTAGAAGACAAGACGGGCTTTGTAATCATGAGAGTTGATTTAGATAGGCAAACAATTTTCTGTCTTGATAGCTTGTTCGACGTTTGTAGAGCTTATCCATCACCTGCATGTTTTCCACACGATGCCTGAAGCTTGAACTTTGTTTTATGTAGCCATCGTTAGTTGACGAAAACCGTGTAAGCGGTGGGTAGGTAGGTACGTGTTAACTCGAGCTGAAGCAGACATCTCGGGCTGGTTCTATAAAAAGTCTGTTTGTTTATGCGACCGCCCAGCCGCCCGCCGGATATGAGCTCGGCAATGGTGCACCACATGTGTAATGGCCATCGCTGCCTCCAAGTGTTCTAACGCTTGTTTTATTGCTAATTAATAGGTATAAGGATACTTTGTTATAGGCTTCATATAGGCAGGCGCAGGGTACCGGAGTACGCGGATCGTCTAAAAAAGTTTAACCTACAATCCCTAGAAACAAGACGAAAAGAAAATGAGCTCACATACTTGCACAAGATCATCCATTCTGCCATTGATTCCCCGACATTACTTGCTACATTAAACTTCAATACAAGATATGTCTCTCGCTCGCCCCAAATATTCCACTTACTGACCTATAAAAACAACACATCCTTCTATAATCCCATGACTCGAATGTGTCGTTCCTTCAATGAGCTCTCAAAAGACAACAAAATTTTAGATATCTATAACCCGCGGCTGGGTAAGTTTAGATCTGCAATAAGAAAAATTATTTACGAAACATAAAAACTCCACCCTCCAATTTCTTTCACTCATTTCCCGTGCGGTGATACGCACTCAAGAGTGCTTTCTTTAATTAAGGTGCTTATTTAGTTCTAATTTGCTAAAGCTACATTAAATTTTATCATGCTGTGTACACATGTTTTGGACGCTAGTCTGGATTCTTAACAATAAGTTACTTATTTATTTAAGAAACTGAATATTTCTAACAACTGTAATTTTATGGCTATCGTCTGTTTTGTGTACCTTTTAAAATAAATAAATAAAAAAAAAAAATATTAACTATTTTCATTATTTTTGAACCGTATTTCCATGCATGAACGTGAAGGATATCGATACGCTACCTATACCTAGTGCCGGATTCGCAAGTTCGCTCGCTGCTTACTAACGCGTAGTTTGAGTCATGCGCATTGTTTGCTAGTCCATAAATAGCAGCAAGCTTTCGGAGGGTAGATGCAGAACCCGACACATGTAGTACAGCATGGATGGGGCCGTCGGCCGCAGCGGCCGGCGGCGGCGCGGTCGACAATTAGAGCAAACAAAAGCGAAGAGCTCTTGCTTCTCTCGCGCTCGCAGCACAAACCATGCTGTCATGCACGTGTCGCCTCGAGCGCTCTTTGTCTCTCTCACTCCACTCTTTTGATTTAAGGCTGGAAGATAGTAGTGTGGTGGGAAATGCAAAATTTTCACAGTTTTTTACATTTTTGAACGAGCGAGCGAAGCGAGCGAAGTTCTCCGAGTCTACTGGAACAATCCGGCGTTTGTATGTATGTATGTATGTATGTATGTATGTATGAATATTCGTTCGACGATAACTTGAGTAAATTTTGTCGGATCGTCATGAAATTTGGTAGGCAGGTAAATGAGGCCAAGAGAATTTTTAAGCTCGAACATGAGCCAAATCGGTCGAGGGGTTGCTGAGATATAGGGTCGCGAGTTCAAAGTTCGGGGCGAACCACTAGTGTAGCTAAACTGAGCTATTTTTGTTCGGTGATTTTTCGTTCGCGAGCATAAAACCGTATTCTTTTCATTATTGTAAACAACAGAACAACAGTAATTCAGCCGATTATGTGTTCTGGTCTACGACAAGTTTTTTGGGCAGTACCACTGCTTCGTAGACCAGAACACATAATCGGCTGAATTATTGTTGTTCTGTTGTTTACAATAATGAAAAGAATACGGTTTTATTTTCGCGAACGAAAAATCGCTGAACAAAAATAGTTCAGTTAAGCTACAAAATGTAAAAGTCTGTGAACATTTTCAATTTCCCGCCACCTTGCTATCGTCTACCCTTAATGCTGTGCTGTTTAATTATTTTTCTCGACTATTATTAAAAGATGCTTCTTGTTTTGCACCACAGTTTAAGACCCCAGATAATGATAATATTGGGAGCAACAATATCCCGTTTATAGCCCGTTACGTTGCACGCTTAATTTCCTTCGGATTATTACATCTTCCCCATAAGAATATTTTATGTCTTCACTTTATTACACTATTTCAGGGCGTTATTGTTACTCATCGATACAGATCGGGTTTAAATAATCGTTATTATAACTTTTATTATCACAAATATTAAAGGCAATTGAATAGGACTAATATTGCTATCTTTTGAGTGAAACACGTCTAGCTGACCCGGCGTTGTGCAAATAGTGTTATCACTGTCCATAGGGCCCTGGACCGTGGGAATGTATTGACATTGTCCGGGTGGGAGGGAGGTCGCTTTAATCATCCCCGGACACAAGAGTAGCACTCTCCTAACTCTACATCGGCTCTGTCATTAATAACGTCTTCAGCAACACTTTTGCCAATATTATTAACGGTGTATCGGCATTCCCGGCCTGAGCTCGACCCACTTCAAAAAGCAGTCTCATGACGCTCTTTTACGGGCCATTGTAGATGAAACACAATAACAACAAAATGTACTATTCACTGTAGTACCTACCCACATTTTGCTCCATTCATTTATTTTGAGGAAAATTACTTTTCTTTGTAGTTTTTCAATGAGTTTTTGCTTCCTTTGTGATTTGAATCATTAAATGGCTGCGTCATGCTTTTCTAAATAATGCGACGTCGATCAAGCATTCAGCTTGCTTTTTAAATATATCTACTGTAAGTATGCCATGAATTTTCGCTACTCTACCATGTGGATGTTTGCCTAGGCCTGTCTCTGTGGGATGAAAGGCGCTCCTAATATTTGGAAAGCTGTTGAAAGTAGAAAAGCTCTTTGAGCCTTGTGAGTGAGGTATTAGGTACAAAATTTCGATAAAACTGTCGAAACTTTAATGCTTTACAAACACTAAATGCATATTTGAATGAAATAGAAATCAGAAGAATATTATTTTAAGTTCGTACAGATGAAACTTTATAAAAGAAGAAAATACAGAATTTTAATTTCGTGGTGCTTGCAAAGATGAGATTTTTGCTTTGATCCTATTGTGTAAGAAAATTGTCACAAAGGAAACGATTTTTCGTAGCCTAGCACAAAGGGGAGATACGCTTGGTTGGGATTTCTTTTTCATATTTTCAGCTCATCTCCCTGCATAAAGTTTTCCTCTACTGAAGTCTACTGTCACCGTAGCATCAAAAGCATCTTTTACACTTCCCACTGATATAAAGTGTTGTCTGAGCACAATCGTTAGTGATGTGCTCGGCACTCTGAACCCGCCAAAGGGATATAATTTAAAACCATTTTACACACAAAGGTTGTCCCTTGTTTTATTGCTTACGATGTCTCGTGCACCTGCGTCACGCACGATTTAAGCCTCTGTCTTTCAAGCTCGGGATGGGCGCATAAATGATGAATGGTATTTCTCGATACAAACGTTGAAGTAAAAATAAAAAAAATACATGGAAATAAAAAAATACGTTTCATAAATTACGCATAAATGCACGTGATCAAATCACTTTACTGCATAATATATTGATTGTACACAAGACAGCACGTCGACCCTTACACGCTAGCACTCTACTCGTTTACGTTACGGGAAACTTTACAACACAAATGTACGCTGTGTCGTGAGTACAATGTCATATACGATTGAAGTTAGATAATCAGAGAATTTCTATAGAGATAGACAGGATGGGGCATTATCTTGAGTCCGCGTCAGCCGGTTACTGTGTAAGTGCCCGGGGTTAATTCCACTATCTTGTCGGTACAGTGGCTCGGCCCCAGCAAATATTTACAGTCATTAGCTTTGCAGACAAAAGACGGATCTCGTATCTGTCTACATCGTGAATGCTATGTGACATATCTTGGTTCGCAACGTTGCACAGTGGTCGATTTGTACGATTTAGGCGGCCAAAACTATTTTATGCTTTATTTCAGTAATAAATACGACAACAAATGCTAATCTGGTATTTTAGAGTGAATATATATGTTTATCCCTATTCGTTTCATTGAAAGCGTATTTTTCTATACAAAAAAACATTTCTGTGAAAATATTTTTGTAAATAGCGCCAATGTTTTTAAATTTTCTTTAAATCTCCCTTTGGTGTAAAATATATATTTTGAGTTCATTTGAATTATCGAAATCGGCTTAGTAGTTTTTGATATTTGGGTTAAGAATTATCACAATTTGTTAAGTAAAAGACGGCCGTACATAAAAAAAAATGTTTATTCTCTACAGTCTGCATGCCTATTGAAATTGAAAATAAAATATAGATGACAAAAAAAAGCAGTATACACTAAAATTAAATGGTCAACAGTTATTACCACATTATTATACTAAATGTTACTTACAATGTTAGGTACCGAGTCATAAACAATAAGACAATATTTTATGAAAGTTTAACATACAAATTGTTATGTTACTCTTTAAAAGACAATTCTTCCTCACCGTCACTTTCCATGCATTTATCACAAGTGCCTTTTGTATTTGGCTCTGCAGGAAGCAAAAGCTCCAAAGTTTCCTGCAAAAATGGTTTTGATCGGATCTTCTTTTTTTTCTCATTGAACTGATGAGCGGATCTGATGTCAAGAGTAACCTGTGATAAATATCAAGGTTACAGTCTTCGCGTGAAAACTTTCGAGCAAAGTTTAGACGGTATGAGCGAAAGTGCTTATTACGAGCTTCTGCAGCTTCCTCCGAAAGTTGACCAATAGGCACTAGAGAATTTTCTATAACTTTTCCACCATGTACCAAAATTTTATGCATGGTAGGAGTCATAGAATGCCCACCATATAACTCTACATACAGTTTTGCTGTCTCCATGGCGTATTCATCAAATTTCGGGACATCTATTTTGTGACCGCTTGATATGGCTTCCAAAATAACTTTAATTCTATAAATAAAATTAAAGTCTATTCCCGTTATTTCAGCAGCCGAATAATCGAATTCTGGCATGTAAAGTTGATAGGCCAAATTCAAGCGATTCTGGGTGAATTTCGTTTTTTTTACTTAAGTCATTAAAGTTTTTTGAAGTGGCTCCGCATATGTAGCATCTACTCGTTGATTTGGTGTCAGTCGCCGCATTGCAAACTTTGCCGTCCACCATGGTCATTTTAAGACTGTGGCTAACCGAGAATTTTTGCCCATTCAGTTCCAATTCCGTGGCTTTTAGGGACTTCACACTGTCCCGAACGTAATTTATTTCATCTTTTGTAATGTCTGTAGACTCTTTTATAAATCTGAATCGTATCGGGCGGCAATATAGTGGTGAAGAAGGAGTCGGGTTTTGCCAAACCATTTTTGTTTTGTCTTCGCCGCAAACAATTTGTAGAGGCACGAATGAGCTCAAAAATATATTTGCATCCGAGTCGGCGTCATTCATTAACTTTTGTTTGTATTGAGCTTGTTGTAAGGCCGAGGCGTAAGGGGATCTTGTGCCTTTGATTTGGAATGTCTTTTTTTACATTCGTTTGCGGCTGCAGGCGAATTTGTAATATCTTTTAGGACTTGCGAGGCGTTTCTTTTTCCTTCTTTTTGTAAAATTACTTGCGCTGCGTGAACTATCACTTCTTTGCCTACAGAGGAGCGAACTTCTTCTGTTTTCCTCCTTTTAGTTCTTTCACTACATTCACTGAATGTTTTGCTAGGTCGTCCTGACTTATTATGCGTTTTTATGGGCATCTCGAACGTTCCTGCTAACCATGCATCATTGCTTATAAGAAATTTTTCTAGCGTGTTGCGTGCTTTGGACCATCTCTTTTTTATTTCTGTTTTAAAATATGAAAATTTATGATTTATATACTTTTTGTCTTCGTCGGAGTCCCCGTAAGACATTAACAAATAATTTTGTAAGTATTCCAATTTGTCGTTTATTGATGGAGAGTTTTCCTCAATCATCTTATCAAAAAGATATCTGCGAGTTACTACCTCCATGCCCGAGTAACTTGATGAACCTAGAACAACGAAAAGGAATTTTAACGCAAAAGAAACAAAAAAGGAATTTTTCTCACTTTCTGCCTAAGTTAATGAATTATTATTTTTCTCGCGAAGTGGTCAAAGGTGGTGGCTATTTTTTTTGTGGTTATCTGCTCAAAGAGCTATACTATTAGAAACCATAAGGAATTTAACTCGGACGGTCTCGGAAGTACAACATTTTTACTATTGAAAATAAAAAAATGATAATATTTTCTATGAAAAAGGGCGATCTTTGATACGTTGTAACTGCACTAAATATTGATATTCCTTATCTTAATTTAAATTATATTTGAAGGAGCTTACCTGAATTTTCGACTTCCATCACTTTCACTTGTAACTGAATAATATCCAATGAAATATTCACTTTAGAATATCGGTTGCGCTAAGAGTGTCGAGAACGAACGCGTACAGCTTGCGCGACGATCAAGTTCCGACTACCTGTGGGGGCGCGCACGCAGTTCTAGGAACTGGGGAGGGGTGGGGTTTGGGCAGTCGGGGTGTCTATTTTTCCGGGAATCAATTTGTTTTGTTATAAGTTAACTTTGAGAAATGGACTTTTGGCCGCCTAAATCGTACAAATCGACCACTGTGCGTTGGGTCCTTTGAGCATTAAATGCTAGGCACGTGCCCCTTCGAAATTCATCCCTTCATCACGAATTTGAGTTGTTTTCTCATGCAAAAATGTATTTTGATGTAGGTAGTTTACGAGTTTCAAGACATATCTTACCTTTACGGGATTGCGAATAAGTACATACTTTATGTAGTCTAATGAAAAACTTGGCCAAGAATATCTTCCCAAGGGTACTAATTTGCAAGGGTCTTGTTTTGAACCTAGTTCGTAGGGGCTTAGGCGACCAGCAAAGGATGCAATTGCTTTCAATAACTACTTCCTTATTTTCTCGTATCCGGAGCGCGCTCGGGAGTTAATCCGCTCTCGACGCGAAGCGCGACGGCGCACAATATCGCGCTGGAACCTAAACCTGGAACAAAATTAAATGAAGTATTTAATACTCCATTTAGGCGAGGATTATAGTCTCATCACGTGCCCTTAAACTACTTTTTGGTGTTAAAATGTAGTCAAGTATTTGTTTAGATGGATAACGTTTACTGGCCCTGAAAAAATAACTGAAAGCTTAAACGTAATTTGGACGTTAACAAACAAAATTACGATTTAATTTAAGTTTATTATAAAAGGGACGGCACTTTCACCCGTAGGATTTAATACAATATTGCGTTGCCCCGAAGGGTTTTGACGCGTTTCATTTTCAGCTTTTCAGCGTTAACGATCCGGTGACTAAGCCGTGTTATATTTTAATTCGCACTTTAATTACATTGGAATCACTGTACCAAAATGAATAAAAATTAAAATGTTTCGTCGTAGTAAAAGCCATCTCGTACATTAATAAACAGATCCCTACGCACAATTTCCTTTTCGAAAATCAAACATAATGAAATAAAACACACGCTCTAACTTTGCCGTAGGCACCAGTATTTCACGTTTAATATAAAATTTTAACGATACCTTGCCGTAGTACCCTTGAAGTTAGTGATATTGGTACACGACAAGGCGTGTTTTGGCACAGTTTTCCCGTCAATATTTCGATTCACAGCCCAGAAACTTCAAATATAACTGCGAGTATATTTATTGCGACAGAATTAGTGTGGCAACGGCGGCCCTGAGACGAAATCATTTTAGATTCTCAATATCGCGACATCAAAGAATTTGTGTTCTAATTTTCGCGAAATACCTACACAAGTGAAGTATGTGATCTCGTAGCTTACTTAGACATTGATACGAGCAATTTCATTCGTCTGTCAATGCGTGTCTCCGTTGGCGCAAGAATAAAATGTGATGTTTTAATTTATTTCAGCACATGGTGGGGACGGGTATGGCAAACCCGTTTCCCGCGGCGGCGGCTGCTGCGGCCGCGGCAGCACAGTACGCTGCCAACGGCGGCGACGCCCTGGCCGGCGTGAAGGCGGAACCGCCCCAGCCGCCCCAGCCGCCGCTCGTCAAGAGCGAGGGCCCCCCGCCGCCGGCCCCTCTCCCGCCCGCCAACTTCTCACCACAACCGCCGCCGCCACAGCCGCATCCGCCGAACACAATAGAAAACCAAAATACCACTGCAGTAAGTTTATAAAATGGACCAAAATACTCTAAACATTTATAATAAGTTGAAAAAGTTCGCTCTGGACAGGACTTGAAGCAGCAACCTCTTGCATACCGTGAAGGCGATCTACCAATTGAGCTACCGAGCCAAGTAACTGTCGATGCGAATTTCTTCAACTAATGTTCTGTCCAGAGCGAATTTTTTCAACTTATTATATCTGTTTAAAATGTTCCCTAGCACGGGTTAGTGCTTTAGAAAAAAACAAAAATAATACTCTAATATGAAAATACCATGGACGCTGTATACGACAAAGGCCAAAGGCCTTTTTTAAGAATGGCAATAATAAGTTTAGTATCGCTGGGAACACAACATGTTAAACACCGGCGCAACCATCAGGCAGAAAATTGGAAGGAGGTAGCACAAGTCGCGAAGTCGGCGTCTTTTGGTTGCGGAGGCCAATATCCACTTAGAGTCGCAAGAATGAATGAATGAAATAAAGAAAAACTCTTAATTAGACCTTCGTTGTAGCATAACATAGCTCAGCTGTATGAATGAATACTACTCCTGGAATGAATACTGCTGCCATTCTCCGTTTCGCTGGCCTGTCACACTTCCGTCTTCTTCAAGACACTGAATTGGGTAGGCAAAGTTTTTTGTTCGAAAGTCCGTTATTGGCTTAAACTTATCTTTAGACAATATTAAGAAACTAATTTAAATATTTTTTATTTTGGTCCAGTAGTTTTGTTTTTATGCGCTAAAATGTTTTGTTCCTATGACCGCCAACAGTATGCAGACCGTCGCGTGAAGGTCATAAAACCGTATCTTTGAAACGTTGTAAAATCCAAACTACTGAACCAAAATAAAAAATATTGAAATTAGTTTCTCAATATTGTCTAAAGATAAGATTAAGCCAATAACGGACTTTCGAACAAAAAACTTTGCCTTCCCAATTATCTGTAACCACCAAACCAATTTTATGTTTCCAGCAAAGCGAAGGCGAACAAAATGAAGAGAGTACGCCAGTGAGCGTGGCCGCTGCCGTAGCACAACAAGCGGCAGCGGTGGTGGCCCAGCAGGCGGCGGCGGCGCACGCGGCTGCCGCGGCAGCCACCGCGGCCGCGGCCGGGGGCGTGGTGGCCGCAGCCGTCAGCCCCGACAAGAGCCTAGTGCCTGTCTCGCAGGCCTCCCAGCCAAAGAGACTACATGTCTCCAACATACCCTTCCGGTTTAGAGATCCAGATCTAAGAAATATGTTTGGCGTACGTATACAATACATGCTTCCTAGTTCAATGTTTGCACTGGTTATATAGAGGTCTACATGATTTTCTTTTACGATTTCAGCAATATGGCACGATACTTGATGTAGAAATTATCTTCAATGAACGCGGCTCTAAGGTAAGCATCGTGTAAATTAAGATTCAATATCTTAGCCTCTTGCAATTCATCATAATGATGAATTTCAACGTGGCTATTTCAATAATTTTAGGTTAAGATTTCAATAAATGCGCAATTTGGTATCTGTCTTTAAAATAGCGCATTTATTGTTACTTTAATTTAAGTTCTATAGTGAAATATAGGAAAATTATATTCTCGTATCTTTATAACCCATTTAGTTACATAGTTATTGATCTTCCTAAATTTCGCTATGCTGTTCCCCTACCCAATGTATAATGTTATTGCACTTAAGCTATTGCAGTTCTCAGTAAATATGTGGTCCTTGATACAAAAACCCAAAATGCAATAGCTATGTACTTCTTCTTACTAACAGAGTTGAAAATCTTGCTGCCCATGATTGAAGCAGTAACTTATAACAATTAAATATCTTCTAAAATTTTAAAACTTAATTCATTGTAAGGTACAATGGGCTTGAAAACAATAAATAACCCCATGACTTTCTCTGCCTATATCATTTCTTTTGGTGCAGTATCTCTGATTACATTGTATATTATCATGAAGTGAAACTTATATTTACAAATATCTGAATAATGAAATTATCTTATGTATTTGTACCTTTGACATTCTTTACTGTATAATCGACGCCGGTTTCTAAATTTGCACCGAGTAAATACTTAAGGTGGGACGATAGCAACGTGGCGGGAAAAAAAAAAAAACACAGTCTTTTACATCGGACCAGAACACATAATCGGCTGAATTATTGTGGTTCTGTTGTTTACAATAATGAAAAGAATACTATGTTATTGCCGCGAACGAAAAATCGCTGAACAAAAATAGCTCAGAATGTAAAAAACTGTGAAAATTTTGAATTTCCCGCCACGTTGCTATCGTCCAACCTTAAGTAGTTTCGTTATTTTTGAGAAATCTGAAGAGACAGAACGGTACTTAGGTAGTTCTTATTTCAGGGACCAGCGAGTAGAGTAAAGAAGTAAAAACAAAATCAAATCAAATGATGCAAAGAAAGTCAATGGTACTCTCTCGTCAAAGCAACAATAATTACATTAAACATTAATGATTCTCAAAAAACAACTCACTGTAATTTACGATTTCCTTAAAACTGTGAACACTTTGAGACATATCAATTGATTTTTAATAATATTGATTGGATTGATCGCTTTTTCGTGTTTACTGCTTTCCTTGTGTCAGTTTGGTGACCGCCCCTTAAGTAGCCCATGCTCGCTCATGTATCAGTTTATCGAGAACGTATTTTTCTCTTTTCAAGTAATAGCTCCAAATTATTTTTCTTCAATGCCTCACTGGGATGTGCAGTATTAGAGAATGATGCATCGTCACTATAACAGCTGATTTTCTAAGTCAAACTTTCAGGACAGCTCTATTATTCATCACTAACTACTGTTATCATCCAAACTACTTTATCTTTGTTAAACTTCTACATTTTTTTATACATCCAGTGAACATTATTTACTTATAATATCTTTAAATTATTTTCTTTTGACGAATGTTTCTTTGAGTGTGTAGTTTGGATGGTGAATCATTCTGAAGTATTTAATCCAGTCTATTAGATTGATAGTGTTTTAATATTTTCTGTCTATTATGTTATAATCAACAGTTTGTTTAGTCATATGCTTCATAACAAGGGAAAATGATATATTTTTTTAAAATTAGTTTTGGGCATGTAAATTTATGCTGATCCTAAATACTGTGTTAATCGATTTGTAATTGTATCTTCTAGAAGTGACTAGGGTGCATCTCTTAGTATGGCTTTTACTCGGATGTATTTGTGTCTTCCACGTTTGTCGAGTCGTGTGCCTTCCACGAGAGAGCGTGTCCACCGAGCGCCATAAGTATCACTGTCCGGGTTTGCTCGAATTCGACGCTTAGTCGTCCCTCGTCTCCGCTCTCCTGCTGTCTCTCTCTCTCTCTGCCCACGATTATTCTATTCCCTTCTTGCACCCAGAATGGTAATAATAGAGCTGTCGTTGCTTTTTTTATAAGTGTAAGCGTTTCGTATATCAGCAACTTGTTTGTCACTTTCACATATCGTCTTTTCCACCATACTGTGTGCTGTGCTAGCTGCTTTTTGTATCTATGGATTACCACCAACTGTGTTGAGAGTAGCTCTACTATGTAATCAGCACGGGTTCAATACAGTGTTCCTATCCAAAAAATGTGTAATAGTTTATAAAATTATTATTATTATACTTCCTCACGATAATTGTTGTGCAAAATTCCAATAGCTTTAAACAGTGTAATATAGAACTTATTGAATACATTTATTTGAAAACGTTTGCGTATGTTTAGAACGTTGTTGGCACTGTACAGTTCGTGCACAGTTTATTTATTTACGATAGCGTGTTGTTTCAGCCAGGGAGTTTCATGGCGATGTTAAAATTTTGAGAAGGATACGATTTTCCCCAAAAGAATACCTATTTCTTAAATTTTACAAATTACCGAATAGCTTATTTATTTAGTAAATTTTGTCCCTATTGTGCATGCAGGTGATTATTATAGAACAAATTGCAGCTAACATTTTGCACATAAATAATGATAAAATACTTTCCATTGTCATATTACAAACCTGTTGATAAAATTAGTGTTTCTGGAACTGGCTTTCGAAGTTAGATTTCTCCAACTCGGATACATACAGTGATACAGTACTCCTTCCTAAAGTACAGACCACTAGGTTGAGGAACATTACATTAATTTACTACAATCCAATGCTTATGTGTTCCCCATTCAGCTAGAATACGCTCAAAGTATCAACGTTTCAATTAATAAGTTTTCTTGAAGTTTCACTAGAAAATCTGAACAAAGAATATGCAATGCATAAATGTTAATTTTTGTTGCACGTTGTTTTTTGAGCGACGCTGTTTTTAATGCATGTTTTGTCTGTCTTGCATGCAGGGATTCGGTTTTGTAACATTCGCAAATAGTGGTGATGCGGAGCGCGCACGAGAGAGACTTCACGGCACCGTGGTTGAGGGCAGAAAGATAGAGGTGTGCATGAATCAATGATTACCATCCGTAGCACTCTGTAACTTAACATCCCGCTCCCACGCCCACCGCCCGCCCGCCCGCCACCCGCGCTCGTCTGCTCTGTAGTTACCGCTGTGATGCTAGCGTGACGGTCGCAGGCGCGCCCGCGCAGTCCGCGCCATCCGCGCCCTCCGCGCCCCGCGCCCCGCGCCCCGCGCCCCGTGCCCCGCAGCACTAGATAAGACGACGTCTAATCACCAAACCTTATTTATTTTTATCCCTTTACTCTCTAGACGGTCATTTAAAATGCCGATCGTAAGAGAGACTCTCACAGAGAATGTAGAACGAACCGTACCGTCTCAATGTCGCTGAGGTAAGATTGCTAAGACAAACTCAATTCCATTTTCTTTTTTATACTCCGAAATTAATAGAAAATTCAGATCACTAACCTACAGACAGTTTTAATGATTGACCGGTATTTCCTAATTAATGTTATGGTCACATCTCAGTCAATAAGGTCACTATCCTCCCTCAGGTTTACTAATTTTTATTATTGTTTTTTTTCAAAAGTGTCAAATGTCTGTATAAAAAACAATGCTCTCTAAATAAGCCATCAAATTGAACAACAGTTATATTTTTATTGTAAATTTACTATTCACATAAAGACATTTGACATGCTAATGGCTGACTTTAACTTTGCAATCAATCAAGTTACTTACTTAATTTTTAGATAAAGTTTTTGGATACCATTATTTATCAATTGATACTAAAATAATAATTGCATGCCCTGAATGAAATTTAAACTTTGTTATTGTGGGGTTCGACTCCCTATTCACTGTCTTGAAAATTCCTATTTATTTTTATTTTCTTTAATTGTAATCAATATTTGAGTTTTTTTGTAAATTTCTATAAAGTCAGCCAATTTGATCCTTGTGTCCCCTAAACATCAATCTGACCTGGTGTTTACTTCCAAATCAGGTTAATAATGCAACTGCGAGGGTGCAGACGAAGAAACCTCCAACGGTGCCAAATGGTAAGACACCGAACATCACGCATTTAGTATGTCAACCTGTTTAGAACAAACACTGCCCTCAAATTGTATGATGACTTGCCCCACCAACTTTCTTCTAACAAGTTTCACTTTCGTACTTTGGAATAATAAAGTAAATGGCACATTGTGCAAATTAACCGAAAATTAATTGCATCAACATTTTTTTTTGTCAAAGTACATTTAATGCATCATGATTTTTTTCTCTGTCCAATCCATCCAGTTGTACTGGCTAGAAATGGATCAGTTCCCACTTTGGGTGAGAGAGCTGATATTGTAAAGATCGGTGTTGTCCCATGTTATTGCAATGACTACCTGTTGGCTAGTACCGTTGTCTGAATGCAAGTAGGTGAATGCTATTTAGAGAATGAGACCACTGTCGGCCGCCGGAGACAGTCTACGTCATCGTCAGGCACCGCGGCACGCGGCGTGCTACCCTCAACCAACCAATCACATGACACCGCCATTCACTATACAACGTGTTACAAAACATCCTAACTCTTTTTACAGGGTGTAACCTACTGGTCAACAAGATGTCGATTCTGTAAAAAAAAGTACAAAAAATCAATTTTTATTTCATAACCTCAAAATTTAAAATATTTCATAACTTTTTTGTTTGTGGTATTAGCTTAATTTTTTTTATAATTTTTTTTTATATATTTTTTTTATTAGCTATAATTTAGAAATATGTTTGTGTTTGTAAGTGCATGTGCATAGCTTTGAGTTGTTAAAACATTGTGAATGTCAATGAAAACAACATAAAAAAATACTTTTCTCCCGCCACGGCGTACACATTTTATTAATTTAAAAATCAACGGAACGTCAAAGAGCAAAAAAAAATTTAGGCTGTGATCCCTATCACCGGGTGCTATTACCCTGTAAAAAGAGTTAGCATCTTTTGAAACACCTTGTAAAACTCATCCAAATTATTTTAAACACTGCGAACTGTATACCACATGTCTACATAGTATAGATTTCTCTTTAATTACATTGATTGATTGAGTTAATCAGTACGCACGTCACGGGCTGCGCTGCGTGTTTGGCATAGTCCATGCAGTCACGACACAGTCTGATTGTTTATTCTTGTGGCGCGACCACTTGTGTTACTGCCCATCGCGGATTGCACAATTTGTTACCGCGCGGTTACACTCAACTCATTTCGCGAGAATGTAAACAGGATAACAAATCCACCCTCTGTTGGGGTTCAATTCGACACCTTCCTCGCGCGAGTGAGCGGAGTGTGAACCCGGTAGTACAGAGTAAAGGCTGTCTCCGACATCACTGTTTGGCTACCACTCACTTGTTTCTGAATGGATAACACCAAGTGTTAGCTAGCATCGTATATAGACAACAGTGTACATGATGCTAAGTGCAACCGATGTTACATGTGATGTTGAACTTTGTCGGAATGATCGCAACTTGAGTCTTGCCGTCTTCCATTTAGTAGTGGAGAATGTTTAGGTTTCTATTTTGCTTTACTTCTAGATAACTAGCTTTTTGTCTTTAATTATTTTTTTCGCTATGTGAATTGATTAATTTCGTTTTGTTTCAGTATGTGTCCAGTGGCCGGAAGGTGAGAAATCCATCATCTCCACCATTACTTAATTATGAATTAGATACCTTGATAGGTGAACTTAAATAAGCTTTCAGAATTTTCATAATAACATTCAAGCATGACGAATTTTACTATTTGGTGGGAATTTAGTTACTGCGATGAGCCTGTATGTGAGAAATGGATCGGCATTTGTTAATGTTCTTATAACAGCCATGCTTCTTTAGAGTAAATTGTCATTACCACTGAAGCACAATTCATCTTGTCTCTAACGCAGATAATAGGTGTTAGGCCTCCCTTGTGCCCAAGTTGAAATAACGCTGTAATGCAGCATGGCTCGTCTACTCGAATATCGACAGCTTTGGTTTGGTTCTCCTTTTTATTCTCGGATCGTGTGTATGATTGTACAAGTAGGTACTTTAGTGCTATGTACTAATAGATGTACAGTGTATATTTCCAAATTGCACTATTGTTGCCCACATAGACATAGTTGGACCCGTATTTTAAATCTTGTCTCTAATTAACTAAACTGATTTTGGGTTGATTGGCTGATAATGTTTGGACTGTTTATTCGTAGATTGAGTTTTCTTCTAAAAATCATAAAAAGACGGCATGATATCTCTTGAAACAAAAAAAAAAAACGCGACGAATGTGCCTATTAGTAACGGATATCATTTCATCATCATTATCATCAATAGGGGATAACTAGCGCCACCAACGAAATTCAATGCGTTTTGCGTTAATTGCTTTTACATAATCCACAAAAGGAAAAAAAAGTTTTTTAGTAAATATGGTAAATTTCTCACTTGATGGTCTAGCTATTTTAGGATTTCAAACTTACTGACGAGCACAGTATCTCATTCAAAGCATTGCCAGAAACTCCTTGACCCTAACATGCTGGTAAAAATAACTGCCATGAATTGCTACCAGAATTGAGAGGGCCATAATTTATTTCATCGGCGGCGCTGGCTTAGGATAGGGTAGCCCCCTGCGCGGTGTGACCTTGGTCGTGGTTGGTTGGTCCCGTTAGTCAGTGGTTGTGTGTGCGGCGCTCCAACAGGGCTGCGCGTGGGCGGTGTGTCGTGGCCGTGGCTGAGCGGTGCGGCCGCCGCGCCCGCGCCGCCGCTGGTACTCGCGCCGCGCGCCGCGCAGCGTCGCAGGTAACAATACCAACCACCCCCCGCATGCCGAGTGTGTCATGTTGCATGTTTGTAGCCCTGAGAGGCGCCGCCGTGCTGCGCGCGCGCCAACCGCCCCCCCCGCCCCCGCACTCGCCGCACCCCCTCCCGCACGTGCTGCCCCGCGGGTACGCCGCGCCGTTGCACGCCTACGCACAGTGAGTAATCCATTGACCGCACCGCACCCGCACTATACCTCTCCATCCAGTCTGAGTACCGATTCAGTGTCGCGATTATATATAAAAAAAAAAAAAACAATAAAACCAATACCAGTATCTTCAACCGTGATTTAATAGAAAAACCAGTAGCGGTACCTTAAAGTCCTTTATTATCCTGTTACACCTGCTAGGGAAGCACAACTTCAAGATAAAAGTTTTATCCCATTATCGGCTGTCGCTATCTTGCTTTATTTCACCGCGTGAAGCGAGATGACGCTACCCGATAGCTGGATAAAACTTTTATCTTGAAGTTGTGCTTCCCTAGCTGACCTAAGTAGTGCAATTTAAGTAACACCAAAATTATATGAAGCACAGACCCTTGACGTCACAGATTGGCATTATAAAAAAAAACTTGTCGATTTGATTGATCATAAAAAACAACTGAAGTAGCGTGGCGGAAAAACCCAAATTTTAAGGTTTTTCAATTTTGTAGCTAGATTGAGATATTTTTGTTCAGCAATTTTTGTGTCGCGAAAAACTGAAAACTGCACTTCCCGCCACGCTCCTTGAGTTGACAGTTGATCATTACTACGTGAAGAAACTTATAATCGTGAAGTTTTTAAAAAGCATTTTTTTTTCTTGCGTACTGGCGAATAGCCTACCTATCAGGAAGCTCCTGAAAGAATGACTAAGAAATCGATGTACCCATCTAATATCTTTCAACAGAACATACAGACGTTACTCCTTTCCCTGCTCCCAACCACGTCACCCCTCCAACTAAACTCCAGCACTCCTGCATCTCCTACTTCTGTCGCTTCCTGTCCCGGTAACAGTTTCTTGTTGTAAATAACTAGTTTACATATTTTGTATTAATTAACTATCTGTTGACATGCATTTGATTGAACACAGTTTATAGTGACTAAAATAGTTTTTCGTAACTTTACTGTGGGTCGCACTCGCAAGTCGATTTTTTCAATATTTTTTTAAGCGATATGGCTTGCGTGTGCGATCTGCTAAAAGGTGAATTATTAATTTAATTGATGTAATCATGTCGCACATACCGTAGTATTTGCATTCACGTTAACTGTATTGGTGATTCTCGTATATTATTTTTAATTTATGCACCGATTTCTTCTTGCACACCTACGAATGAATCTTTGTAGTTTTTTTGCACTTCTATACTGTGTTCTTCTTAATTTTTCAATTGTTATTCACGTAATAGTACTTTTAGTGCTTTCGGAGTTAAATAATACAATGATTTAGATTGCTTTTTGAATAATAAAAGTAGAATAATCATATAATTATTACGTACAATGATATAACACTTTGTGATGATAATGTTTGAATGTTTCAGCGTCTATTACGATCCGTTCTTAGCCGCAGCAGCCACAGCGGATTCTAACTACAGACTTCAGGTAAGATAACAAACCATTTTATTAGAATTTGATTTTAATAATAAACAGCGGCGTGTTAAAAAAACATCCTGTCAAACATAGGGGATCACTCTACATATTAACAAACGACTTCAGAGATAAATGAAATCCCAAAAAATCTGCTCCTTCATACATGTATCGCGCCTAAAACGACACCAAAGGTATGGCGCAGCTGATATTTTGTGTAGAATACTAATTGACCAGCAAGTATTACAGGATCTTTCCGTAACACCCTGTATAATTGGAAAATACCAACATACTTTAAGTTATGAGTTTAATGTGCCTTAAGATGTTCGCTCAGTGCGAGTGGACATTGCGCGGCAAGGTGTCAGCAGATGACTGTGTTGTTACAGGCCGCGAAGCCGGCAGCCGAGGTAACCTGTCACGCTAGACCTCAGTGTCGGTCGGTCCGTCCCGCTCTCCCCTCTGCCTCCATCTCTTTCACCCGTCAGCCACAAAATCATTTTATCGTCTCTCTATGCTATAAAACTTCTAAAGATCTTGTAAAACCAATCCCAGCGACACTGGAGCCTCTGACTCGGCTCACTTTCGCAGTGAAGAAGCGAAAAAGGTCAAATTTAATCGCAATGAGGTGTAATTTGATACCTTGATCCATCTTGGCAAAACTGTGCCGTGTATGACCGCGAGAGACGGGTGAAAAGGAACGATTCCTACCTTCCCCACCTGAGCCCCGCAACCCTAGTCTAGTAATAAGCTCGATTCATCGTGGAGTGAGTCCCGGATTTTGTTTGCGCCTCATTTGATATCTTTGTTGGTCCTGTCGGTTGGTAGGCACGTATGACGCAGGGTGCACAGTGTTTGTGGTAACCAGGTGCGGCGCTCACACGCCACACGGCCGTCGGGCCCGTGCTGTTTGCTTACTGTACATTTTATTTTTCTTTTCGATGCTGTTGTGGTGGGTGACATAGTTTTGCGCGATTGTTTATTTGTCGGTTTTAATATGAACCAGTGCCTTTCTGTATTTCATGCTCTGTTTAGAACATTGAGTCCACAAAGTGTATCTACTTATTAAGTAAACTAACAATCACCAAGTAAATTTCTAACTGTGTTTCTACATAAATTAGTTTTTATTTTGTTTTACTCACTTAATTTTTGTGTTTCAATGCATGCTAGCACATTTGCCTCTTCGAACGCCAATTTGAGTCCAATGTAGCATACTTGTAAAGTTGTAACAACAAAATCTGCATGACTTTACCTCTATTTTTCTAATTCTACGTTGAATATAGTGGTTGCCGTGAATTTATCTAGTTGCCTAGGTACCTACACCAGCTAATGAATGGGAAAAGAGATACAATTGATTTACTATCAACAAGAATCAACATTTGGATAATATAACAAAAATACTATTCAGATAACAAGACTGCGGGCGATTATTTTTGATTTTAACATTGTGCCTTTGTGGGCTCATTGTTCACACACTTCTAATTGGGCAGATTTACTTCAGTGCTATCTAGAAAAATACCAATTTGTTACACACAACGCCAACAATTGTCCGATAATATCCAAAGTCACGCAGTCTCTTGTAACCAGGCGCCTGAGCGAGTAATGTTGACGTAGTAACAGAGTGTTGAGAGCGCTCATGCGCTTTGCTTCCCTCTTACCAGCTCATTTTAACATTTCAAGTACAAATTAATAAGTCCGAGTATACTTTGACAAGTGTGTTCAGTCTACACAAATGTACACTATCTATACTAATCTACATTTACACTAATATTATAAAGAGGAAAAGTTTGTAAGAATGTAGGTTTGTAGGGGGTAATCTCTAAAACTGCTCATCCGATTTTAAAAATTATTTCACTAATGGGAAGCTACGTTATCGCTGAGTGCTATAGGCTATTTTTTATTGTGATAACGGGAAAAAAACTAAGTCTGCGCGGACGAAGTCGCGGGCAAAAGCTAGTTGTTAAATAAAAATGGCGAAAACTGAACTGACAAATATGTCCAAAATGTCTGTTATTCATTCCACTAAGCACAGACTGACCACATTTGTCAAAAGCATACTCAAGACTTAACAATCCTTGTAAATGTTAAAATATGCGAGCGAGATGGGTACTCTGCGTGACCGCGCTCTTACCAGGCCCTTGTGTGATGCAGGCCGCAGCGGCGGCGGCGGCAGCGGCCGGGCCCCTGCTCAAGTCACCGCTAACGACGGCGCAGCATGCGGCGGCGGCGGCCGCGGCGGCAAACTACGGCGCGGCGGCTCGTGCTGCGGCGGCCGGCCTCAGCGCCACGCCACAGCCCGCCGGACTGCCCCTGGCCGCGTGAGTATACCTATCCCTCCCTAGCTCCCTACACATAATAAAACAGTAGCCAGCCACCAATACACACTGACTGATAGACAACGCGCAACGTCGAAACTAGGTACTTGAACTAGAAATGTAAAATTTTGAAAATGTCTACCTTTCGAGATGAAAGTATTTCCTGAAAATCAGCTAAGAGGAGTCCATAATGTTCAAGGCACACTGTATTGAATTCAAGTACTCATCACCGACATGAGGCGTAGAGGTTCTTTGTTTTCATCATAGCGTTTCGCTGTAATTATATAATTTCCCTTTACTACTCAATTAATTACCGTAATTTTGCTTAGCCGCAGCATACGGAAGTACAAAATTTTGCTACGCTGTAGCACCCTAAAATTGGCTACGCCGTAGCACCCTAAAATTGGTTATGCCGTAGCACCCTAAAATTGGCTACGTCGCTGCAGCCTAAAATTGGCTACGCCGTAGCACCCTAAAATTGGCTACGTCGCTGCAGCCTAAAATTGGCTACGCCGTAGCAACCTAAAATTGGCTATGCCGTAGCACCCTAAAATTGGCTTCGCGGTTGCACCATAAATAGGCTACGCCGTAGCACCCTAAAATTGGCTACGCCGTAGCATATTAAAATTGGCTACGCGCATCACACAATTCGAGAAATTTAGAAAAATACTCATAGATTTTTTTGCAGTGTTATTTCAGAGAAAATAGCAAAATAGTAAAATAAAAAAAAGCCGACATCGCGGCTTTACATCAGTACGTCTTTGCCAAGCTTTCGCCGTGCAAGTCAAAGTTAATATGTCAACTTCACCATGCGTCAAGCAATATCTATTCTAGCCAGCTCCACACTCCACTCCACATTCCGTAAACTCTTCTTAGAGTCGAGTTTAATTAAAACTAAAATGCACGAATCCATTTGGTTCTTGTTCTTCCTCCCTAAAATGTTTTTTCACAATATTCTAAAATTATCATTTTTTTGGAAGATACTGCGATAGTATACCGTGAGTTCGGAGGGCTTTCGAGCATCACATCCGTCATCACGTCACATCACTTCCGGTCCAAATTAACTAGTATTTTTAAAGAAATTCATCAAAGGAATAAATACGTCCCTTTATTTACTATTCCCTTCCTGAAAAACTACTAAAGGTTACTCGGGTTTTATAATTGACACATTGTCCATTTCATTTCAGATATGGCAGGGAATACGCCGATGCATACCTAGGTCACGGAATCGGACCAGTAACAGGCTACGGGGTGAGCATGCGTTCTTTTTGACAGCAGTACCTATTTATTCATTTTAACAATGAAGTGCAATGTCTAATGACGTCATTATTGTTGCAGACTGCTGTATACAGAAGTGGCTACAACAGGTTCGCGCCGTACTAAGCCAGTGGAACGAAACCCAAACGATGCTCGAATATGAAACTACCTTTGTTTCTATCATCTCAACATGACAATGGACTCTCTTTGTAAAGGTACAAACGTTAAATTAATGTAAGGTATCAGTAATAGTGCTAGCCGATTGCTGTACAAGTATGCTTGAATTGTTACTATAGTTAAGTACGAGTGTGTTTGTCTGTTTGTTTTGAAGACTCGTAGCTGCTGCGTGGGATGTGACAGCGGGCGCCACGCCACTCGCGCCCGTCACTGTCTACGTTAGTATTGAATTCAAATGTAAACTTTAGAGACTGATCTGCCAAGTTTAGTGTTGAAAATGTTAACTCTTAACGGACGTCGATAATTTGTAATCACTTAACTGATTAAAATACGTATACCAAAGTCATTATTAAAATTTCTAACATATTATTGTAAATTCTTTGTATAATTACAAGTGCGAGCAGCTAAAGTATTTGCAACAATTCTACTCGAAAAATTGTGTAAGTAACCGTTTGATAGGAGTAAATAGACATAAAGCGCCGATGCGACGTTCTTGCGTGTTTGTTGGTATGTAGGTAGAAGGTGGTCTTGGGGCCGCGTGTGCCGCCAGCGACCAGCGGACCAGCTAACGAGGTGCTTATCCGCGTGGCATGGTTATTTACATAATGTAGATGTTACAATATTGACAATAGTAAATATTTCAATGTAACGATATTTAGTGAGCTTTGCACTTGCATATCATAGAGGAAACTGTAAATAAATACTAGCGCGGATGGAGTTTACATTCGTTGTACCTATTTTATCGTTACATAATTAAATTCTAATAATCTTTTTCTTCCTCTGTACAGATAGAATCCATACTCAAACAGATAGTTTTTATAAACTTTTTCTTTTAGAATTTTTAATAATCGAGAAAAACTACGTGTGAATAAGAGAGAACCCATTTTTTACAGTTGAATACATTTTATTTTGTTGTCTGCTATGCGCCACCTACATAACATAGTCTAATACAAGATATACTCAAGTAAAATCGCTGAACAAGAGCTAAGCATACTATTTTTAATTTTTATCTGACTTTTGAACAAAACAAACGTGGTGCATATTTTAAACGGTGCCATTACTTTTCAGTTGTTTTACATTTAACTATGAAAGTTACCTCTTTTGATCTATATTTGAATTTTTAAATAGATTCATTTTATTTAGAACTTTTTCAGTCTAGTTCACTTTTGATGATCAAATTATATGTTTAATAAGAACGTAACTGTAGGTCACGTAGGTTATCGCTTTAGATGTAGTGTTTAAGAAAAGAAGTGAGCTCCATCGAGTTCTTACATATCATTGAGATTTCTCTTTTGATTGTCTTTCGCAACGTTCGTCTTTACGGTCACAAAATTCCAAGCTATTTTAGTATATTTTTATCTGAGGTAATTTTATTATCGAACAAACATGCGTACGGGTCCAACCCTTTTAGAAGTCGTAAATTATCGTTAGATCTAATGTTTTCATTAGAATTTTAAAATTAATGTTACATAAAATAATATGTATGATAATGTGGATTCGCTCAACCTTTATACCAAAGCACAAAAACCCATCGATTCAAACAAAATACTTGAGCGTTTGTTTGTCAGTAACCTCTCTTTTAGATTTAAAAGTCTTTCAGTTGGAAAAACTTGTAAAATCTATGAGTAACGCATAGATGTAACAGTGTTTAAGTTTTAACACCTACCTATTTTATAAGCAGATAAGTTACTGCTGTTTCAACATATCTATTTGCCATCTAGAATAGTTAAACCATATTTTGGCGCATTGGTGATTTTAGATCTGTGTGTAAAATTAATAAAAATAGATAGTATGTATTTTATTTATAGTACATATGTTTCGTAATCTATTAATATTTGAAGCTTGGTGACCACCTTTTGACTCGGAGCAAGTCTCAAGTGATTATCTGATTTATATTCTGTTATCTCGCTGCTTGGTAGTTTCAAACATAACACAAATGTAGTTCTTACATGTCTGATTTTAGATGTTCATTGTGTAAATCAATAATCACTTTTACTAAACAAGTATTTAATCAATCTCGATTTATTCAATATTATGATATTTTTTTATCGAGAACTTTCTCGAATACCCCACTGCTCTTCAGAGGGTTTTTCAATGTCTCATAATTAGATTGATAGTGGCGTCTATACACAAGAAAGCTTTAATTAATTAAAAGTAAGTGTTAGCGTTCACTTATACTCAAAAGAGTCGCGATTTTACGATAGCCGTAGCCGAGTACCATGACAAGTTTTCATCTAATAAAAGTTCTAGTCCTTCACGCACAAACCAGTAATAATATTACTATGGAGACAAAACACAAAAGGTGCTTTGTTTATAATGGTTCGTTTATTGCAATGCGTTTCTTTCTATTTCGTTGTATCCGAATGCTCTCTGGCTCTCCGAGAGATGCTTGTGATCGATAATATGCCCTGTCCAGAAACCTAAAAAATCTGGCTGCATATACACAATCCGCTGCGTTGATGTTTTTTTGTTCCTGGTCAGGCTTTATCTAAAACTCGCTGTGGCCATTAGTTAAGCCTTATATTTTTGTTTATTTCGTGTCATATTAACTGTGGAGGAGGCAGGCATAAACCACTCATAATTTAGTGCTACAGCCTTTTAGGATTTAAGTTAGGTGTTGTTGTTAAGTTGTATTCTATGGTACTATACTTTACGTTGCAGCTTCGATCAAATGTGTGCTTTACTGCTGAATACTCATGCGTGAATGCGTTATTTTAAGTGATTCTTTAGTTATTAGTGATTGCCAGTTTATCTATGATGCCGTAGTTGTTAAATTGCAGTTTTGTATTTTAAGTACACAAATAAGTACATTTCAATCTACATATTTGATGATTTATTTATTTTATTACCTTGTTTTATGAGAATAAAATGTCACAAATTCATGTGAACGCCAGATCCAAGGCAATCATTTAATTTTAAATAAGTGAACAATTAATTGTATTGGTTAATCACTTTTTTGTATGTGATTTTGAGGAAATCGTAATAGTAAATCATAGAGACAAAACAAAGTAATTTTGTATAGAGATTTCATAATCTAAGCCAAATTGTTGTTACATTGAGAAGAACAGAATTTACTCGACATATCTAATACAATGGTTAGTGTACTACAATAAGATTTTGTGAATGAAATCATCAAACAAAAAAATATTGTATTATAATCATTATGATAAGAATAATTATGTATTTTGTAACGCAAGTTGTCTATTGATTTCTGAGAGAAATTTCTATGCGGAATAATTATCATGTGATTGCGTTCTTCAATGCTGTGCACGAATCATACGTTGATCGGCTTCCAGCTCTACCATTATTAGATGTAAATGAATCGTTAGATTGTGCATAATGTCCATATCAGCCACGACGGCGTGTGTGCTCTGTCGGTAAGCGCACGCCACTGTAAATAGTGTTATGGCCAAGTCGCCTCATGTTGCGTATTATTTCAACCCTCGAGTTGTATTGTTAAAAAGTAGCCAGAGTTGTAAGTAACACTTGTTTGTCAATTGCACTCGTCGACGCTGTACCAGTTAGTGTAGGAAAATCAATAGCTGATCCAAGGTTCTGCACCACGACAAACTTCAATATTGAATATTTTTTGCCGCTGAGCTTTAGACGACAAGTTTTATGATCTAGCTCAGATGGTCAGGACATTCGCGAAATGGCTGAATTCATGTTGTGTTAATTCAAAGATACGTCTCGACCACCAACCCTGTAATGCACAAGTTAAACAATAACGATAAACATTTCTTGTCATTTTAAGATGTTTGTCGCAGTGATAACGCACATTTCCAAATTAGAGAGATAAGCTGTGACTGACGTGCGATGCACAATGTTCGTTAATATAAACAAGGAGTGTGAGTGTGCACTTCACGTAAGCCACGGCTTAGCCGAGCTTGTTCTTGCTTCAAGTAGCTGAAGCGCGGAGCGTGTGTTATCCCTGCGCGGAGTGATCAGTCGACAAGTCACGCAAGCCCATATTCAATCAAATAGGTACAATATTGTGCTCAATTTCCGTATCTATGTTGTTCGTGTAATGTTAAAATGTTTTTAAAATTAAATAGATAATACAATAGATTTGTTACATAATGAATGTCTTCCGTTTGGCACATATTTTATAAACTCAATGCACAATTTAATGTTGCACAAATAAATAAATGCGTTGATATAAGTGAAACCGAGTGCACAGCGAGCTCTCTCATACAATGATACATACAACTTGTGATAATGCAACCGTTCACAAAATTTGATTTATTTTATACGATCTTAACTATTACACAGGTCGCGATGCTGATTCTCTCATTAAATGTAAATACATAATATTTTTTTCAAATGTGAAATATTGGATGAAGTGAATCATTTCAAGCCTTTGGCATTGTGTACTCATTTACGTTAATAAATTATATAGTATGAACTGTTGTGTTTTTGTAATTTTCGTAAGAATCTCCTTTATTGTGTTCCAGACCTAGGCCACATTTACTTGATCAGGCAGGGTAGGTACAGATTATAAACTTTATGCATAATCGCACTTAGATGTGTTCATGTGTATCGTCCACTGCCTACGTCTTTGGTATTCATTGATAGAACTCTGATAAATGCCCCAGAATTTGCGCGGTGTGATTGGGATACAATATAATTCCTATGTACCTACCTAATAATTATATTACAGTCGTCGATAAGATTACGGGCGCTCTGATAATAAAATCATTTCACGCCAAGGAATAATTAAAACAATCGTAACGGTAAGATAATCTGGCAGTGCGATAAGAGGCTGCTTGCTTGGGGCGCGACAGTCTCGCCGCGGCACTCGGGCGTCGCTGCACCGCGCTGCTTGCCAAACATTATGCAAAACTCGTAACAACTACACAAACATTCAACGTACCCATGTGTTTATAAATGTGAACGAAGATGGTTCTGTGTCCGCCATTCAAGTGGTCCGCTAAAGGCGGATTCAATCTGAGCACTGTTGCTGTTGTCAAAACTGAAAATGAGCGCCGTGAAACTATTATTGTAAGTTCTTACCTATGTGTGTTTCAGGCTGAAAACGCAAACATTTTATGTGTGATTTGGGAGCTAGTGTTACATACGTACTATACCTATAGAAAGACACGCTAGAGGAAAATTTAATTTAACACGGTTCAGTTACACATGTACGGTCGGCCACACGCTAGGATACCCCTTTTAGTTCGATTGGCGCCCTTATGCCGCGCGCGGTAAGTGCTGCCATGGGGTATCTGTGACTGGCCGACCGTACCTACCTGTGTATGTACCTACCTATGTCTTATTTACATCGAACTTACAAAACTGTGATGAGTTCTTGGATGGTTAAGTCCCTTGATTTGTCCCAAATAACTCTTTTGATAACAGTCTATACATCCATAATTACTTAGTTTCCAAATCACAGCAAAGATATAAATCTTAATCGGTGGAATTTTCGATAGTAGGTAAGTGCCTTTAGGTACTTTTCGGTACCTACCTACCTAATGCTTATCAATTTCTTTGATACTGAAATTTTACTGAAACCTGATACTGAAGTATTTGCAATACACCACATTTTCTTTGGTGTTATTTTCTTTCATTTCAATAGAAACTGCCCGAAGATTCTGGTATACCGGCGCGTCCAAACGGAGAGCTCAGCAATGGCAGCGCCAACATAAGCAACCGGCTGACCGTGGACCAGGGGCCCTCTAGCAAGAAGTCCAGTTATATGAGCATTCAGAGCGGCAAGTCAAGCTTAAGCAAAGACTCCGACAGCGACCACCATGAGGGACGGGAGAGCAAGACCGTCGCCGAGATGGTTCAGGTCTCAGACTATACGTCTGTGGAGCCGCGCGCGCGCCGCAAGCGTGGCGTCATCGCACCGCCACCGACTGGCACCGACACCGTTCGGTCGCTCAGTGAATTGCAGTATCCTAAATATGAGAAGGATGAACAGTAAGTGTTACACATGTTACCTACCTATGTCTAACTGATAGCAGCAATGGTAGAGTTCAGAGCTCAACAAATGTTGCAGTAATAATCACACAGCTTGCCTTACCTTAGGAATCTACCGAAGGTTATTTATTAGCCTGCAATCTAAATTAAATATCTAAGATTCGGATCTTCAGATTTTTACCAATAAGGACTTACGACCTCATTTATTATTCTTCAGATCAGAAGAACAAATCAAGAAAGCTGTGATGGCCAACGATTTCCTAAAAAACCTAATGGACGATGAGCGTCTAGCAGCTGTGGTGGAGGCCACGAGCCCGCAGGAGTTTGACGCGGGAAGCCTCATAGTGCGCGAGGGAGAGAGCGGCAGCCATCTCTATGTGTCGGCCTATGGACAATTCGAGGTCTTAAAAGGAGGCCAAGTGGTCAAAACCTTCGGCCCAGGGGAGGCCTTCGGCGAACTAGCTATCCTGTACAAAGCGAAGCGATTTGCTTCGATAAGATGTAAGTATGAAATATCTATTCACTTTAGTCAATCGATGAACTGGCTGGATATCTGTGGGCTGGCTGTATGTAGGACAAGACAAAGAATGCATTGTTTACGTCATATATTAACGGACAAAGTTATCTTTAGTTACTCATAGCTGGATTAACACTAGATTAGGCATGTTAGGTATAGGTAGGTACATATTGGTGCAGATAGGTATTGCATTTACCTAGTATCTGAGTTTCCTCAATAAAACAAAGAAATAAAAACAATACCGAAAACTTCGCTCTTACGTAGGTAGGTACTTATCTATTGAGGTGATAAAGGAAGCAAAAGTCTAACAACCAGTAATCCTAAAATGGTGACTGTAGATGTACCGAGACTCTGCTTTTGTCTACACTTTCTGTAGAGACATCGAAGGTATGTATCAAGCAAGTGTACAGAATGATTTTTCGTAATTTGAAAAATCTGTCTAAAAGTTAAGATAATACGAAGAAACCAAAGTAGTCCCTAAAATGAGGCAGAATTTGTTGGATTCGAGCACATCTAAGTCTCTACCACGCAGGTATAACGGAAGCGAAGGTATGGACGCTGGAGCGGCGCGTGTTCCAGCGCATCATGGTGCGGAGCGGACGGCAGGAGCAAGAAGACAACATCCGGTTCCTCTCCTTTGTGCCATTACTGCAGGGCATCCACCCCATTGAGCTCGCCAAGATATCCGGCTTCCTCAAGCGGGTAAATAACATACGATATTACATCTATTGTTGACAGTGTCTAAAACTCTAAACTACTTAAAACTGCATGCAATTTTGTGTGTTGGTTAGATACTGGCACGTAACGGCAAATCATAAGAGCTACCTCGCGCGTCAATGCAATGTGTACAGAAGTACAGTTTTAATTCAGACTATCTCTACAATCGACGCATGCGACGTATACTTAAAGTGCCCTCATCAATACAAATAACACGAAAAATATAGGGATCACAAATGGCATCAATAGTTGAGTATATACCTTCAATCAACCCAACTGTTTGTATTTACCCATTCGTAGGAATTCTTCTCGGCCGGCACCGCAGTGGTGCGGCAAGGGGACCGCGGCGACAAGTTCTATATCATCCGCGGAGGCACGGTTATAGTGACCAAGCGCGACGGCGATGGCACGGAGCGGCGCGTGGGCTCATTGGCAAGAGGACAGTACTTCGGGGAGCAAGCTCTGCTGCACGAAGATAGGAGGCTGGCGACGGTTGTGGCGCAGCCGCCCGGCGTCGAGTGCTTGACTTTGGAGCGAGGGTAAGATTGACGCATACTGCTCTCGGAGGCAAGACATAGGTACTACTGCGCTGATTTATTGATGGCAATATTGATATTGATGGGTCCTCATGCTAAACGAATTTCTATTGCTATTGCCAAAGGATGCATGAAGGTAGATTCTCCGGGTAGTACTTAAGGCGCCGTGCGTAGTGAATGGCCGCGCGCAAAGAAAAATGCACAAAATCGATTCCTGTATCAAATACACTAAACAAATCTAAAATGTTCACATATCAAACCCTAGAATTAGGTGAGACCTATCTAACACAGCCAGTTTTGTGTTGAGATTCATAAACGTTTTGAAGATATTTTGGATGAAAAAAAATAGGCGGCGCACTTTTTTTCAAACAAAATACGAGTATCTTGCAATCTGTTATAGATATCAACACAAAACCTGCTGTTTTAGATAGCTCTCACCTAATTCTAAGGTTTGATAAGTGAATATTTTCATTTTTTTAGTGTATTTGATACAGGAATCGATTTTGTGCATTTTTCTTTGCGCGCGGGCTAATTCACTATGTCTAGCGCCTTAAAACAACACATTTCAGTTATCCGCATCCATTTTACATCCAGTCACTACCTAGGCAAAAACTTTCGGTTCTGATTGGTTTTTAAATTTTCAGGCCTTTCACCGATCTGCTTGGTAACTTGGAAGAGCTAAGGAGCGTCCGACACGCAGTGCCTCGACCTTCACAGAAAAAGACGTCGCAAGTGAAAACTGGTAAGCATCACTAACTCTAAATTAATTAGCGCCGCTGTTGCAGTTACTTAGGTCACCAGCTGAATAAGCAGGCCAAGCCAGCTTATGTTCTAAAACAGCTGTGTCTAGAAAGGTTATGGCATCTTTCTGATTGCTACTTACTTACGTAACACCTCAATAAGTATAACTGATATTTGAAAGTTTGCGAGTAATCAAAATGGAAAAAACGGGTCTACGAAATAAATATTTTCTTTGTAGTTGAGCTTTAAACTAAGAGTAAACTGAAACCGAGTTGAAACCTAGCTCAACCTCGTTGGACTCCGACTACCGTCTCAAATGTATAAGGGTCATTCTTTGAGAGGTCGATTTTTTTGGTCACACCCTAGTATCTACTAAACTATACATCACACAGTACTAAAGTAGCACTTAATCGTCTACTTAACTAACGGTATATTGAGGCATATCAAATAAAATCAATATTTCATAGAGGAAATTGCCTAAATATCCCTTTGTAGGTCAAAAAATGGGTGATTTTGCAAGTATTTTGCATGTCACACGCGTGCGCTCCTGGTATGTTTTTGTTTGTGGTCTTACTCATGTGCCCTCTACTGTGCTAATTTATACCTTTCTAAATGCCCAAAGAGTGCCTCTATCCAATCGTATATCCATCATTCTAATAGAATGAAAACTCTTGTGTCTGTAGACGTTTAAACTAATGTCACGCGGCGAGCGAAGTTGAAACCGCTCGACAAAAGTATGCTTTTATACATACTTTAATACGCGGTAAGTGTCTTGTGATTGGTGTAAAATATCGCCAATTTAACCACGGTGCTAAGATGGGACGGGTATGTCGCTAACTTTCGCGCCAACACTGTGAGGTAAGTTCTTCACTTTTTTTTAATTTTGGTTCGGGAGGGTAATTGAAACTTGTGGTCAGTTTTGCTAGTTAAGTGATACTATTTGCACTTAACTATCTAAAGTACAGGATTGGGTATGTCCCTCAGTAGGTATTGACATCAAAATAAATACGATAGCTTTTATAGTTAAAGAGAAACAACGTCTTTTTTTAATTTTATTGATATCCATGGCCCTAAAATCCATGGATTTAAGCCATGGATATCACATACCGGCCATGGATATCAAGTAAATGTTCTTAAATTTCACTTATTTTAGGGTTACGTACCGAAAAAGTGCCAAATAAGACCCTATTACTAATCCAGTACATATCTGCGTGTCTGTTGCTTGTTTGCCTTACGTTTAACGGGCTGTTGTTAACTTTGAATATAATAGGTTGAATAATAAGCGAGCAGGTGATTTTTTAACAGAATGTATCTATCTATCTATTTATCTACATTTTTTCAAATCCATTGTAATTATACGGCTTAATTAATGTACACAAGAGTGCAAGCCGGACTCACGAACCGAGGGTTCCTCACTTTCTTTCAAAGAAGGATTCTACCAAATACATGAAAATAATGGTACAATTAGCTGAGGCAGAGTAATAAAGTCCCGTTTAGCACCCTTCGTGTACAATATCCTAAAATTTTTCCTTGTTAGTCGGAGTCGCGTACCGGGGATACCGTACCACCACCTAAAGTAATATTTAAATATGTTACACAAATATTGTGGTGGTACGGAACCCTGAGTGTGCAAGTCTGACTCGTACTACTATGCTGGGTTAAAAAAAAATAAAGGCCTAAGGCATCTACGTATGAGATGATTTATTTTACCTTTGCTAATACTTTTATATGTAACTTTGAGAAGCAATAAAAGGCTATATTATTTTATTTTTTATGAGATGATTTAAATAGCCTCCAGTGGTACCTTCACTCACACTACAGGGTGCACTCTAAGTCGATAGCGGAACTTTAAGTAGGCTGTCTGCTGATCACTACCGACAACTTGTACTAGGTGGCGAAAAAAATAGATCGAAAAAAATTACAGCTGTTCCATACAAAAGGTCGACTCAGTACTGCGCCAAATGTATGAAACAGCTGATATTTTTTTCGCTCCATGTTTTTTGCCATCTAGTAAAAGTTGTTGGTAGTGATCAGCAGGCAGCCTACTTAAAGTTCCGCTATCGACTTAGAGTGCACCCTGTAGATGGATGAAGAGGCCACTTGGCGCTGCAGTGCCTGAGACATTGTTTTAGATGGTGCTACTGGGTTATATTCTACTAATATGTACTAATATGTAATGTCTCAAAGTTATATAATATGTATTTACGATACTTCTTCACGCCTAAACGGCTGGATGGCTTTAGATGAAATTCGGGATGGATGTGTAATTGTTTATTCATGTTATAGCTTTTCAATAATAGTAGCTGTTTATCAAAATGACAAACGTCATAAGACGTTTTATAGGCCTGAAATTAATGAGAACTTAAGAATTAATGTTACAATTTTATAGACTTTGTTGAGCATAATTTATTTCTTTTATTATTTAAAACTCAGCATGTGTTTGCTTAAAATATATCTATAAGCAATTTAAAAAGTTTAAAAAATTCTAAATTTTTACTGTTTTTTCTCAAAATAAAACTTTAATTACTTTGGTTTGATTATTATGATGTTTTATTTATATACTTTTCCTTCACTAAGGCCCTGTTTAAGTCTGTGACAGTTCATGAGTTACAATCAAGCTAAAGGAAGCATTAATGTACCACTGAAATTACTGTTTATATTCATTTTGGACACTGTTTGATATCCATGGCATATTTTTTGATATCCATGGCCTGTCAAAATAGAAGATTTTTTTCTGATTAACCTATAAAGTCTACAGGTGTGCCTCATCGACATATTGGCTAGTTTTTAAGCCCTTTTATCCTCTGTATTTTTAGTTTTCACCAACGACGAGAAAAAATAAAAGCCATGGATATCAACGAAGAACGCTTTTTTGAAGAATCATCCATAAAAACATATCTCTCCGCCCACTTCAGCTTTAGTTGATCTCGCTTATTTATTTATCCAGAATTTGAGTACATCTCGCTGAAGGACTTGGAGATCGTGGGCACGATGGGAGTGGGCGGCTTCGGGCGCGTGGAGCTCGTACAGTACACCAAGGAACGATCTCTCACCTTCGCGCTCAAATGTCTGAAGAAAATAGAGATGGTGCAGCAACAACAACAGGAGCATGCCTTCAATGAGAAGAATATTATGTTCATGTGCAACAACCCTTTTATATGCCGGTTCGTATGTATTTCCACCTTGACAACCTTTAAAAATAACTTGTATGATGAAGTTAATAGTCTAAAACCCGGTTTCTGAATTGAGAAATTTACTAAGCAAATACTAAGTAAGTATCGTCCTGTCCCGCTCTTTTGTGAGAAATCTGCAGAGACATGACGATACTTACGTATTTGCTTAGTAAATTTCTCAATTCAGAAATCGGCAGTCACCCTATTTTTCACCAAGAGTTCCTAAAACGTCTCCTAACACAAATAAGACGCTGGGAGAATTCCTCAAAGGACTTTATTGAAAAAATATGATTAAGCTTTATGACATGGGTGTTAAATCAGCACCTCAAAGTAACATCAAACAAAACGATAGCGAAACTTGTTAGGACACAGATATTCTGTACACTGAACAGATTTTCAGTATTTTTGTGGGATATTCACTTCGTCTGACATTATTTCCTTTCCCACAGACTGTTCCGCACGTTCAAAGACAACAAGTACATCTACTTCCTCATGGAGCCAGTCCTCGGCGGCGACGTGTGGACCATTCTACAGAAGCAGCGATACTTCGCGGACGGGACGGCGCGGTTCGTCGCGGCCTGCGTGGTTGAAGCTTTCCAGTATCTGCACTCTAAGGGCATCATCTACCGCGACCTCAAGCCGGAGAACTTGATGCTGGATGAGCGCGGTTATGTCAAACTGGTAACGCCAATATTTATTTATAGCAAACTACGCGCCCTACTCCTGGCCTATAATGTTTTTTACTGTAATAACAAATGCAAATTATATAGGGTTCCCCAAACAGAACCATCTAAACTTGAAGCCTCAACTCTTGATATCTTGAAAATGAATAAATGAGAAGATTAATTGATGGTTAACAAAACCTTCGTTTTATTGCCAGGTTGACTTCGGATTTGCAAAGCAGTTAACACAAAATAGCAAAACATGGACCTTCGCTGGGACGCCCGAATATGTTGCACCAGAGATCGTACTCAATAAGGTAAGAGCTTCGAACAAAAGAGGAACTAGGTATTGGTTATGGAGAAGTGGGATGCTGGTTCTACGAAAAAATCGGGTTCTAAGCGAATACAGGGGTCTACGGGAAAACAGGTCTACGAAAGAAACGGAGTTCTACGAGAATAAACGGGTCTACGGGAATACAGGGTCTACGATAAAACAGGTCTACGAAAGAAACGCGAGTTCTACGAGAATAAACGGGTCTACGGGAATACAGGGTTTACAGTAAAATAGGTCTACGAAAGAACCGGATTTCTACGGGAATACAGGGTCTACGATAAAACAGGTCTACGAAATAAACGGAGTTCTACGAGAATAAACGGGTCTACGGAAATACAGGGTCTACGGTAAAACAGGTCTACGAAAAAACTGAGTTCTACGAGAATAAACGGGTCTACGAGAATACAGGGTCTACGGGAAAACAGTTCTACGAAAGAAACGGAGTTCTACGAGAATTAACGGGTCTACGGGAAAACCGGTCTACGAAAGAAACGGAGTACTACGAGAATAAACGGGTCTACGGTAAAACAGGTCTATGAAGGAAACGGAGTTCTACGAGAATCAACGGGTCTACGAGTAAACCGAGGTCTACGAAAAAACGGGTCTACGAAAAGACAGGGTTCTACGAAAAAAATACTGGGGTCTACGAGAAACTAATTTAGAAAAAGATCCTCTTTCTATTTATGAACATTGCTATAAATACGTAGAGAAATTAGACTAAATCGGCGGTTCAAATCAACATCAGTTTTTTTCTTCCATCCATTTTATCCCTGATCATAAACCCGTTCATCACATTTGTTGTCCAGGGTCACGACCGCGCAGTGGACTGCTGGGCCCTCGGCGTTTTCATCCACGAGCTAATCGTCGGCAAGCCGCCCTTCCGAGCCACAGGGGGGGACCACATGAAGACCTATACCCTCATCCTGCGCGGCATAGACACCGTGGCTTTCCATCCTAGAGTGTCCAAGTCCGCTCAGCTGCTCATACGGAAGCTGTGCCGGGCGGTCCCCGCAGAGAGACTCGGCTATTTGAAGAATGGCATCGCTGACGTCAAAAATCATAAGTAAGATTTTTTATTGTTTTTTTATTTACCTAAGTGAGTCCTCACCTACTTCTAGGATCTGGAATCCAAACCTTAGGTCTTAAAAATAGTTAAACCACGCGTTGAGAAATCGCAGGAGAGTTTTAAGGCGCCGTGCATAGTGAATCGCCCGCGCGGAAAGAAAAATGCACAAAATCGATTCCTGTATCAAATACACAAAAAAAATCGAAAATGTTCACATATCAAACCCTAGAATTAGTTGAGACCTATCTAAAACAGCCAGTTTCGTGTTGACATTCCTAAACGTTATGAAGATATTTTGCTTGAAAAAAAATAGGCGGCGCACTTTTTTTCAAGCAAAATATCTTGCAATCTGTTATGGATATTAACATGAAACTGGCTGTGTCAGATAGGTCTCAACTAATTCTAGGGTTTGATATGTGAACATTTTCGATTTTATAGTGTATTTGATACAGGAATCGACATTGTGCATTTCATCAAAAATATCTTCAAAACGTTTATGAATGTCAACACAAAACTGGCTGTTTTAGATAGCTCTCACCTAATTCTAGGGTTTGATATGTGAACATTTTCGATTTTTTTAGTGTATTTGATACAGGAATCGTTTTTGTGCATTTTTTTTGCGCGCGGGCTAATTCACTATTCCCAGCGCCCTAAGCAAAAAACGCATTTTTTTTTCATTGGCGGGGCTAGGTTGTGCTTCCTACCGGGTATAGTATATTTCATTACAAGTGTGGAAAGGCTGTCATTGCAACGAGTTCCGACAAATGGCTACCCGAGCCGAGGCGCAGCCGAAGGCGAGGGTTGACAGTCGGAACAAGTTGCAATGACGGTTCCGCACGTGTACTGAACGACTATTTTTAATACAGTTGCGAAAAAATGAAGCAATTTAATAAAATAATAAAAACACAATAAACTCAACTAACCTAACATTTTTGACTTTTCCGGTAAAATGTTCTCCGAAGCATTTTGTGCAATTATACTGAGTTCCGGTGGTGTTCATTAAAAAAAACTAGGGTCGAAATTACTCATTTTGTGCAACAAACAACTAAACTCGCGAAGAAAATTTCTGAAAAATCAAAATGGCGCCAACCGTAGAATATAAGCAGAGTTTTTTTTTCTTCACCCATTCTGGTAGGCAAAGGCAACTATGCCCATACAGCCAAGTCTTCAGTAGAAGTTTTTTATTGATATGAAATGAAAATGAAATGTAATGAGATGAAATTAAATGAAACCTAACCAAACTCATTAAATCTGATATTGAAACAAATTAGTAGCTTCTTTTTAGAAATATACATATTTGCATGAATCATAAAAACTTTTTTAGTAAAAACTTCATGGTCGGTTTTTCTTTTTAATAGACATTATTTTGACAGTTGGGAAAGAGAACGCACAAGTGCGGGAAAGGTAAAAAAAAAGCACGCGTGTGTAATAGCCCACATCCCGAACGCAATACGTCCCTGCAATACGCCACTTTTTGAGCAACTGTATTAAAAAATACATTCTACATATAAGTTTGACGCGGCCTCTCGAGTGGCGGTGGCGCCATCTCGCGAAGTATTTATAATTATAATAACTCCAATGCTATTTCGTCCAGATGGTTCCTCGGCTTCGATTGGGAGGCGCTGCGCGAGCGCAAGATGAAGCCGCCGCTGGTGCAGCCGGTGGCGAGTAATACCGATCTGTCCAACTTCGAGAAGTACCCGAAAGACAAGCTGCCTCCGGACGAGAACTCGGGTTGGGATATCGACTTTTAGGACCTACATATGTTTGCTGTGGTATGGTCTAGCCAGTATAAGGTAGTGTAGATATTGTAAATTGCTTATGGGTGCTATTATTGATTGCTGAGGCAACGAAGTTGTGCGAACGAAATGTTACATCGAACTGCCTTTTATGAAATAATTTATTGATACATTTATCGATCGTTTTGTTCGAAACTTGTACTATAGCCGATTTGCCCCGGCAGCATGACACCGTGATAAACATTTCGAACCAGTTATTGACTAGCGCCATATTAATTTACGTAGAGAAATAAAGAAATAGTCGTTAGAGAAATAAAAAGGTTTGTCACGGTGCCGTACCGCCGGTAAGTACGTAGTTGGTTAGCGCCGACATTGTTATTTATATTTTTTTCTGTTGGCGTAGCATAAGAATGGGTTAGGCAAGTACACACGACATCACGTCGACCCTTACACGCTAGCACTCTACTCGGTTACGTTACGGGCGACTTTGCAACGAAATTGTACACTCTGACGTGCTGTCGTGTGTTTATAAGTGGATTATATCTATATCTCTATCTCTCTCTCTCTCTTATGATCTACGCAGAGTGGGATATGTAGAGTCATAAATCCATAGGTACGGTCTAAAGTTTAAACCATTCTTATGCTAAGCTTGCTGGAGTAACCAAACACCTAATTTAACCGTGAACCGACCAACAGAGGACCGTGACCGTCGGAGGTTTGTTAATGAGAATTACTTTCGTAGTATTACAAAAAGGTATATTGTGTTATGTAATGTAGGTATGTGTGATGGATGATCGATAACTCAATAAGTGTAATGGATATTTTTTTAATAAGTTGTAATAAATAATTGAAAATTAGTTTCCTTTTAATTCAATGCCTTGTCATCATAATGCATGAGTAATGGGTAGCGATAGATCCGTAGTTTGATAATATAATAATAATGTATAGATAGTAGCTAGTATAATCCTGCTGATATAGAAGTTTCTGTAACATGCTGCATGTTATGGTACAGTCGACAGCACGTCGGCGTAACGTAGTTACGTTACGGGCTACTTTGCAACAAAAATGTAAAGGTTTACCTGCTGTTGACTGTACACAAAGGAGTTATTTTAAAATCATCACCTTTATTACCCCCTAAATCATCACTAGCTTGTAAAGAGGACAAAATTATTACACAAAATAGCTATTGTACATAATAAAAGCTACTAGCTTTTGCCCGCGACTTCGTCCGCGCAGACTTTTTTTTTTCTCGTGAGTTTTTCCGTTGTTTTAAGGGTTATTCTGCTATTCAGGGTGGAGAGAAATCCAACAAATCAAAAATCATAAAAATCGGTCCATCCGTTCTCGAGTTATAAATGGTGTAACTAACCCGACTTTGTTTTATACACCGTGGAATTTTAAGTGGTTTTAAAGCCGAAAGTATTTTGTTGCACTGGTGATTCTGAGCCAAATTATAAAAAAAAATCACTTCTCCATACAAATGGTGTCGATTGGCGATAGCCGTTTGTATTGGGAAGTGTTTTTTTTTCGCTCGTTTTGAAGTAAAATTTTGGAATTTGGCTCAGAATCACGAGTGCAACTAAATACCTTCGCTTTAAAACCATTAAAATTCCACGGTGTATATTAAGATTACATTGTATTTTTGGTATAAATAGTTAACCATCTCAATATTTCAGCACATATTGTCCCACGCTGGGTATAGGCCTTCTCCAATTCACGCCATCCTCCTCGGTCTCTAGCTGCACGCATCCACGGACCCCTAATAAGTATAATAAGTAGAACTGAGTTGGTACAGCAGAAAATTTCTAAAACGCGGACTTTTAAATAATTATGCAGGCTATGCCGATTGTTTCTAAGATAATGTAGTTATTTTATATACTAAACTGAGTCAGGAGGAAGTTAAAACATAAATAAAGTTAAAACTTCTTATCATACGCTGGCCAGTGTAGCCACTTCCTTTCCTGCTGTAGGTAAAGAAGTAGGTGAGTAAGTAGGTACAATTATTTTTTAGCGTAGAGTAGAGATACTACTAATAATTTTATTAATAATATGAGTCAAAGGAGTTCCTTAATTTCTTTTTATACACGTATTCGAAGCGCGCAAAAATGCAGATAGTTTAAAACAGTGTTTGCCTCATCGTATGTATTAAGTAACAGCATACTTTTCGAGCCTGGGAGATGAAAAAATATTTTTTTTAAAAGTTTCTGTACATTTACTTTTGTAGTGGGTAAGTACACAAACATCACTTATCATATTATTATAACATCACTAGAATAACCTAGATAGCGCTAGATCTAAAGCGATTGAATCGATTGAAATAAAATTTCTCCCAACTCCACTTTTTCAACTTTATGATCGCGCGAATCACTCAAATAAGTTCCGTAAAGTGACAAGATTTTTTTGTTTTATTTTGCAGAGAAGTTTTTGAAATCTGTGGAAAATCCTTTGGACCTCCTACTTATTTTTTTCCCCATACTAACTTATTCAGTGATGTTTTCTCAAAAACTAAATTGGATTGTAATCGGGTTATCTTCTAATGTCCAGAGCTGATCATTATTTTTTTGGTGATAGATTAGTTATCTGAGACCCTAAAACGGGAATAAAAACCAATGCCAGGTAATTTTTTCCAAAAAAACCTTATAAGCACCATTACTTCTGAACTACAAAAAATGGCTCTACATGGGGGTGATTCGGGTAACCCTTGGTGTCAGGTATCTAGATTTTTTCGCTTGACGTCTATGTTTACGCCACTCTGTCTGTACCTCTCGAGTTGTAGGGAAGCCTCGATACGGTCGGTCACGCTATTTTAGTCGGATGTACTGGTACCTACCTATATGTATAGTGATTTCCGCTCATATAAATTACCTTGGGCATAATAGCTGTTTAATTAAGTGACAGCAAACTAAGTGCCTATGTGCAGAGCATACCATATAGGGGGAAGCCCATAGCGAATGCAAATGCATTTCATAGAAGAAATTTCCATCTCGAGTTGTGAAAACTCGTTTAATAGGAAAGGAGGACAAGAGCAGCGCCCCGCTTCGCGCCACGATCGGCTGCGAGAAGCGCCCGACCGACTTACTTGTATGAAAGTGCACTAGAAAACAACCAGTTCCAAATGAACTAAATAGGAGTCAGGTCGTGTGCCTGCCACCGAGCACCTACCAAACACAGGTCATCTGGCCGCGACATCGGTGCATGTGTGAAAATTATTCGATAGCTATCTATGACTGAACAGTCGAAGGATGCAATAAACCGCGTTGGACGTTGAACTCTAGAACGTGTTGGATAAAGTTGTGAATGGAGTGGCGGAAGGTGTGGCAGTCTGGTCTAGGCGGTGTTGTGTGCCGCAGTGCAGCGCGTTAGTGACGACAACAAACACTAGGGAGTTGGCAGGCTGGCGGGCTGACGGACGCCTCGTGTGAAGCGAGCGACAAGAGGCAGGCAGGCCATTCAGCCAGTGTATGGTCCACCGCGGTGGAGACGTCACGTGCCCGCAACATGCCCGCGCGGTCGTCGCTCTGCGAACTTCGATTCGACCGAGCAAATTGTCAAATACCTACATATTAATTAAGGACGTGTCAACAAACTTTATAATTATTTAGTTCAATGTAACATGGATAGAAACACCAATCTGTGAAGTGGCCAGTGAATATTGTTCAATTTTAAAAAAGTTTCATGTTAGTTTGTAATTATGACTGGAACTTGAGGAAGTCATACCTAGATATATGTAGGTACCTACATTCGTGACCGTGATAATTTTTTTGGTGTTTAAAATTAAATTTCCTACTTAGGTACTTTAGTATTACTTTATCTCGAATATTTTAGTTGCTGTTCTCAGACGACGCTATGCTTGTCAAACAGCAATAAAAATAAAACTGCTGTAACTTCGCATTCAAAACTGCGACGAAATGCACGCTAAGAAGCAGTCATCCTCACAACCCATGTAAAGGAACCCACAAGCGATGGATACCGTGTGCACTCGAGGAGACGTCGGTTGCGAGGTTCGAGCCCTGACGGCAGCCCTACACTCGCTGCACCTGTACTGTGCAGCGCTTGCAACTGCCCTCATCACTTGCTGCGCTCCCAGGCCACCCTCTTGGTAAATACCCCAGCTTTCAGACTCTTATATCGTGAGTCAAACCAATTATCTAGATTGGGTTTAATGATGTTGAGTCCTGGCATTCATGATTCACAACTCGAGTGAATTTATAAGTGGGTGCCTAGTTGCTTCAGCCACTCCACTATGTTGATGTACTGTAACAGGTACGGCAAACACGCATATTGGCGCGGGCAGAATGTCCGCGGCGTGGCCAGCCTGGCCCTGTGCGTGGTGTGGTGTCTTGGCGCGGCGGCCGGCCTGCTGCGGCCTGGGGCGCGAACAGAGCTGGCGGCGGCCTTGCTGGCCCCGCTGGCCTGGCTCGGGGCCGCCTGGCTGCACGTGGCGCTGTGGGCCCGCCACGCCGCCTCGCCGCTCCTCTACCTGGCCGTCTACTGGCTGCTGGTCGCAGCCGCCTCGGCCGCCGCCTTCTGGCACGACACCACACGGCTCCCGGCGCATGCAGTCGACATCTACGTCCAAGCGCTGGCGATGATCTTGGCTGTGATGCTGGCTGCAGTCGATTGCGTCTGCTTCTATGACGAGGTAAATATGTAGGTATATTAACGCTTCTTATTCTTTGCGGTTATCCTCAACATAATTTAAATAAATATTAAACCTATATGAAGGAACAAATATGTGGTAGAAAATCACTGTACCTACGAAGGAAAGTGGCACATATTGTGTCGCTTACTAAAAATTTATATGGAGATCGTGGGCATAATTATTTAAATGGATAGCGTGTTGGCATGCCGGGCTGGCTGTTAATTAGCAGAAGCGTCGACGCGCGACTCGCGGTGTGAACGCGCCTAAGTGCTAGCTCCTGCCTGCCTGTTTGACCCAATAAACCCCCTGCGAATATTATGATAAATTGTAAGCACGCTCATAATCTGTGAAACTATGTCCTTAGTGCTAAAGCCAACAAGAGAATGCGAATTGATTGGACGCGTTACGTACGAGTGTGTGTTTACAAAACACATCTGCGGATGCCGCTTTGCCGCCTGCGGCGAGCGCGTCATGGTTCACGCAGTTTTGCTTTTTGGGCGGATATGTTAATTACTCGAATGTGTAACTGAATGCTCTATAATACATATAACATCGAGATAGGTAGCCTGCTTATGAAGATGCGGACATATTATAATTATTTATTACTTATTTTATATTAAGTAATTGTACTTTATCTAAGCTGCAACGGACAGGAAAAAGCGTTAATCGGATCTGCTTCCTTTCCTTTTAAGTGCCTGTTAATATCCCCGACGCAGGAAAAAACATAATAGCGTTTGACGATGCGATTAAGATAAACGCTTAGCCGATAATGCGAACATCGACTCTCGCTAATGTAGGTCTCTCTTCCCCTAGCTCTACCTAGATATGTGCTTTGCTTCCTTTAGCTATCGCCCTCAGTTACAGATACGTAATTGTATTTAATTATTACCTATATCTAAATATCCATTTCATACCTTATCGTGAAACAATGCTAATCTAATAGAGCAGCCAATATCTCAATAATAATAATAGGTATCCACATTACAAACGCACGTGTATCGGGGATTTTTTAATGTGTTGTTAGGACCACTAAGAGTTCCTAAAGGTACTATGTACCCAAATTTGCAACTCTGAAAACCCTCTGTGCTACTTACGTGGTACTTAAAAGTCAGGTAAGTAGTCGTTACATTTTTTTAAATCTACCTTAAGGAAGCGTTTAATGGCTATATATACTTTTACATAATATAACTATTATTAAAAATAAATTTGCTTTAATTTGAGCCCAACCTGATCTTCCTGGGTCCATTGGTTGTGGAGATACAGCCTGTCAAAGAAACGCATCTTTTTTCAAGAAAGTATCAACATAAGTTAAATTTAATTAAATTCACTACAAATATTTTCTCCATGACTCCATGTTCTTACAAGGTAGATTTTTTGAAAAAAACTGGAACAAGTGCCAGTATTTCGAGTACTACGTGAGTAGGACGGGCTTTTCAGAGTTGCAAATTTCGGTACCTATAAACTACTTTTAGGGGTCCTAACCTAACAACATATTATACAAAAATCGTCGATATGTTTGCGATCTTTGATGGTTATATTGACTGGCCTATAATACCTAACTAAGCAACCTACCCATCCACCCAACTGCTTATTAAGACCTAATTAATTGGCCAGAAGGTTACTACCTACTAGCATGGTCGTGTAGCGTGCACATCTACTATGGTTTTTATCATTCCTCGGAAAAACCTACCTACGTACACACGACAGCACGTCAGACTGTACACTTTTGTTGTAAAGTCGCCCGTAACGTAACGGAGTAGAGTTAGCACTCTGCTACCTAAGCCTAAGCCTCGACGTGCTGTCGTGTGTACCTAGTCTAACGAGTAATACGGAGCTAAGTCTTGGATCAGTATTGACTGAAGGGGTATCCCAGACGTCGCCAGCTCCCCCCAAGACTGGCGCCGCCGCCCCGCTGCCGACCCCGCTTGGCTACACACGCACACTGGCTGCATACTAGTGGTTCGCCCCGAACTTTGAACTCGCGACCCTATATCTCAGCAACCCCTCGACCGATTTGGCTCATGTTCGAACTTAAAAATTCTCTTTGCCTCATTTACCCGCCTACCAAATTTCATGACGATCCGACTACATTTACTCAAGTTATCGTCGAACGAACATTCATACATACAAACATACAAACATACAAACATACAAACATACATACATACATACAAACGCCGGATTGTTCAAGTAGACACGGAGAACTTCGCTCGCTTCGCTCGCTCGTTCAATTATGTCCACTTGAAAAATAAACCTTATACTTAAGTACACACGACAGCGCGTCAGACTGTACACTTTTTTTTGTAAAGTCGCCCGTAACGTAACCGAGTAGTGCTAGCGTGTAAGGGTCGACGTGCTGTCGTGTGTACGTCTACTCTTAGGTACCTACGTAGTTTGGACATTCGGTATTTTCCCTGTTTTAGGACAATTACACTGGAAGACACTCGAGATGACCTTAAAATTTTTCAGGTGACTAAAGGCTACCATAACCGTAAAACTACAAGAGAAACTGACCACAGCGTCGTCTACGAACATGCTCACGTACATTTCTACTCTAAAATATCATTCTTCTGGCTGAATTCACTATTGTATAAAGGATATGAATCACCGTTAGAGAACGATGATTTGGGGGAGCTCCCAGACTGTGAACGATCCACAACACATTACTACAAGTTTAAAAGAATTTACAAAGAGCAAGTGGTATGTTAATTATTCAGAAACAATTAATCAGTCTCGATGGCATTTTCATTTCTCAGAAGAATTGCTTATTGGTTTCGTTTTCAGAATACAAAAGATCAAGAAAAGAAGCATCCAAGTTTGTGGTATTGTTATCTAAGAATGGTGTGGCCGAATTTTTATCTCGCTGGTATTTTGAAATTACTGAGTGACCTGCTGGGAGTTGTGCCACCGTTGGGTCTGGCGGTGGTTATTAGCTACATCGAAGGGCCAGTAAAAGTTTATGATCTCAAGGATCCCGTTACCTTTTACGAATTCTTCAACAACGGATATGTGATGCTGTTTCTGATGACTCTATCTTTAATAGCTCAAGCATTTCTGTCTCAGAATTCCACTCATTTGGTCACAGTCGAGGGCACACGGTTGAAGACTGCATTACAGGCAAGACTCTGTTTATTATTACACATGAGTGATGTCGCTTGCTGATTTAAATACAATGCTATGTGTATGCATTTTAGGGTATGATATACGATAAATGTATGCGCCTAGCTCCGTGGGCCTCGTCGATGAACTATGTGGACGAGGAGTCGCCGCTTCTACACGACCCAAGGAGTCGGCCAGGCCAGCCGGGGCTACTTACTAATCTTGTTTCACAAGACACTTATAATATCATGTCTTGTGTCTGGATCTGCCATTACACTTGGGCTATACCTCTTAAGGTACGTGACAAATATTATCGTATAAGTTTACTTTGATAACCCAAGTTATGTCTAAAATCTGTTTCAGGTATCAGTTATTTTATATCTGCTTTACACAAAGTTAGGATTAAGTGCAATTATAGGATCAGCCGTGAGCATAATGTTTATTACACCCATGCAATTTTACATTGGCAAAAAGATATCGGAAAATTCGAGGGATATTGCAAAATGTAGCGACCATAGAGTTTCAAAGATGACAGAAATACTGCAGGGTATGAACGTTATCAAACTCTACGTTTGGGAAGATCTCTTCAAGGAGAAAATTTTGAATCTCAGAGAAGTCGAATTAAAACTTCTGAACAAAGATTCCATACACTGGAACTTTTTGAGTAAGTTTAACTGTTTTATTGTGACCAAAAGTTAATATAAAAGCTTTCGTAAATGTCCACTAACCGAAATATTATTACGTTTTCAGCGTTTAGCACTCAATTATCCACTATTATGGTTACAGTAGTTACATTCACTGCGTATTCTTTTCTAAATAATAGTGACGGTTTGACTGCAGTGAATGTATTTGCTGGAGTTGCACTGTTCAATCAGTTAACGGTACCTCTGCTCATACTACCGGTCACAGTCCTAATGATAATTCAAGCTATGGTAAGTGGTTGATTGAATGCCAACGAGACGTGAGTGGATTATAATATAATTAAGGCCTATTGTAAACTTATGCATCTCAGTATTGTAGGATTTCTACAGCGTCAATAACTTCACTAACACTAGATGGGAAAAGTTGCTACTATCGGGATCCAAACCGGGTACCTTTCGCTTTACTAGGCCACTCTAGCACCGCTAGATAGTAATAGACGCACAAACCAGACACTTATAAACAAAACAAAAATCTAAACATTTTCTAAAAGGAAAAAATCCCAAAAATAAAATACGCAATAGTTGTAGAAACTTTAAAATAGTTTCCAAAACTTGTGTGTAGCCTCAAATTTGCAAAATATTTGCGGAAATTGCTCTCTTTTTTTTCATAGTCAGCATTCAAAGAAGGAAAGATCGACAATTTTTTTCGGAAATATGTATTAAGCTCCATCAGTGAAAACGTACTAAAATATGCAATAACGCTGTAAAACTGGCGTTTTGTGCATTTGCATAAGCAAACATGCAAAGCCATATAAATAATCCGATGTCTATAGTAATAAGGTAGATTGATTAATAAATAAAACAAAACCATTCCAGGTAAGCTCAAAGAGGATCAAAGATTTTTTGGATCTCCCAGAGTCAAATAACAACCTAGAGGACGACTTAGCTGACCCAACGAAAAATATGAAAAAGTTCAATGACGCATTTATCGATAGCAAGCCACAGGACAATTACACATTCACAGAAAGATGTAAAGACGACAACAACAGTAGCACAAACAATTTGGAAGTTGATCATTTCTCGGATGACGACGTTCCATCACCGTCAACAGAAACAACTTTGCTGAAATTCCAAAACACCGTATTCTCTTGGGGAATGCGAAGTGATTCCAGCCCTCTTGAAATAGACGACCTAGAAATTCCAGCAGGTACTTAGGGAAATGCGTATCTACGTGTATAATCAATAAATTAATGCATTTAACTGCAATTGTATACAAGCAATAACTTTCTTTAACGACCGAAGTATTCATTTGCAGGAAAGTTGGTAATGGTTGTTGGTCCGACCGGATCCGGTAAATCGTCTCTACTATCGGCAGTTCTTGGAGAAATGTATCTTGAGAAGGGCGACGTCGTAACTTGGAACGGGTGAGATTAGAGATCTTTACGATGATTATTCAAACTGCATAAAATTAATCTCACTAACACTTTCTTTACCTGTGTATTTAGAAATCGCTCCGTGTGTTACTCTGGACAACCCCCTTGGCTGTTGGAGGGATCGGTCCGGGACAACATCGTGATGGACGGGCCTTGGTGTCAGAGGCGTTACGCTCGCGTGCTGCGCGCCACGGGGCTACGACCGGATTTGCAACTTATGCCAGGTACCCTTTCACTATTCTCGAAGAAAATGGAAACTCGGAGTCTCCTAGAAATTTACACTAATCGTCTAAATTGCAGAGGGCGACTCAACGGTGCTAGGCAGTCGTGGAACCCCTCTGTCAGGGGGTCAAAGGGTGCGAGTGGGCGTCGCCCGGGCGCTGTACTCGCGAGCTCGTCTGGTGGCGTTGGATGAACCATTAGGAGCTCTGGATGCATCGCTGGCTCGGCATGTGGTGGCGAGAGCCTTGGTGCCCGCGGTGAGGTCTGGACGGACTGTGCTCCTAGCCACTAATAGGCTTGAGCTCATGCATTATGCTGACTTGGTAAGTTTGACTGCCATCCAACAATGAAATACCTTATCTAGGTAGGTACGTGCTTTGTCCATGTCTTGCGTTCGTATACACAAAGCAAACAAGGAAACTTATCGCAGCAGAGTCCTTTGACGAAACGTGAACAAAATGCTAGCGATGCAAAAATCCTAAAATCTATTTTCATAATGTTTAGTATTGGCGTACTATGGATAACAAAAACATATTTCGGAACACTTAGTCTATTGTTTAACACGAGCCTGTGTTTTTAGATAAGATAAAGATAAAGATAAAAAGTATTTATTTAAAAACCACACATAAATTATACAGACAGTTACAGTTTCAGAGATTGCAAAAAATGGTTAGAGTGCAGAACAGTAGGTAATGATTTTTCCGTTGGTCTCTAGATAATAGTGATGGAGGACGGCCGGGTGAGCAGCTGCGGACGGGTGGGGGGCAAGGCTGGCGGGCTGGCGCGGTGGACGCGGCTGGCGGCCGAAGCGCGAGCGGCCGCGGCGCAAGGGGGCGCCGGGCCCAGCGGGGGCACCGCACGCGAACGCTCCAGGCTCGTCCGGGCCCTCAGCCGAGCCAGGTTCCAAAGATCCTTGGCTGACGACGTTTCGGTAGGTTCACAATAAAAACATGAAGAACTCGAAGCACATGTTTTATCAATTTTAACGAGACCGAAGGCCGAGTCCCGTTGAGAGCGAAGCTCGGAGCGGACCAGCCCCTCTACCCTTGACGCATTTTTCCAATACGGCCGCAATATGGCGCAATTTACAAAAATTTATATTTTACAAATTAAGACGCATATTGTCTTTTTATTGAATAAAATAGCCTTACCTTTGAATAAACATTACAAAAGAAAGAAATTAATTTTAAAACTTTTCCAATTTGATCGCAATAGCGTCAAGGGTAACCCCTCAACCCCTAAAGCTTCAATACACGCGAGGTCGTGGGCCCCTTGGGTACACGCTTGCACGAAATTTCTTAGTGGCCGCGGTGCAATGGAGGCACCGATAGCCAGACTGACCAGGGCTCTCAGCCGCACCAGTTTCCATCTATTGCTGACGTTATACGGAAAAAAGTTCGAGTACCCTTTTCTAAGGTGTGCAGCAGCTGTAAATGAGTTTTCTGGTTGAACTTGTGTCTCAATTCCAGCCCGGGATATGCGAGGTGACCGGAGCACACCTGCTGACGGAGATGGCAGTGTGCGGCGGCGGGAGCTGGCGCAATGCTTCGGTGCGACAGCGGCCCATGCTGTCGCGGCAGCTGTCGTCGCCTCCGCCATCATCGTTTCAGTTAGCCAAGTAAGTAAAACAGATTATACTGTCAGAGTTTGTACCTAAACAATAAAACATTTACCTTTCAATTGAAAAAAAAAACAGCCATCTGACGCAAAATAGGCGCAAGTAGACAAGTCCAGTTGCGGAAAGCAGCACGTTTTACCAGTGCGTACCTACCATTAAAAAAACTAAGAGGCCTTTTAATAATATTATTTGTGCACCGTCCGGTAGCACCTCCACTCAATATGGATGAAGTAACCACTCGAACGCTGCAGTGCGGGACATAGGCTTGCCTTGCCTAGAACATACCATCGGCTTTGCCTACCTAAGTAGTCCACAAGACCAGTAGGCCTAACATGGCCGCAGTAATCTAAGATTGCTCTCGTTTTGAGTCTACAGAATAACATATAAAATCTAGACTAAAGTGTAAAGACAATCACATACATACCTATTTCTTTGCAGATGTAGACAAGACGTCCGCCGGGTGATGAGCGCTGACGCGTCCAACACAACTCTTCGCCGCGAGGCAAGCTTGATGAGAAGGTTACTCCGACCCAGGCCACCCCGCACTCTTTCCAGGTGATTCATTCATCATTCATCAGTAAAGTTTTACTTACTTAGTACAGTTACAGACATTTTGAGAGCGTGAGCGTTTTATGCCCATCTGTGTGCGACATCGCAGAGTTGAGTTGCGACTTGCGACATAGACTAACTTATAAAGTTCTCAAAATTATGGGCAGCTCGTTAATTTCCAAATTGTTCATCTAGAAAAAATTTTGAACCTGTTTTTTTATTATTTCAGATGGACTCCGCGATCGATACGGCGCCTCATAAGTTCCGACTCTGAAACTGCGACCGAGGACAACAAAACAAGCGGTAAAATGCATAAGAAATGCCAAAAAATCACTTACGGTCGGCCACAGTCACAGATACTCCGTAGCAGCTCTTACCGCGTGCGGTATAAGGGCGCCAAACGAACAAAAAGGGGTATCCTAGCGTGTGGCCGACTGTACCTAACCAAACCAAACTTAACAAGTTTAAATCGTAATCTTTTTATTTTCAGAAGGAGGAGAAGACTCGATGGTGGACACTTCTATCACGTCCAACGGTGTGGAAACCATTCCCATCGCAACAGCAGAACCTTCGACAGACCAAGAACCTGTGCAAGAAGTCACAAACGAAGTAAGTAACTTCTTCCATTAGATACAACCCTTACCTAATTGAACGAGCGAGCGAAGCGAGCGAAGTTCTCCGAGTCTACTTCACAATCCGGCGTTTGTATGTATGTATGTATGTATGTATGTATGTATGAATGTTCGTTCGACGATAACTTGAGTAAATTTAGTCGGATCGTCATGAAATTTGGTAGGCAGGTAAATGAGGCCAAGAGAATTTTTAAGTTCGAACATGAGCCAAATCGGTCGAGGGGTTGCTGAGATATGGGGTCGCGAGTTCATAGTTCGGGGCGAACCACTAGTAGATTCAAGTCTAGAATTGGGTCATCTGCGTCCGTCAGCATAGATACAACCCTTACCTAATAGATTCAAGTCTAGAATTGGGTCATCTGCGTCCGTCAGCAGGCAACATTCAATCTGAAAAATCACCAAAAAGGGCCCAAGGATGGTAAAAGAGACAACTAAAATCACACAACACAATCCCTGGAAACCAAATCCTGAAATGTTTGTAGTTACCCCTGTCGGGCGCACGGGAAACTGCTGCATATTCGAGGTAATAAAATAACTCGCTATCATTCCTGCATCACGCCTGAAATGTCTATTTCGTAGCTACGTACGCAAAGGCCAACCATGTTCGGTTCGATTCAGTCGGTCCCCAGGTAGGTATTACATCTGCCTGGCGGGAAATTCCCATATCATAGTCGAGGAGCATTTTATCAGAGGGCTCAAACATCCGCACCTTCAAAACCGGTTTATCTACTGGAAAATTGCTCTGATTGAAATGTGTTTATTTTAAGAGAATATCACTTGCTCCTCCGATATGTTTTCCACTTGAATTCCAGTGCGCCCTCTGGTGGGAGTACGCCTGCGCATGCGGCTGGTGGGGAGGAGCGTACTGGGCGGCGGCGGCCGGGGCGCAGGCGCTGGCTGTGGCCGCAGACTGCTGGCTCGCTCACACCACCGCCGAGAACACGCGCCGCAAGCTTACTGAACAACAGGTACGACAGAGACGGACCAAAATCACCAGAGATTCCTAACTAATAGGGATTTTTCCAAGTGTCAAATTTGACAGCGATTCGCGAATTATCGCGCAACTAAATCTGTGGTTTGTATGGAAACCACAGGTTAATAGACTGATTTTGACAGTTATTCGGGCTATTTTTGATGCCTGGAAAAAACCCCATTAACCAGTGTGAACCCGTCCCACACACAAGTCCGTAAAACGGAAGCTCTGCGCGGGTTCCAAAATGCACAAGCTCTGCTAGCGCATGATTGTCCTTAGAGCCGGATATTCTACGATCACACTTTCCAGAATATAATCAAGGATGATTGCCGAAGTCCGATATGAAATGGCAGCTAGAGTAGAAAGCAAAAGCATTTTCTGAGAATGTTTACATTGCACTATTTCTGATACACACCACACAGCTCAAAACTTTGACCGGTTTAATTTCCGCTCGGTTTTTTTTTCAAAGTTTATTGGTTCATCTTTGCAAGCGGCCCAAAAACTCTGACACCGGATGGCCATATGTTGTACCTACCATCTTTGCAGTTTCCATAAAATATGAAGTCGAAAGCCCATCTCTCCCCAGATGTGGGAGTCAATCAGCGTGTACTCAGCGTGGAGCCTCGGCGGCGCGCTGCTGGCGGGCGCCGCACAGGCGGCTTGCGCGTGCGCCGGCGCGCGGGCCCGCCGCGTTCTGCACGAGCGTTTGTTACACGCCGCTCTGCACGCACCGCTGCATTATCATCACACCTCGCCCATCGGCGCTGCGCTCCATCGCTTCTCCGCTGATATACAAGTCATTGACAAGGTTGGTGGAATCTTATCACTATTGGATGCACCCGGTTACTCGCCTTGGCAGCGCGCCGGCACGCGCCGCGTTCTTCACGAGCGTTTGTTACATCGCTTCTCCATTGACAAGGTGGGTTCCACGTTGGTTCAATTAGACATTATTCTTATCATGATTTAATTCGGTACACAAAGTTTTTTGTTCGAAAGTCCGTTATTGGCTTAATCTCATCTTTAGACAATATTGAGAAACTAATTTCAATATTTTTTATTTTGGTTCAGTAGTTTGTATTTTACAACGTTTCAAAGATACGGTTTTATGACCTTCACGCGACGGTCTGCATACTGTTGGCGGTCATAGGAACAACACATTTTAGCGCATAAAAACAAAACTACTGGACCAAAATAAAAAATATTTAAATTAGTTTCTCAATATTGTCTAAAGATAAGTTTAAGCCAATAACGGACTTTCGAACAAAAAACTTTGCCTACCCAATTGGATGCACACGGTACACGTGCATCTTTGGCATTACGGCGACGGAAAGACCGAGCGCCGCATTATCGCATTCGCGACCCTTATACAGTGACAAACACCAGTGGCGTACGGTCCTTCCCTATGGCAGTCGATTTTCGATTTCTTTTCATTTCTTTCTTCAACTTAGAACTTATCGTAATATCACTCCGCACCTAACGTTGCGCTCCACTGCGTCTCTTCTGACGTGCAAGTCATCGATAAAGATAGTTTAAATGTCAGCTACTGGACCGTAACATCTATTGCAACTTCCTGTCTTGTTTTCTTATTAGATTACTATCACTAGCTCGATATCCCGTGCTTACTAAATTCCTTATGATTACTTATTAAATTAAGTAGATACCTACCTACGTAAAGTAAGATAAGGAAAGCTAAATTACTTATTACTTGCGCGCGGTAGAGCTCAGCATAATATAAACTAGCTGGGCGGGAACTTGAAACGCCCTTTAAATTGCGCTCTAAGTACAGCATAAATCCCGTTCTACGGTTCACTAGGTAGATACCGATCAAACTCACCGATCCGTAGCATCCTTATTACAATACGCGCCACGAAAGATGAGGCTGGACCGCGCCTCTTGCACTCTTTCCGCTGGCCCGATGACGCCCTTCCCCTTCCCGCGCTCAGACCTCATAGCGCTAAAGAGACCTAGATATAAATCATCTACTTACTGTGCATGACAAAACACGTGGTGTGTCAAATCTCATCTTTCGTGGCGCGTATTCTAAACCACCTCCCGTCTGTCCTTACAGAAACTGCCGACGGCAGTGGGTCGGTGGGCGCAACTCGCTCTGCTCTGCGGCGCGGCGGTGTTGGTGAACGCGGCCGCTGCGCCTTGGAGCCTGCTGGCGGTCGTGCCTTCGCTCGTGCTGTATATTGTGCTGCAAACGGTCTACTTGCGTAACTCGAGGTATGTGTGTGTAGCGACCCCTCCCGGTAACACAATAAACTACCGCGTATTAGAGAGCGCTTGAGAATACTGCATGGCGCCAGCAAAGTTTCTTGTGGATACCTAGCCACCTCGGATTTCCGATTCACTGTCAAATACGATAGAACTTTACTTGCGTACCTATTTTAACAAACTACCTACCAAAAAAACGCGTTAACCGAATTACTGTAAAAAATTACGGCACTTTGGCGAACTCAATCGTTTTAACGAACTACTGTGAAATTGCGCTCAAGTACATTCCGTTGTATGTTTGTAACGAGCGAGAATAATCGCAGCCTCGTCTCGAGCGTCTCAATCAGCTGTGCCAAATCCAGACTAGGTTCCGAGAGGTTTAAAGATATATCTACAGTATCTTTGCCAGCAGATATTGACGAACATTGCCTACCTACTTTAAAAAGTATACAAGGTGTTACAAAAGATGCTAACTCTTTTTACAGGGTAATAGCACCCGGTGATAGGGATCACAACCTAAATATTGTTTTTGCTTTATGACGTTCCGTTGATTTTTAAATTAATAAAATGTAAACGCTGTGGCGGGAGAAAAGTATTTTTTAAATATTGTTTTCATCGACTTTCACAATGTTTTAACAACTCAAAGCTGTGCAAATGCAGCTACACACGCAAACATATTTTTAAATTTTGGCTAGTACCGAAAACTAAAAAGTTATAAAAATTTTTCAATTTTGAGGTTATAAAATATAAATATTTTTTTTTACTTTTTTTTACAGAATTGACATCCTGTTGACCAGTAGGTTACACCCTGTAAAAAGAGTTAGGATGTTTTGTAACACGTTGTATATTTATTTTTTATACGGTACGGTGTTTGTTCCAACAACGCACGAGAAGTGTTATAAGATTGAAGCCCCTGTATACTTGCAGCATGGAGTATCTTGTCGGATAGCAGATTTCAACGCGTATTTTTTTTCCGTTTACCGAAAGCAAAAGAGGAGGTTACATAATAAAATGTACCTACATACTCTTATACCTGTGCTTTATTCCAGGGAGCTGCAACACGCGGAAGCTCGGACCGCGGCGCCTATAGTGTCGCTAGCGCGAGAGACGAGCGCAGGTGGACCCACCATCCGCGCGGCGTGCTTGCAGCCCGGCTTGCGGGACAAGTTCCTGCGAAGACTTGATGCCAATCACAACGCGTTACTGCTGCTGAACGCGGCCAATCGCTGGCTCGGGCTTGGACTGGTAACAACACTAACACTTCTGTTGATAGTGTCGCTATCTCGAGAGAGAGCGGCCTGAGTGTGGGACAAGTTTCTGCGCCAGCTTGACGACAACCACAACGCGCTGCTTCTGCTAAACGCGGCCAATCGCTGGCTCGGGCTTGGACTGGTAACAACACTAACACTTCTGTTGGTAGTGTCGCTAGCGCGAGAGGCCGGCTTGTGGCACAAGTATCGGCGCGAGCTTGACGCCAACCACACCACGCTGGTTCTGCTAAACGCAGCCAATCGCTGGCTGGGGCTTGGCCGTGTAACTACACCAACACTTCTGTTGATAGTGTCACTAGCGGAAGAGCGCACCTGCAAGCCGGGCTGCAAGCACCTCGGCTTGCGGGACAAGTTTCTGCGAAGTCTTGATGCCAATCACAAGTATCGCAACGCGCTGCTGCTGCCGCTTAACGCGACCAAACACTTCGGTTGATAGCGTCAATTAGCGTCAATGTCGGATGATATCGTTACCCATGGTCAACTTATCAGTTGTAAATTACCGAGCTCAATACAATATGTGGTCCTTCGTCCTAGACGCACTAGTGATTATTTTCACGGAATAGCTAACTTATTGTATTCTTTAGGATCTCGTCGGCGCGGCCGCAGTTTGCGTCTCAATGGGTCTCGCGCTTGGCGGTGGCGCGGGCGGAGCGCTAGCAGGGCTCGCGGGGGCGCACTCGCTGTTGCTACCCGCCTACCTAGCCCACTTAGCCAAGTGTCGCGCGGACTTGGACCAGCACTTGGCGGCAGTGGAGCGCGTGCAGATTGACACCGACGCGCCGCAGGAAGACTACAGGGATGATTGTGAGTTTATTTTGAACTAATCTAAAGACTAGTCCGAAGACTAGCTTGGAAAACATACAAAGATGTAGTCGGAAGTCAGATGCAAAATTTTCAGTTTGTTTAAACTAATGTGGCGCCATATGTCATGCAGTTTCCCGGTTGCGTTCACCAAATGCTAAATGGAATGATGATGCTTGTTTTTTTTTGTCAATTGGCAAGAGGTGGAAGTCCTAAGGAGTTGGTTTGTAAACAGACACTGCTGATCTAAGGCGAAAAATTCCACGACCAAGTCCCTCTATATTGCAGAGGTGTAGATTGGATGAGAAAAAAGAGCCCTCAACATTTGGCTTTCGAATTCAAAGTCAGTCTACAGGGTGTTAAAAGACCGCCAATAGACCCGAAAGCCACGTATCCTAGACACCAAAACAAAGCACTTTTTCGATAAATTATTGCTGGGAAATGATTTTGGTTTTTTAGGTTATAATTTAAAAAAATATTTTATTACTCAATGGACGTGTAACGCACAGAAGTCATATTGCGCAAGTGAGGGTATAAGTTTATGTTACTTAACCTTGAAGTGCCGATGTTTAGAATACATTGCGGGTTGCAATTTTAACGTCGTTTTTTGTAAGAAATATTAATAATTTGGATATGTCTTCTTGAGAGGATATGTTAAGAACTAGATACTGAATACATTTCAGCAAAAAAAAAGTTTTGAAAACTCTGACTTTGAACCTTATTATCTCGGAAACCGTTGATTTTCCAAGCACAGTTCCTTTGGCAAAAATGTTTATTATGATGAGGACAATACGTGGTTACCCGCTTTGTTGGCGGTCTTTTAACACCCTGTATAGAGTTCTGTCCATTCTCCAGGTCCGATACCAGCCGACTGGCAGCGCCACGGCCAGATCGAGTTCGAGGACGTGAGCGTCCAACACGAACCGGGCGTAGCGCCCACCGTCACTCACGTCAATCTCTCCGTGCCTCCGGGGGAAAAGGTACGACACCCTTGTTTACACCGACCGATGGCTCATTTTTCCATCTCCATAGTGCGTATCGCGTTATGAAAGCGCAATGGTAGTGTTGTCTGCAACAGGCAAAATATGAGAAAGTGGGGGATACTCCCGGAAGATGCAGACGTTTCGTGCCAACGTGGAGCCGCACAGACAACGTCCCATCTTAATACCTGCCCTGACTCCCTGACGCTCCACAGTGCAGCTGGCAGGATCTCCCGAAGCGACCCCCAGCAAAGCAACAAAGTTGGTGCGTTTCTAGGAGCGCAAGGCTTTCAAAATGGTCGAGCTCGATGGTCCTTCAGACCAGCAGGCACCAAAATACAGTTCCCTCCTTCCTTGATCCCTTTACTCGTCCGTGGAGTCTGGGGCTGACACAAGGGCTTTCCATTTATCTCTGTTCATGGCTAGGGAGGGTAGCTCAGGCCAAGTTGCAATCTTCTCTTGCGTTTCATTGACTGATAGAGAACCCCGTTGCAGGTGGCAGTATGCGGCCGCAGCGGCAGCGGAAAATCGACTCTAATGATGTCGTGCGTGGGCGCAGCGACGGTGTGCCGCGGCCGCATCGTCGTCGACGGCGCTGACGCCTCTCAAGTACGTGCATTTACATACACCAGGCACTTCAGGACTCCGACAAATGCCTGAGCCTTAAAATACACATCGATTATTGTAAATATTGGTCTGAAGCAATGTAGAATGTCCACATCTTTGCCACTTTTTGCGCTTTCATGTTCATCTTGCGTCAAGCGTAGGTATGCAATATTGGTAGCCATAAAACGCAGGCGGCTTATAGTCTAACTACAATGTGCAACTCGAGAAATGAACCTACAAACAAGATTGTTCAACATCAGCATTTCAATAGAGCTACTTTCCGGCAAATAAACCGGCTTTGACCGTTGACGCGTGAGTGGATTGTTTAGAGAATAGACGTGCTGGACCCCTTGTGTTTGCACACCGACCAGCAGGCGTATTAGCTATAATAATCCGCATAGTTATAAGTGGTTACAAAAGTTGTCCATTGCTATTTTGAACTTGCAACTGTAAGCGATTATGTAAGAAAAAATGCCACGGTGGAAACGGATAGTGACGTGATTTGAAGTGAATACCATATCGACACTTTACTAAGACTTTAATCTATGAACGTGTGATTTCATTCGGTCAGTCCGCTCGCTGCTTTCGGTACTTTCGTCTGTGACACGAGCTAATTTGGTGAATACGCAGCATTATTTTTGTCATGTTGGTACCTGTGGTGGATGCACAAAAAAACAAACACGCTGCAAAGAGGCAATTTCGTTACGATCGCTAGCAAAACTGCCATTTTGCGACGACGTTTGTTTGCCCTTGTGTGCGACAAGACAAATGTCAAATGTCACCCATTATGAATGTGTGTGTGTGTGCTATCTTGTTTGAAAACAAAAAGTATTCTAAAATAATAATGTTTCATGTGCGAATTTAGTGAAGAAAGCTACCAAAAACAAACGTTTCAACATGTTGGACTAACCCGACACGCTTTACAACAACCCATATAGCATCTACGATAAACTTTTGCCCTTCAATTAGCCGCAGAACGAAACAACTTTACTAGCAACGCACCTTACGAGCCTCAAATTAACTGGCCAAACCAGCGTTCCGCCGCCAAGATGGAGTTCAAAGTGATCTACTATTAACTACATCAACGGCAAAGTGACATGCATCCAACTTGACCCACCGACCCTGAATACAAATCCATTTGGGAACAACGAACCCTGTGCAGTTGGTGACAAAGAAACACTGAGAATTCAAACAATACAAGTTACAACACGACGGGCGCCGTACATACAGCGAGAATCCATCCAGACCACAACAATAATTATAACAATATCGGCGCGGCTCGCTACGTGAGAAAAATGACGGTCGCGAGGGACCACAAGTGGACGTGAAGAGGCATGACACCTTCGTAGCGCGGCCCGCGACCGACCGAAGCCCTCCACGATCTACGACGGCCAACAAGGACCCGTGACCACAGTCTCAGAGAGGTGTCCTTCCCCGGAAGGCCGTCAAAAGCCATGGACAGTGAGACTTGCACGGCTATGTGAGAATTGCAAAAAGACTGACTAACTTTGGCCCGGTTTCTGAGTTGAGAATTTTACTAAGCACATACTTACGTATCGCTCTGTCACACTCTTTTGTGAGAAATCTGCAGAGACAGGACGATACTTACCCATTAGCTTAGCAAAATTCTCAACTCAGAAACCGGGCCTTTGTCTTGTACTTCAGCTAGAGTGTAACTAATGGATGACTAGATCTTTGTATTCCACAGCTAGAGTATTACTACGTACTGTGATGTAGGTACTGTGAAAAGTTTCCTGTTAGGTAAATAAAACTCTATTACTTATGAATTTTGTGGTGTTTATTTTTCCCTCTCCAAATTTTATACTTGCAGAGTAGTAACAGTAATAATGAATGTCAACAGAATGTACTTCATATTCAGTACTTACATATTATTAACTTTTGCTAATAAACTAATAAAAATTAAAATCATTTTCAGCCCAGATAAGGCCGTAGGCCATATATTGGTAAATATTAAATATCTTATACACTCAGGCCTTTGCATCTATATAAGTAACTTAATAATTTAAACAGCATCCAGTGGCACATCTACTTATGATATATTTTATGAATATTTGTTTGGATGGATTAACTTTGTAACTTTCTTCTGCAGCAACAGCGTTTCACTGTGGGCTTGTGTCTCATAAAACTGAAATAAATAAAGACTCTTATTGCAATTGATTTTAGTAAGGTAAAACATAGAAATGCAGTGGTGAGTGGCTTGATGTTAGTTAGAACTTAAGGATCTCAATAATGTAAAGCGGGGATTCCAACGTAACGGGCACATCTTCTGTAGTGCACATACTTAATAAAAACATAGGCCTTTGCATGTAGGACTCGTACAGCATCCAGTAGCAGTAGCATGTAGCATTTCACACTAGAGGTAGATGGGGAAGCAACCTCTAGCAGTTTTCATTACATTACATTCATTACAACGACCAACTAAGTCGCTGGCTTCGTTAAAATATGACTGCACTTTTGTAGGTACTTGTCTTTCATGGATTGTAAGTCAGAGAATATTTGAATATACAGGGTGCCACAGAAAGGCCGTGTCATACAAAAGGGAGTTGCATAGCTTTTTTTTATTTCACATTTTGTCCCCTAGTAAAAGTTGCTTGTTTTGATGAGTTAATCGACTCTCTTCGGTATGACCGGATAAAGCGGTAACAGCCCAGTAGGTAGAACGATGGACACATAGCGTAAGGTCTCAGTGCGGGGATGTAGGTACAGTCGGCCACAGTCTCAGATACCCCTTTTTGTTCGATTGGCGCCCTTATGCCGCGCGCGATAAGAGCTGCCATGAGGTATCTGAGATTGTGGCCGACCGTACATAAGACAAGCTTATTTCAAAGTTAAGTAAATGCCTACATTTGTGAATTTACAAGTCACTATCTGTGTAAAATATCAAAAGGTTTTCAAACAGACCCATTTACACAATAACTTATTTGAGACACACATTATAGGCTGACTTAGCTGAGAGGATGGTAGGTAGACCTAGGTGCTGGCCAGGCAAGCCTACTTCATCATCAGGCACAAGTCGGCACAACAGCGTCCAAGTGGTTGTTTCACCCCTGTAGGTAAGTACCTCTACTTCGAGTGAGTGCCACTTGCCACACACACAGTAGACTTGGAACTATAATTTGATTTGGTTAATAGTGTCTGTAGCTCTAGCGGCACCTCCATTCATGCTTCGATAGTGAGGACGCAGACACCTCACTGTATAGTGCGTGGGACATGTTTAAATGCAGTAGGCTTGCCCACCATCTATTTATGCTATCCTCTCTGCTAATTTGGCCCAGTCCATATGAATTGACAAGGTCAATACATAAATATGTACACGGGGCCGACTAAGCAGATTTTCTCAAAGTGGTTTCATTCACAATAAAATTACCAAGTGGATAACCATAGTATAAACTGTCGGCCAAGCGAAATAGCTTACCTTCCATTGCCTTCCAAATATTCTCCTTTCTGCACTTGTTGGGATGTTAGGTAGGTGTGTCCCGGGTATCTATGTAAAACTTCAGGGAAAAAGGGGCTGTGCCATCTTTAGATTCAGAGCGCCCACGTTTTACTAATAAGTACCTACGTACGACCCGTTCGCGTACTTAGATACTACCTAGTGCGTGATCAACCTGGAAAACAAAAAATAATAATTTACTTATGTCAAAAGGGGTTGATATGTAAAGTTGTTAGGGTAGGTATTGTATAAATATATTCTTGCCTTGCATTCTGCTGCAACGTTTTTGAGGACAAAGGAGTGTCATAGCAGCCAAAAGTGCAATATCTGGCTATTGCGGGTCATTTATGCGAAATACATATTTATCCTATGAAAAACAAAACTCGACACAATTTCCTCGCTTTGGAAGAATTAATTTCACTTTTCCCTTACTATGGGACATATTTCTTGCTTTTATAAGTTAAAAAAACGCAATTCCACTTCAAAAAAGCTGCTCCGTATCAGTGTTTTAAAATACAGTGGCTGTCACTCACTTTGACAGTTGAGAGTGCTTATTTTTTTTTACGGAATGCCGTTTTCTTTCCATCGACCTATCGTTTATGACCAAATATGGGATTTGTCTATGGTGGAGTGGATACTTTTAGCAACCGTGATTTTCTGGAGTTACGTAATACCAAATCGTGTTTTTGACAGTCGAAAGTTGGGTTTTTTTCTAAATCAGTGGGTTATTTTATTTACGTAATAGCCCCACAGGAGATTCATTTCCAGTCACCTTTTGATGCCATCGATATTTGTTTGTTTAGACAGGCATTTTTCTAGATAAGCAGTTTAAACATAAACCCTACCCGCAGGTACCCTTGAGGGTGCTCAGGCATCGCCTCGTGGTCCTCCCGCAGGAGGCCACACTGTTCTCCGGGACGCTGCGGGAGAACCTGGACCCCCTGTGTGTGCACACCGACCAGGAGATCTGGCAGAGCTTGCGCGTCGTCGGGCTGTTTGACTTCGTCGCGGCGCAGTCGGCTGGATTGGGTATGTTGAGGTTTTAAGTTGCCTGTGTTGTTACATATTTTGCTTATAAACTGTTTTTGGGAGATTGCTAAGGCAATGGTTGACTGTTAGATAATACTAATTATAGGTTAAAAATATATACAACACAACGTGTATATAAAACATCCTAACTCTTTTTACAGGGTGTAACCTACTGGTCAACAGGATGTCAATTCTGTAAAAAAAGTTGAAAAAACAATATTTATTTTATAACCTTAAAATTGAAAAAAAAAAATCATAACTTTTCATAATAATATCTTCATAATAGCTCAAATTTAAAAATATGTTTGTGGGTGTAGGTGCATTTGCATAGGTTTGAGTTGTTAAAACATTGTGAAAGTCAATGAAAACAATATTTAAAAAATACTTTTCTCCCGCCACAGCGTTCACATTTTATTAATTTAAAAATCAACGGAACGTCATAGAGCATAAAAAAATATTTAGGATGTGATCTCTATCACCGGGTGCTATTACCCTGTAAAAAGAGTTAGCATCTTTTGTAACACCTTGTATAAGAAGGCTAAAAACTAATTAGGCCTTTCCGGTGCCTCGCAAACCTTTCAGTAGAAGATGAGAAGTTATACAAACAGTGTAAACAAATACAAAAATGGCGCCACCGAATTCAGTTTCTTGGTTTGCCTCTCGACTAATTGATGATGGCGTCAGCTTTTCACACTATACTCTACTTCTTGCCAAGCGTCAGGTCATGCCAGGTCTTCAACGCTTTTATTTTTATATCCCCAGAGTGCATAGTGGGTCGCGGGCACGGTTGCGCGTGGAGCGCCGGGCGCAGCGCCCGCGCATGCGCCGCGCGAGTGGTCCTGCGCGCCCCGTTGGCTGTGGCATTGCTACTGGACGAACCCGCGGCTGCCTTGGATGCTAATTCCGAACGAGCCCTCTTGGCGGCTATAGCGCAGGCTGCGCCGAACACTACCATCATTACTGTAGCGGTGAGTTTCGCTTCACAAAGTACTACAGTAACTTAGAAGTTTAGCTGACGCAAAGGGCTGCGAAGTGCACGCCTCGTTGGCAGTAGCATACATACTGGGTCAGCCAGCACCTGCATTAGACGACAATAATTATTCACACCCAATGTGGGAGAGCGTTGCATACGTGATTTCAAATGTGTGTGGTGCCTACACAATATCGCTACAACTGTACTAAACATCCTTACATTTCGCAAACCAAAGCCCCTTAGCAGGCGTACGTAACGCAGTCTGAGCTTCTGTTGAATTCCAAAACTCCATTGAACGTCCGTCAACCTTGTATTAGAGTTGAGAATGTATCTAACTAACACACCTGTTTCCAGCATCGCATCTCTTCGGTGCGCGACTACGGACGGGCCGTGGTTGTGGAGCGTGGGAGAGTGGCCGAGCAAGGCAGTCCCTCGGCCTTGCTGTCGCAGCCCGGCTCTCGGCTCGCGCGGATCAGCGCCGCTCCGGCCACCTGATCCATCGCATCATCATCATTATATTTAAGAGTTATCCTCTTGTCGGTGCAGCATTCTCCATGCACTTCGATCACAGGCCAGTTCCTTTGCAGCCTGGTACGTCACGACATCCACCTTCTCTTTAATTTGGTCAAAGTAGCTTCTCCGTGGCCTTCCTCTACCTCTCTTTCCTTCTATCTTTCCTTCTATTATGTTGGTTATGAATTTGTCGTGACGTAGCAAGTGGCCTAGCATCATTCCTCTTCTGCATTCTATTGTCTTCATCAACGTTCTCCTCTCCCCTACTCTTTCCAGGACTTGCTCATTTGACACTCTTTCCGTCCAAGATATCCTCTCCATTCTCCTCCAACACCACATCTCGAAAGCTTCCAGCCTTTCCCGTTCCCTCTGTGTCATTGTCCATGTTTCGCACCCATAAAGTGCCATGGGCCATACATAGGAAAGAATAAGTCTCTTTCTGATGGTCTTTGATATATTTTTAGATTTTAATATATATCCTTTTTTGTGGAAAGCTTGTTTCGCCATTGCAATTCTAGCTTTGATATCTGCGGTGCATCTGGAGTCTTCGGTTATTATACTGCCTAGGTATTTAAAAGATTTAACTTGCTGTATGGGAGTGTCGTTAATTTTGATGTTAGCTGTGGGAGGGGTCGGTTTCTTAGATGTAATTAGAACTTTTGTTTTATTTATATTTATTTTCAGACTGTGTTCCTTGAATATGGTATCCATAGTATTAAGTAGTGTTTCTAGATCACTGGTGTTATCGGCAACAGCTGCAATGTCATCCGCAAATCTGATAAAGACCACTCTTTCTCCATTAAATACGACTCCCTCAGCTGTTTCTTCCAGTATTTTATTAATAGCTGTTTCTATAAATATATTGAAAAGTAGTGGTGACAGTGAGCATCCCTGGCGAACTCCTTGTCTGATCTTGGCTTTTCCTTTTTCTTCTCCAATTTCTATTATTGTTTCTTGGTTCTTGTAGAGCTCGTATATTATCTTCCTATCTCTGTAGTCCAGATCAGCGTCTTTTAAGCTCTTCATCATCATTTTCCAATCAACTTTGTCAAACGCTTTCTCTAAATCTATAAAAGCTATGTTTGTGTCTAGTCCTAGGTCCATTCTTCGGTCTATCAATAGTCTTAAGGCTAGGACGGCTTCTCTTGTTCCTCTCTTTTGTCTGAATCCGTATTGGTCGTCTCCTAGGCAGAATTCAGTTTTGCTTCTTATTCTGTTTTGAATTATTTTAAGTACTATTTTAGAGGCCTGAGAAATGAGGCTTAGGGTCCTATGCTCTTCACATTTTAAAGTGTTAGGTTTCTTGGGCAGGGCTATTATTTTAGTGATGTTGAAGTCTGTTGGTGTTGTTCCAGCTTCGTAGATGGATTTCACAATTTGAAATATTTCGTCAATAATAGGTTTATTAGCGTGTTTAATTAACTCTATTAAGATTCTATCTTCTCCTCCTGCCTTCCCATTTTGAATGCCCTGTAGCGCATAATCGAATTCTTCTCTGATTATGTCTGGTCCTAGTTTGTCTGGATCTACGTCTTGTTCGTACTCTATATCGTCTTCAGATAGTCCATCTCCTTCATAGAGTGTTTCAATATATCTCGTCCATCTTTCTAGTATATCTTTGTTGTTTATTAGGATACGTCCTTGTTCATTTAGGATCGCAGTGCTTCTAGTACATTTAGGTTTTTCCATATTTCTTATTATGTTATAAGCTTTATCAATTTTACCTCTCTTCATGTATTCTTCTATACCTTTACAGCATTTCTCAATGTCTTGTTCTTTACATTTTCTGCATTCCAGTGTTATTTTATTTGTCAAAATTTTGTATTCAGTCATGCTTTCGTCGTCTGTTTTCGTGCGGAGTTTCCTTCTCTTAAGCATTAACTCTATTATGTCTTCACTAAGCCATTTCTTGCGTGGTACTATTTTTTCTTTCTCCAGATTTTCTTCAGCACTAGTTCGTATAACATCTCTCATATTCGTCCACCTCTCTTCAATACTATATTTATTATTATCTAGGTTCTTGTTTTTATACTCTTCTAACTTATATCCTAGATTATTACTATATTGCACTCGTTGCTTACTTGAGACATCTTTTAACTTAGTGAGATCAATTTTCTTTGGCTTTGCGATTCTTTTACCTCTTTTTGGTTCTATATTAAATTTACCCAGTAGTAGATTGTGATCTGTGTTAAGGTCAGCCCCTGGGTATGTTTTACATTGTGTAATCAGATTCTTGTATTTTTGCTTTACTAATATGTAGTCAAGTTGGTATCTACCCAGATCTCCTGGCATTTTCCATGTATAAAGTCTTCGTTTTGGTTGTTTGAATTGCGTGTTTATAACAGTCATTTCTCGTTCCTTACAAAATTGTATCAATCTTTCCCCTCTTGAATTGCGCTTCCCTAGGCCATAGTTTCCTATATAGTTTTCCTCTTTCCCCTCTCCTACAACTGCATTAAAATCCCCCATTACTATAAGGTTGTCTTTTCCATTTGTTGCATCTATCAGTACATCAATCTGTTCATACATATCCTCAATATCTTCATCTGGATACCTTCCAGTTGGCATATATACTTGTATTATAATTATGTCTACTGGTGTAGTCTTTATTTTAACGGCCGTTATTCTTTCACTGTGATGAATGGTATTTTCTACTTTATTTCCATATTTTTTATTGAGTATAATCGCCGTGCCATTTTCGCCTCCTTTTTCATTTCCTGTATATATTACTCTATAGTCATCGCTCCAGTAGTCTCCACTACCCTTCCATCTCACTTCCGCCAATCCCAATATATCTATTTTCTTCCTTTCCATTTCCATTTTTAATTCTTCTAGCTTCCCATCGGTTAACATGGTTCTTACGTTCCACGTTCCAATCTGGCAAGGGTTTCGCCTGATGACGACCGGGGTAGCCTTGCCGCGTCCACCTCTGCCGGACTCAGACCGCCACGGCATTTTACATCGTGGAAGCCCGTTGTCAAGAACGGTATTACTGTGATCTGACATTTTCATGCTGCTTTTGTGGGAATGTAGAGCAGTGGTTTCCCGTTGCCTTCTGCTCCGCAGTATTCTGACCGTCTCGCTTTTTAGCTGCGCTCAGAATAGTCTACTCCAGAGCCGTACCAGTTTTTAACCTCCGCCCCTGGGTAGTACTGACAGGTACTGCTGCCCTCTGTCAGGGTCCAAGATAAAGTCCTTGTGACTTGCCTCTTCCGCCTACATTGCCAAGTTGATGGGTACCATCTTTGCCGCTGCAGCCGTTGTGGTCTTCACCCGTAACCCTGGGCTCGGGGTCCACATTATACCCTGTGGAACTGGGTCCCTGCCGAACTTAGCCACCAGTTCGCTCCGGCCTACTGGAGTGAGTGGTGCCCACCCCCGCGACGAGGACGCGTCGGACTGGAATTACTCATGTGGGAGATAGAGAAGGGGGCTCTATTACCCCATGAGCCGGGTTAATGATTGCGTATGTTACCGCAACCAAGGGCAACCATCCATCGCATCAAGCCTAAATAGTGATTAATGACTGGCATACAAGCCTACAGAACTGACTAATGTTATTCATCACAGTGTACGATATAGGTACTAATTATTTAATGAACTATTTATTACTGTCTCGTTTTTTATGTGGCTGACCAGAAATGTTTTATAACAATGACGAAATGACAATGTACACTATAATTAAATTGGAATTGAACCAGTAAAAGACAGTGATAAAGTTGTTTCCACATTATATTTCCGATAGAAAAACCGACGACAGCATTTCAGTCATTATGGTTATAAGAAGACAAGTGACTGCGGGATATTGCACGAAGAGAGATTGAAATGCTGGCATTGGCTCGATAACATTCATTAAAGCTCACAAGAAGCATGTGCCGTGAATTTCCAAAAACTGACTTCACGGCGCAAACTTATACTCTAACCAACCCAAATTGAAATTCGCGTGACCCTATCAAGTCCTAAGGTGCATTGTTTGATCATGCAAATAACAATCAAAGTTAAGCCGAGTAGTACAACAGACAACGTACTACCAGAGTCAACGAGACATCGTATAATTTTATCACTACATAACAAATTACAACAATATTTACGTTGGCACCGATTCATTTAGTTTTATAAAAACATCTACGCATGTGTAACCACGCGCATCATATAAAAATATTTTTCTTACATTATTAACGTAAATATACAATTATAACTAAATTAAATCTCGAAAAAATTTAAATTCATTAGCGACTTACATTCTATGTAGGCATGTTCGCACCTCGAGGGACGGGGTGGGAAGAGGGCGGGGCGGGACTTGCATTGTACGATGGTGTATTGCGTGGAATTAACTAGTCATCGCAAATCTTTGGTAAAACTTCATAATATTTCCTTGGTGCATATGTTGTACCATTTATATAGAAATACAAAATAGTCATCATCAATATTTTCAAAGGCCACTTCATCAGGCAATAATTATTGATAATATACATCAATCATTGTAAAATATCGTCAGAGACTCGGCTCTAGCCAAGCCACGCAAAGGTACTTGTGTAAATTAACGAGTATTGGTTTGATAAAGACGGTTTCAAGCGAATGTATGCTCTTCTCTAGAAACATTCGTCGCTAAAAGCTCTAGCTGTTTCGACTGTAAATTCCATAATTACCCTAGAATTATAATTATCTGTGCGTAGACATAAATGTCAAAGATTACACAAAGTTAAGCCCAAAACCATTATAAAAAACACGTATCATTATGAACATAGTTCACACTAAACACAAAATCTGTGCAAGCTTCAAATTGTATTGGATTGTGTGCACTTGTGACGTATTGTATGTTCGCGTGACCACTTTGCTTTACGATATTACTCGTATCTACGAGTAAGATTGTTTGTATTCGCATACATCGCAATAGATACTAGCGAGTTACGGTAAAGTTAAACCACAATGGCAGTATAACGCAACGTTATGGAAACAAGACGTAAGAGTAATGTTCAACTGTTACTCTGGCAATATTCACAAACTACTCTTCAATTAATCGTTAATGTTTCACAAAGTCCTCGGGTCAAGTAGGTAATAATTTTGAATCAAGCTAAAAATTGTATAAAATCGAAGAACTTTCATCACCTTCCGATAAGTTATATCAAAAAACTGTCCAGAGCACCTTCAACATATTTTGACCTCTGCATGAATAAACCACAAACAAGGATCTGGAGTAGTGACGCCCTTACCACACTACACGTTATAGGCTGTTATTGAAAGGGGTCGTACCCTAAATGTGCGACCACAGATTGACCCTTCCTCCCCTGCTCTTATTAGATAAAACCTGGATAGTGGTCCGTGAAAATCGGGTAGTGTAAATATGGTTCTCCCACACAGCAGTTATAAAACGTTCATCGTGTCGAACGCATCATCGTTAAAAAACGTTAACATCATCAAATATCCTAATAATAAAACGTATAATGTTGTATAACATTAATTACGTTACGATAGGTGTTACAAAAAAAAGGTCCCGTCAAACTTTGTACCCAACTTTTCGAACAACTTTTATCATGGTGCCAACGAGCTTAAGTATGACAGGAGCTTTTAACACCCTGTTTAACTACTATGGAGGCACCAGGTGGTGTATAAAACGGAGGAAGGCAATACGAACATGCTTGCGACGCCCCTAGGTGGGCTCGGTCTTGACTCCGGAGCTGGTCGCGACAGCGGCGCGCGCCTCCTCGGGGAGCCGCTCCGGCGCGGTCAGGATATCCGTCGTGGTACACAGCACGCGCAGAGAGTTCAGCACGGCTGAGGACGAGACAAGCGTTGTAAAAGTAAGAACATATCCACTGGGAGAAACGTAACTTGCGTCAATACGAGATCAACGAGAAAGAAAACACCAACCTTAGCGACCATGTGGTGTTCTCTGGGCAAGCGTAGTGCCATGGCTGCCACCGCGAAAGCATTAGAAGTTGGTTGGCTCTTTACGACTGAACACAATTAATCTCAATAGAATAACTTGAGTTACTAGGTACATTGGTTACCTACAGATCTGCAGCTTGCATTACGCAATTCGGAAGGCAAAGTTTTTTGTTCGAAAGTCCGTTATTGGCTTAATCTTATCTTTAGACAATATTGTGAAACTAATTTCAATATTTTTTTATTTTGGATTTTTTTATTTTGGTTCAGTAGTTTGGATTTTACAACGTTTCAAAGATACGGTTTTATGACGTCATGCGACGGTCTGCATACTGTTGGCGGTCATAGGAACAAAACATTTTAGCGCATAAAAACGCATAAAAACAAAATAAACAATATTTAAATTAGTTTCTCAATATTGTCTAAAGATAAGTTTAATCCAATAACGGACTTTCGAACAAAAAACTTTGCGTACCGAATTCGGAACCCAAATTTTTTTGTTCGAAAGTCCACCTCCAAAAATGTTAGGTGTTGGTCTAGGTGTGTGAAGAGGGATCACGGATATCGCTCCGGCAGCCCAACGCATCGACGCACGATTCTGTCCCCCTCCGTCTTAATTTATTTCAGTTAGTAAAGCAAAATGGTGTTACTCGTCTCGGGACGAAAACGCTCATCGATGCGCTGCGCTGCCAGCGCCTTCGTAACGCATGCATGACCGTAAAAATCCGATCCTTGATGATATTTAATGAGTGACTACTGACCGGGCCGCATCTCGACTAGGGAGCAGTGTTGCTCGGCCCAGAGCAGAGTGGTCCGCACGAGGTCCGCGCCGCTGCCGCATGACACGCATGCGCTGAACGAGTCCACCAGCGCCGCCGCTACTACGCTAAACTGTGGTGCTGGTTCAGGGACATTATTGGCAAGAATATTTATAGTCCTAGTGTTAGGCCGTCTATTTGTCATTGAAGGCCTTGAGTGAAGGTTGGCCTTGGCCCCTCAAGGTGTCGAGAATAATTAGCGAACAATGCCGGACAAAAACAGATCTGACTTTCGCGAGCCAGGTGGAAACTATACCCCAATTCGGAAGGCAAAGTTTTTCGTTCGAAAGTCCGTTATTGGCTTAATCTTATATTTAGACAATATTGAGAAACTAATTTCAATATTTTTTATTTTGGTTCAGTAGTTTGGATTTTACAACGTTTCAAAGATACGGTTTTATGACCTTCACGCGACGGTCTGCATACTGTTGGCGCTGTTTGGCGGTCATAGGAACAAAACATTGTAGCGCATAAAAACAAAACTACTGAAGCAAAATAAAAAATATTGAAATTAGTTTCTCAATATTGTTTAAGGATAAGATTAAGCCAATAACGGACTTTCGAACGAAAAACTTTGCCTTCCGAATTGGGGTATAGTTTCCACCTGGCTCGCGAAAGTCAGATCTGTTTTTGTCCGGCATTGTTCGCTAATTATTCTCGACACCTTGAGGGGCCAAGGCCAACCTTCACTCAAGGCCTTCAATGACAAAGACTTCTAACATCCACTCAGTACATAGAAACCAGCTTGGTAGGTCGAAATTTAGAAGAATTTCTTTAATTTCAACAGAGCCAGAACTTATTCTTTATTTGATACAAGTCTTCAAAAGTAAGCAGCTAGAGACTGCTTACAGCCTCTAGCTGCCGCACAAGACCGCGAAAAAGGGAGATTCCTTCTTCGAGTCCTATGTCCCTGATAAGGGATAAATGTCTCACATCCTTTTAGAAAAGTTTTAGTTTTATTGTGCAATAAAGTGTAACATAATGATAAAAGGATCGTCATCATCATTATCACCACCTTCATAATCCTTTTTTTTAAAGTTCGCTTCGTCGTCGTGGTTGATTTGTTGTGTTGTTTGTAAAAAGGATACCAGCCAGTACTTCCAGTTGTGCAGCGTGCGGTTGGCGACGTGTCTTGCGAACATCTCGCGCAAGCGGCCGGCGCGCGCGCGCGACACCGGCGCGCCGGTCGCCGGGAGCAGCGAGTGGCAGTTTCTGCGGCGGGGGAGGGAACAAGGGTTAAGGCCCAGTAGGACGCACAGATAGCGCCGCCAATGAAAAAAAAATCATTGAACGAGCGAGCGAAGCGAGCGAAGTTCTCCGAGTCTACTGGAACAATCCGGCGTTTGTATGTATGTATGTATGTATGTATGTATGTATGTATGTATGTATGTATGTATGTATGTATGTATGTATGTATGAATGTTCGTTCGACGATAACTTGAGTAAATTTAGTCGGATCGTCACGAAATTTGGTAGGCAGGTAAATAAGGTAAAGAGAATTTTTAAGTTCGAACATGAGCCAAATCGGTCGAGGGGTTGCTGAGATATGGGGTCGCGAGTTCAAAGTTCGGGGCGAACCACTAGTATCTTCTTTTTGGATGCGTTTTTAGCAAAAAACGCTCCTGCGATTTCTCAACGCGAGGCTTTACAATTTTTAGGACCTAAGGTTTGGATTCAAGACGTTGGTTCTCAAGAAGACGACATAATAAATAGCTGGCTGGGTACTGAATGACCGAGCGTCTTCGCGAGGCAAGCGCTCGTCTAGTGTCTAGTGACAAGGCGTGGTGAGGTGATAGATCTGTTCACGCTAGACGAATTTCTGCCTCGCGAGGCGCCTCGCCCACAGTGTGAAAAAAGCAAGATGGCGCTAGTCGATAGGGATAGGAAGTTTTGTAGCAGCGTCGCCGTCGTGGCAGTCAAATTCATGTTATTGTCATAAATTATATGTAGGGACAATGGTGTTCATATGTATACTCCGTGCAATTTTAGTGGTTTTAAAGCCGAAGGTATTTTGTTGCACTGGTGATTCTGAGCCAAATTAAAAAAATTCATTCCAAAACGCTAGAAAAAAAAATTACTTCTCCATACAAATGGTGTCGATTGACAATAGCCGTTTGTATTGGGATGTGTTTTTTTTACGCTCGTTTTGAAGTAAAATTTTGGAATTTGGCTCAGAATCACGAGTGCAATAAAATACCTTCGGCTTTAAAACCACTAAAATTCCACGGTGTAGAGTAGTATCAATATAATTTTACCAATTAGGCATGACAAAAGTATTTACAATATAATATCAGTATCGGACCCATTAGATACTCGTTTAAGTCGTCACTTCGTGAGTGCCTTTCAATACACGTTGTGATCTAATTACAATGAAGGTGCTAGACGAAACGCGGTTCGCGACGCAAAGACTTGCTAAAAAGATCACAAACTAATAAAATATAGATTTCAGTGAGAGATATTTTTTTTTGCATTCACCAGATAAGATGACAGAGAGATTATAGACAAAAGGGTAATGTAAAAATATACTTACGAAATAGAATTGTTCAGACATTCGATTTGTTGCCGGAGACTCTCCATTTCCTCCTTTATTTGATTCCTTTCCGCTTTCAACTGTTTGATGTATTCGGCTCCCTTCTGTAGCATGGCCGCTTTGCTCACCTACAAGCAAAGCAACAGTGGAATGTTAACAAAAGAATGAACCTTTTTCCATAGCAGCTGGTTGCGAAATTCAGGTGCCATGACCATGGATCGGAATTTTGCGGGCATAAGACTGATTCGGCGCCGGCGGCGTAACGCATCGATAAGCGTTTTCATCTCGCTTTCGAGTAGCGCCATCTTGCTTTACGCAGTGAAATAAAGCAAGATGGCGCTTGTCGATAAGAGCGTGTAACAGTACAGACAAATCTGTTGCTGTCTCGCGTACGCAAATACTGGGTGGATGGGACAACCTGAAGAAAATCTACAAAACCAAGGTTTCGTATAAACTGAGTCGGATTGAAAAAAAAAAAAACACCACTCATATCACAAGAAACTACTTGATGTCGTAATGTTTTTTTTTTTTTAATTTAAACATTGTTTTTTTAATTTTCGGTAGGTCCTCACTCCTGTTAGCAATAATGTATCGAAAAAATGTTAACGGTCCGACATGCCGAGGGTGGAGATATCCCAGTGTACCAAAATTTATTCAGAGAGGAAATCGCGGACTACGTGAAAATGCGAGGAGAAAACGCTCCTGTTTTTCTCGTACCTTGTTGGCGGGGTTGTTGTTGAGATGCGGCAGCAGCGCCTGCAGCGTGTCGAAGCCGTTCTTGATGTTGTACCGCCGCTTCTGCTCGGCGTGCATGTGCGTGCGCCGCGGCTCGCGCGGGGAGCCCGGCGACGGCGGCGGCGACGTCGACGGCGACCCGCGGCTCTCCATGCACTGGGGAATGATTGGGGCTGATTTGCTTTTGTGACTTGGCTCATTTCTTGGAAACTGCTTCTATATAAGGAATAGTTATTTGTTATGCAAGAATGCAAAATTATTGTTTGCGGCGAGTGCTTGTATTGAATATCGAGCTAGCGAAGGTTTCTAAAATTCAAAAAAAGAAACCTGAGCGTAGCGAGGCATTCAGAAGCTCGAGTCGCAAATAATATTGCATTCGTGCGAAACACAAAACTTTTCATCTCACAGAAGCGAGGAAATGATTTTGTTGGCCAAGCGTGACAAACAATAGACATAGGTAGGTAGGTACCTACCATAGAGGTTAGTGAAACGAGTTTCCTTCTTTTTTGCTTCTTCACAAAGGAGTATGTGCCATTGCCTAGCAACGGGTTGTTGATTACAAATCGTGTCTTCTTGAAGTGTCATAAAATCAACAACCCGTTGCTAGGCAATGCTACAAGTTGAAGGAGTTCCTTATTTTTTTTTTATTAGGGCGTCGAGTTCAAATTTCGAAGCGCACAAAAATACAAAGCGGTTTAAAAAAGGATCTTCTACGATCGCATGTTTAAAGTAACAGAGTACTTTCCGAGCATGGGAGATGAAAATAATATTGCATTCGTGCGAAACACAAAATTTTTCATCTCACAGAAGCGAGGAAATGATTTTGTTAGCCAAGCGAGAAAAACAATAGAGGTTAGAGAAATGAATTTCCTTCTTCTTTGCTTCTTCACAAAGGAGTCTGTGGCTTTGCCTAGCAACGGGTTGTTTAGGTGGGATGATAGCAACGTGGCGGGAAATTCAAAATGTTCACAGTTTTTTACATTTTGTAGCTAAACTGTGCTATTTTCGTTCAGCGATTTTTCGTTTGCGGCAATAACATAGTATTCTTTTCATTATTGTAAACAACAATAATTCAGCCGATTATGTGTTCTGGTCTACGAAGCAGTGGCACTGCCCAAAAAACTTGACGACTAGAACACATAAACGAAGCTACAAAATGTAAAAAACTGTGATTTTTTTTATTTCCCGCCACGTTGCTATCGTCAACCTTAACATTCACAGAATTAAAATAAGAACAGGCGTGCGGCATATCTCATAGATTGGTGGTTTGGATTCTTATACAAAATCTTATTGGCGATATTAACTGCAACGCTTATACTCGTATTACTAGTTGAAAAGGCGTTTTTTGTCTTCATAACTCTGCTCATAATATCCGTCCATTTGCCTCGAACTCTCTTGCCCTATATGCGATATATTATAAATGTATCTGGTGAGTTAACATAAAGTTGGGTTAGAGCGTATCCATTGCTTTATAACTCTATCTTTCTCACTCTACGTTAAACAAAAGAGTGAGAGGCATATAGTTTTATAACCCTTATGTATTGCCTTACTCAGCCTTATGCTTCGTCTGCTGTAATACTCACATGTGGCGACATGATGTCGCTACCAATGGGTGAGGGCTGTCCCTTGCGAAGCGGAGACTTGGTGGGGTCGCTGATGCCTTCCTCCGTACTGCTGTTCAACTTGTACACGCTCTGAGCTGCAACCAAGATTAATTTATTCATTAACTTCAATTTAACTGAGATATAGTTTTTCTATTCATTGTGAAAATAGCACTTCAAGCTCCCTTAATATGCGGGAAAATAGAGCAACCTTTTTAACACGACGCTAGCCTGAGGCAGCGCCGGCTCAGAGGCTGCACTGTTCAGCGGAGGTTCATTATGTTGGTATGACTGGCTAGTAGACACTCACAGTGTTGTGCGGACAGCAGTTGTGCCAACATGACGCTAGCCTGAGGTAGGACCGGCTCAGACGCCACACTGTTGAGCGGAGGTCGCGGCCGTCCGCCCGCGCCGTCGACTAAAGCACTCGACGAAGTCGAGCGGGAGCGGTGGCGGATGGCGCCCGGCGTCGAATCGCGATTCTGTGATAGGGAAATAATATTAATTGTAATGTGTCTGTCTACGGGCTAACGTGGCAGGAAGACTCACCAAGACACACTGGCCATCAAGATGTTTTAGGGCAAAACACTTTCCCCATGATAATGTAGTGTGGTGATACCTTGATTCCTATATCAGTGTAATCCCCCGCCGGCATGACACCGTGACAAACGTTTTTTTCCTGTGGTATCGAATAGCGCCATCTTGCTATACGCAGTGAAATAATGCAAGATGGCGCCAGTGTTCTAGGAACGCGAAGAATGACGAGGAAGTTGACGGTATTGATGTCGACGTGATTCGTTCAATGCTCTATTTCACTCTGTTGAACTTTCTGCAGCGGTTGCGAAAGCTTGCTATGTTTTTTTTTTTATGCCAGCTTCTGTATTCTTTAAATAAATGACATAAATAATAACGTCTGTAAAAAAAATAATTTCAATAAGGGGCTACTTTTCAACAAATAAACCCGTTTGACGGTCGATTCGTGAGTGATTTTTTTTAGAGAATAGACGCACAGACCTGTAGATCGACGATGCTACCTCTCCGTCCGACAATCTAGTCTTTGACTGCCTGTCAGTTTGGTTTAAACAGACTCTGCGTTATGTTAATCCGAGCTGTACGGAGTTTAACATGGCACTCACCCTGGGCGTGTGATGTCTCGCGGCGTTGTCCGGCGCTGGCGAGGTAACGGCGTTCGAGATGGTCCAGTCAGCGTTGAGCTGCGCGCCCAGCGGCAGACTGTTCGAGCGGAAGCTCTCCTTAGCCTGGGCGCTGGCGCTGGCGCTCGCGCGACTGTTACCCGCTGCCACCTGGCGAACGAATAAAGCATAATGTTGCTAACTTCGTAAATTAAAAGAAACAAGTTTTTACTTAATACGAAGGGCAACCTTCTGGACGTCGACCAGTTGGACGTCCCAAGTATCGTTGGATTGATGAAGTCTCAAAGAACTTGCGCGAACTCCAGGTGGAGATGGCGTCTTTTGGTTGCGGAGGCCAAGATCCACTTCGGGTCGCTGAGCCAGCGTAGTAAGTAAGTATTATTACGGTGGATATTTTGGATAATACAGGGGCAGAGATCACAAAAAAGACACACTACATCCAGCACTGCAGAAATTGGTGCCCGGGACCCATTAGCGGTAGGTTGCCGCCTCTTAGATTTCTAGCGAAGTGGGTACAGTGGGAACCGTTCTCACCTGCTGAGCGGCGGGCGCTAGCGGCGGCGAGGGCATCTTGAAGGAGCGGTTGTTGACGGGCGCAGCGCCCTTGCCCTTGTACGGGTCCACCTGCCCCGGCTGCAGGTATTGCATCTGCGCCGCCGGCTGCCGCTGCGCAGGTCTGACGTCATAGCTCCCAGGGGCCGGCGCCACCTGCTGGTTTAAGCGTGGAACTTTAGATTAGGAACGAAGAGATAAAATCAGAAGATTCGAAAGAGGTGTCTAGATGCTATCGCAATATTCGTTTCCGCCTGTTCCTTTTGCTGGAATCAATACATGCAAACTGTTCTTTGTAGTGAATAGTCCTTCACTTGACTACATATGTTGCAGTTAGTAAGCAGAAAATATTTCTCGCTGTCAAACCAGCACCACAGATTAGAGACGATTAGTTCCCGATCGCTCCGGAGGCGCTTATTTCTATGCAATATACGTAATCATGAGGGTTCTCTTTATTTGCGTCTGTATCGTTACAGTTTCGGGCGCAGCCGATACCACTTGGCTCGGGGCAGAGATATAACGAGACCTATAGGCTATTGTTTGCTAATTGTTCTCATGACCTTAAAGAGCGAAGGATGATAATAAACAAAACGCACCTGAGGATACCCCCCGTAGTGGTTAGTAGACAGCTGCGTGGTGTAGTGCGCCACTCGGCCGCGCGGGCCCTTGTCACGCGAGTACCCGCTCCGGCCCTGTATCACGATCGTGGACGCATACTTCGGGTTCTGAACGGGCTGCTGCAAGAGTGATACGGTCTCCGGCGCCGTGTGCGACGGCGGTACCACTGTGGGACAACCGAGAGGCGTATTAACAATTAAAGGAATAAGGCAATGTAAGCAAGCGACGATTTTTGGACTAGATCTTAGGCTCTAGGTTTTAATATAGGTATATTGGCCGGAAATTCTAAAGATTTCGTAAGAAATGGGAAGGAATCGATCATGGCATAGCAAAGCACAACTTCGAAAGGATATGGTTTCAAACTGCCAAAAGATATAAAAGAAGCCAAATCTCTACTCATTTTCAAAAAAACTACTTAGAAACCACATCAGAAAGGACTCTTCAATAGATAAATAAAATAACCTCAAAATGTTTGCCCACCCATTATCATTAATGTAAACACAGCCTTACAAAGTTACAACAGCGATGTAACTGGACTGTGCTTGGTTTATTGAAGAACTACCCGCTATTGTTTTTTAAATTCTCGATAATTGTCTGTCGATATTGTATTTTGACCTACTTAACTATTGTTTCTCAAGTAAGTGAATGTATGTATTCTTTTTGAGAAATAAATATCTTAAACCTTCAGTATCGACTTCTCTATCGAAAGATAGCCCTAGGATTGTGCAAGAAAGATATGAAACAGTGAATATAATATTTAAAACTGGGCTACTCTGGTCAAAACATTAAAAAACTCTTATTTAATGTCTAATATAATTTCGTTTCGATTACTAACCTTTATTATAACTATTGTAACTCGTCTCCTGCTGCGTGACCATCTTCGGCGCATTCACGTACTGTAGGCGTGACTTCCCGCCGTACAAGTTACCCTGTAAGTGAGGCTGCTCGGACGCCACGGTCATATCGTAGGCGCCGGCGGAGTATGACGGCGAGACCTCCTGAGTGTTCATGAGGTTGCTCTGCATATCCGTTTGCACGAAGAGGCTGCTGTTGTCGTACATGTGCATTTGCTCGTTCTTTATTGCCTGCACGGGCAGCGATGAGAGCATCTGTGCGTTGGTGTTGGTACCTGGAAGAGACGAATATTTTGCAAAATATTTCGAGTGGTTGAATATGTTTGACATTTAGAAGAAGCCGGTTTCTGAATCGAGAAATTCTCTAAGCAAATGGGTAAGTATCGTCCTGTCTCTGCAGATTTCTCACGAAAGAGCGTGATAGAACGATAGTTAAGTATTTGCTTAGCAAAATTCTCAATTCAGAAACCGGGCCTTAGAGGGTTAAATTTCTGATTCACAATGGAGATATTATCACTTTATGAATTTAATACCTAATTTTCTCAGTTTTACGTTTGGTACGCAAAAATCGCTAATCCGCGAAGTCATTTGTGTGTTTTCATAGCCGGTTTTGTATCGCCAAAGCAGAAAAGTACCCAAAAGCCCCAACTCTCACCGTGGATAGACATCTGGCTGGTGGGCATGGTGCCGGCAGCGCCCTGGCTGGTCGCCAGGTAGTTTTGTTGGCTGTACGCGTCGATACTGGTCCGGTACAGCGGCTCTTCCGGCACGGCTGACTCCTCCGGCACGGGCGGTAGGCGGGACAAGGTCAATATATCTGTGGATATACAGCGCACAGTGGTCGATTTGTACGATTTAGGCGGCCAAAAGTCCATTTCTCAAAGTTAACTTATAACAAAACTAATTGATTCCCGGAAAAATAGACTGCCCGACTGCCCAAACCCCACCCCTCCCCAGTTCCTAGAACTGCGTGCGCGCCCCCACAGGTAGTCGGAACTTGATCGTCGCGCAAGCTGTACGCGTTCGTTCTCGACACTCTTAGCGCAACCGATATTCTAAAGTGAATATTTCATTGGATATTATTCAGTTACAAGTGAAAGTGATGGAAGTCGAAAATTCAGGTAAGCTCCTTCAAATATAATTTAAATTAAGATAAGGAATATCAATATTTAGTGCAGTTACAACGTATCAAAGATCGCCCTTTTTCATAGAAAATATTATCATTTTTTTATTTTCAATAGTAAAAATGTTGTACTTCCGAGACCGTCCGAGTTAAATTCCTTATGGTTTCTAATAGTATAGCTCTTTGAGCAGATAACCACAAAAAAAATAGCCACCACCTTTGACCACTTCGCGAGAAAAATAATAATTCATTAACTTAGGCAGAAAGTGAGAAAAATTCCTTTTTTGTTTCTTTTGCGTTAAAATTCCTTTTCGTTGTTCTAGGTTCATCAAGTTACTCGGGCATGGAGGTAGTAACTCGCATATATCTTTTTGATAAGATGATTGAGGAAAACTCTCCATCAATAAACGACAAATTGGAATACTTACAAAATTATTTGTTAGTGTCTTACGGGGACTCCGACGAAGACAAAAAGTATATAAATCATAAATTTTCATATTTTAAAACAGAAATAAAAAAGAGATGGTCCAAAGCACGCAACACGCTAGAAAATTTTCTTATAAGCAATGATGCATGGTTAGCAGGAACGTTCGAGATGCCCATAAAAACGCATAATAAGTCAGGACGACCTAGCAAAACCTTCAGTGAATGTAGTGAAAGAACTAAAAGGAGGAAAACAGAAGAAGTTCGCTCCTCTGTGGGCAAAGAAGTGATAGTTCACGCAGCGCAAGTAATTTTACAAAAAGAAGGAAAAAGAAACGCCTCGCAAGTCCTAAAAGATATTACAAATTCGCCTGCAGCCGCAAACGAATGTAAAAAAAGACATTCCAAATCAAAGGCACAAGATCCCCTTACGCCTCGGGAGGCACTGCGAATGTGCGTGGACGCTGATTTGACACGAAGTCAATATGAAATTGTGCGAGCAACCAACAGAAGCTTTTACCCGTGCTACGAATTAGTGTTGAAGGCTAAACAGGAATGTTACCCACCCAAAGAGACGCTACGAGTGACCGCTTCCTGTGCTGAAAGTGATCTACAATCTTTGTTAGATCACACCGTCACGCGATTATCAATTTTCCTCGAAGAAGTACTAATGACTCTTACAGAAACTGAGAGAAATTCCTTGCAGATTATCTGCAAATGGGGTTGTGATGGTTCACAACAAGCTCAATACAAACAAAAGTTAATGAATGACGCCGACTCGGATGCAAATATATTTTTGAGCTCATTCGTGCCTCTACAAATTGTTTGCGGCGACGACAAAACAAAAATGGTTTGGCAAAACCCGACTCCTTCTTCACCACGATATTGCCGCCCGATACGATTCAGATTTATAAAAGAGTCTACAGACATTACAAAAGATGAAATAAATTACGTTCGGGACAGTGTGAAGTCCCTAAAAGCCACGGAATTGGAACTGAATGGGCAAAAATTCTCGGTTAGCCACAGTCTTAAAATGACCATGGTGGACGGCAAAGTTTGCAATGCGGCGACTGACACCAAATCAACGAGTAGATGCTACATATGCGGAGCCACTTAAAAAAACTTTAATGACTTAAGTAAAAAAAACGAAATTCACCCAGAATCGCTTGAATTTGGCCTATCAACTTTACATGCCAGAATTCGATTATTCGAGAGTATTTTACATTTAGCTTATAAATTGCCCGTTGGGAAATACCGTGAAAAAAGAACCAAAGCAGAAAAGATGCTAGAACAACAAAAAAAAAAAAGAGATTCAGCAAAGATTCAGAGAAGAAGTAGGTATCTTGGTAGATATGCCAAAATGTAATTTTGGTAACACAAATGACGGCAATACTAGTAGAAGATTTTTTGAAAACCCACATCTGGCTGCTGAAGTAACGGGAATAGACTTTAATTTTATTTATAGAATTAAAGTTATTTTGGAAGCCATATCAAGCGGTCACAAAATAGATGTCCCGAAATTTGATGAATACGCCATGGAGACAGCAAAACTGTATGTAGAGTTATATGGTTGGCATTCTATGACTCCTACCATGCATACAATTTTGGTACATGGTGGAAAAGTTATAGAAAATTCTCTAGTGCCTATTGGTCAACTTTCGGAGGAAGCTGCAGAAGCTCGTAATAAGCACTTTCGCTCATACCGTCTAAACTTTGCTCGAAAGTTTTCACGCGAAGACTGTAACCTTGATATTTATCACAGGTTACTCTTGACATCAGATCCACTCATCAGTTCAATGAGAAAAAAAAAGAAGATCAGATCAAAACCATTTTTGCAGGAAACTTATGAGCTTTTGCTTCCTGCAGAGCCAAATACAAAAGGCACTTGTGATAAATGCATGGAAAGTGACGGTGAGGAAGAATTGTCTTTTAAAGAGTAACATAACAATTTGTATGTTAAACTTTCATAAAATATTGTCTTATTGTTTATGATTCGGTACCTAACATTGTAAGTAACATTTAGTATAATAATGTGGTAATAACTGTTGACCATTTAATTTTAGTGTATACTGTATTTTTTTGTCATCCATATTTTATTTTCAATTTAAATAGGCATGCAGACTGTAGAGAATAAACATTTTTTTTTATGTACGGCCGTCTTTTACTTAACAAATTGTGATAATTCTTAACCCAAATATCAAAAACTACTAAGCCGATTTCGATAATTCAAATGAACTCAAAATATATATTTTACACCAAAGGGAGATTTAAAGAAAATTTAAAAACATTGGCGCTATTTACAAAAATATTTTCACAGAAATGTTTTTTTGTATAGAAAAATACGCTTTCAATGAAACGAATAGGGATAAACATATATATTCACTCTAAAATACCAGATTAGCATTTGTTGTCGTATTTATTACTGAAATAAAGCATAAAATAGTTTTGGCCGCCTAAATCGTACAAATCGACCACTGTGCAGCGTTTTGACCCTTTATAGGGCAGAGGTAGTCCACATTTTTCGTTTGTTTTGGACTCTATTACGAAGCCATAAAGTTCAAATTATGACGGTCATAATAATATATTCGATAAATAAAGGGTTAAGAAATGTCGATCTATGTTTTGCATCTTCGTCTGTACAATACAGGGATGCATAGGTGTGTGTCTCTTACCATGGAGAGGTTCCAATGTGTCCATAAAATCATCGAGATTCGGTTGCAAAGGACCTAAACTCGGCTGAATGAAGTCTGCTAAACTGGCACCTCTAGCTGAAAACAAAATAAAACTTTAATAAACAATAATAAAAATAAAAGTAATGCCGAACGAACGGCAAAGTCTAAACTGACGCAATGTCCACCGCGATAGAGACAGGAAAGAACAATGATATTGTTCTTTCCCTGTCTCTATCGTAATGATTGATGTAGTAAGACTTTCCTCATTGAGCTTACTCGAGAGAACTGCTCACGGTATCTCGATAAACGTTTGTATCCCGCTAACTGTATCCTGTTAGATGACTGATCCCTTACCAATTTCCCTCGGGTCGGGGAATGCGAACGGCTGATGGCTGGTGATGGTCGAGAACAGCGTGTCACTCATGAAGTTGAGATAGTCCTCGTCCGTCAGCATGTTTCCGGCTAAGTCCCCGCACTGGGAGAACGACTCCACCGTGTCCATATCCGAGATCTGACAATGGAAAGGGCTGTATTAGCTTTCATAGTATGTAGCTAATCGTATGAGGTAGTGGCCACCCGTGGTGTCAGCGATTTTTAGGCCGCCCAAATGGTTGGCATGGCTTAACGATTGTTAAAAATCAACAACAACCGGGACCAATGGTTTCACGTGCCTTCCGAAGCACGGAAGCGCTCAGATATTATTGCCACTAGCGATCCATAGACTGACAGCGCCCGATGTAGCTTAACATGTCCTGTAGATTCTGTTAAATAAATAAACTTTGCCAATCTGTGGCTCGTCCAGCTAAGCTGTGAGTTCTTACATGATCATATTTATGAATCTCAATCATATGAAGCGAGTTTTATGCCTCGATTAGCTGTAGACAGAAAGATAGAAGGCGGCGCTAACTCCATCTCTCTTCCATGACTAAGGACCGTAATATAAACGCTTGCGCCCAAAGACTTCTGGACAAGGTGGAAACTAGTCGGCTATTCCGGCATCAATTGAAGCGAAAAATTTAGAATATTCAGTGCTAACAATCAATTAAGTTGTTACATAGAAAAACATTTTATTATAGGTACGAAGATATGGACTCAATTTAATATGGGACAAGGGTAGTTGTGGTACTTACAGTGTCCTGGGGAGAGGACTCCCCCTTGCCCAGGAGGTGCATTATGTGAAACATGCGCCATTTTTTATATTCTGCTTTCACAGCTTCAGCTCTTCTTTTCCAGTACTTCCCTTCCAAAATTGTCGTCTGAAAACAGAGAGCAAAGCTTATTTTTGCACAAATAGCACCAGTGTCCATCCAAAATAAGTTTTTTTTAAACTAGCTTTTATTGATTGTTTATAAAAAAAATTGCTTATCAAGCTTTTTTCATTTGATACCGTATCATTGGGATTACTGTGGAAATGATAAATAGGCATTTTGTGACCGCCGTCATGTTGGATAAAAAATGACGGCATTTAAGTAATCATGTATTGTCACGAGAACCAAACGTGTGTGCCACTGGGAAATGAGTCAAATAAAATATAAAAAGCAATTTTAATTTTTGCCGGCCAAGAAAAAAAAACATTATTCTTCTAGGCCTTGTCTCGGAGTTCTAAGAAAAAAAGAGACCTAAGCCCTGCGACGCACCCAGTGTGTCGTAGGACTTCGGACTTAGGAGATTTTTTTTTCATGGTTCACATAAAAAAATAAATTGTTTACAAAATGTAGGAATAATGGGTGAGGTCCTTTAACTTGCAAGATTTGATTACAGGGCCCTTAGCCTGTAACACAATGGTGCCAAAATGGGCTTCCGGTTGACGATTTTAATTACGATTTATTGACGCTGTCAGTTCAGTGTCGGTCCTTTTAATGTTATTGTAGTACAGCAAAGAATATCATGAGTCTAATCCTAGAGGATTAGTTCGCTGGTTGTAGGAGAACAACGAAAAAATCCCGGTTTTGTCCTTCTACCTAGGACGCCATTGATACGCCATTGTGTTACAGGCTAAGGCCCCAGAAATAAATAAAAGCACAAAAAAAAGTTAGTTTTACCTCTGGCTTCACATGCGTGTCCACGTCTAGTGGCGATGCGAACTGGCAGACCAACGTGTTCTGTTTCTTTATAACTGGAGCAAAAAAACATTTTGGTTGATAGGAATATGAATTGAGTGATGTTACTGATCATTATACTGGGTAATTTCAACAATACGTACTGAGTATAAAGCACAAACACGACCATTGTATTTAAAAAAAAAACGAAATTTTGTATAAAACGACTTTATGACAATTTCTGCAAGAGCGATCAAATATAACACACATGTTAATCTCATGTCAAACTCATTTCAGCCAATCACGTGCCGCTATTTTGAATTAATCTTCGATTTGATCCCTTTTGCATCAAATCGACCTGTTACATTTGATCGCTTTTGCAGACATCGGACGTTAATTAAGAAATAATTAGCTTTTAAATAACTTTTGGGTAATTTGACATGTAAGCACCTAATTTTTTTTTATAAAATAAAATATTTGAAGATGTTGATTTACAATCGCTATTAATAGGGGGATGAATAATGTGTTGGTAGTTGATCGGTTTAGTGGCTAACTGACTCCAAAATCTCATTTGACGACGCAGTAGCTTATTGCAGTCACGTATTCATCACACGCCATGATTATGGTAAAGTTGGACACCACCATTATCACTAAAGAACGGGGCTGTACGTAACACAAATAAATAACGTAGTGTAGGTAGACGATAGCAGAATATAGGTGGATGACGTATTATACGATAACGTCCAAATGTATTAGTGCAGGGCTTCCCAAACCTTTCGCGTTCGCGGCCTTTGGATAAGTTGGTTTTTTTTTTCACGATGCTCTGTCAAGAAATAGTAACCCGATTTTGATAATTATTTCCTTGCTATTTTTGTAAGGAAATTAGTAATTATTAAATAAATAAGTTGGTACGACGTGAAATGGATTAAATTGAGTAACCGATTTGAAATGATTTGGCTAGGCCCACTGATGTTGCGCAATGGCGAATGAAGAGTTTGTTTGGCAGACCACCAGCCAGATGGTCCAACGACATAGCCCAAGTAGCCGGAAAGCAGTTTTTGTCTCTGGCACATGATCGTGAGTGTAGCATGAGGCTGAAGAGGCCTTTACTCAGAAGTGGATGTTAACAGCCTGACGATGATGATAATGATATTATTTGTTATGTTGTGGCGCTTTAACATGCTCATTGCGGCGGCCAAACGAACAAATTTTGGGAACACCTGTATTAGGCAGATAAGATTTGCATTTAGTGGACCATGCTTTTGATGAGTGCACTAATGCTAATCCTTCTGGCGATATGAAACAAATAAGAATTATTTCATTAAGGTTGCGCATGCCAAGAAGAAACCCTTATAATTTCGTTCAGCAGACTGTATTATCTGTTGCATCTTCGTAGTTCTACCTCACTTTAGACCCATGTAAATCATTATGGGTATTCGATACTGATAGTTTAGCCATTTTCTAATGCCATTTCCAAAATAATAATGAAGGGCTAATTTATTGGGTTTGCAATCGAGACAACAGTGACTAAGCGTGACCGAAAGACACTGTCATAAGCTTAAGCCGTATTACAAAATAAAAATTAAAAAAACTATTTCACTAGTGTAAAGGTACACTGTTGTTAAGCTATTGCACTAATTACGAGTGATTTGCTGCTGTCCGTTGAGGAATTCCGTTATCTATCTCCGAAGTTCTTCATCAAATCTTCACCATTTTTTTATGGGACCACATGGGAAGTATACTCTTTAAAAAAAAGAACACCATCAAATCAGTTCACGTTAAAAAAAACGGAGAAAAAATAAAAACATACGGATCGAATTGCGTAGGTACCTACGGTCGGCCACAGTCTAAGATACCCCATGGTAGCTCTTACCGCGCGCAGCATAAGGGCCCCAATCGAACAAAAATGGGTATCCTAGCGTGTGGCCGACTGTACCTACCTCCTTTTTTAAGTCGATTAAAATAGATACGATTTTGAACTTTGACCAATGCGTTTAGTCAAACCTTTACCTGCTTCGGGCTTTTACATACATTTTATACGCGTATCTTCAACCCGAGGGGCTACCCTTCGTGTGTCGACGACCCCAGTCTTTGTCTAGCACCATGTAAACACGTGCCGCGCCTGCGCGGGGCTAGCAACCAAGTCGCAACTTACATATAATTTGATGACCTTTGGCATGATTGGGCGAGATTGACAGGTCACTCTTATCAGCATTGGCGCCCGCGATCTTATATTTTACGCGTTTATGTTATATGTAAGACGCCAGATTTGTCCAAAGTGTTGAGCAATGCGATCACTTCTTATCAAATGTAAAATATTAAAGCAAAACGCAACTAAAAGTATGGTAGTTACTTATAAAAAATATGTGAATCAGTTACCTAAGTTTATAAATTACTTAAGACTGAAAAGAAAAGTTTCAAAGTAGGTACTTACATTGCATGTGCCAGCACCTCCATATAACATTGTTTAACCGGATCTTGTCTTTCCAACGCAGCTTGATACCTTTGAAACGATTCCATTTGGGCGAGGTTAGCTTTTGTCTGAGAAACAAAAGAATAAAGTGCTACTTTAACAGAGTCCACTTACCATATGCTGTCCAGTCCTATAGTCAGAAGTTAATGTTACTTAATACGAATAAGGTCGTCCCATTTGATAAATTAACGACAAAATTCCTTGAGTTTGTTAGAAACATTTTGCCTTGATACGAAATTGATTGACCCATTATTAAAAGAATAAATATTAAGTATTTATTTTATTTCCCAAGGAAATGAGACTTTTCCGACAGTTTGCTAACTTGCCAGACAAATACTGAGACTGGTATCAAGCCGCCACCGTCAATAAGCAGGCTTAAGTCTATTCCAAATAAATGTCAGATAAGACGCCGCGCCGCCGCAGCAGACTATCTTATCTCCATTTACTACCAATATCATATACCTGAGAACATTAACTGAATTATATCTGAAAGTGGGTAAAAGTCCACTAACTTTTTACTGCAGCTAAAATATTTCATTGTTTCAAATTACATCTGACCTTTTTATCATAGAAATATTTTATCAAGCTATGTTCACAGCATTGATAGAGCCCAGCTATTTAGAAATACCTGTAGTGTACCATATAAATTATAAAATATTTATCATAGTATACCTATAGTATCAGTCTAGTGCTAATATGGCTGGCTTATCAGACGACTGCAGTGTGTGGCAAGGAAATAATTGTGTATAATACTTATTGTTATTAATGTAATAAGCTTTATTACCCCCTGTACTCTCAGACGAAAGTATCAGATAATTCTTTGAGGTTCATTCCATTCAACAACTATTCCTGAAAAGGCAAGCAGGGTCACCTAATAATTTAATTGAGCCCACATAATACTCTGACATTGACATTCCATACAAGTCACATGATCCTGATACCATTGAAAGGGATCGCGATAGATTCGAAAGTTATACAATTAAGCCCAGGATCCTATTTTGCACCTCTTTTTCTTATAGGTATTATTTAAGTTGATGGATGAAATGCAATAAATTTATTTTATAGTTGCTCTGCTGATATTATTATAAAAAATTGTTATCAATTAATTTTATTGACTAATTATTTTGGCAACTCAGTTCAATTGCCCTTGAACTATGACCAAAAGTTTAATTGCGCTTCTAGATAATACAATATCTTCAGCTTTTAAAAATAAAGAATTTAACCAATCTACAACCAAGTGTACAGTGTACAGGCTACAAGTGTACATGTCCCACTAAAGTGTACTTGGCAAAGGCCTTCTCTCAGAGAGTGAGTTCAGGCTTAACACTTTCGCGGACTAGCGTATGCTATAGCATTTGTGACAATAAAAAGAACAATAGATCATGTGTGAGTGTCCGTCCACGAAAGTGTTAATCACCATGTGTGCCCTGAGTTTTGTAGCTTGAAGAAACATTCTTAGTAATAAGCAACACAATACCCTACATTATACCTATTCTGCATTGCATACTACTATGATATACAAATGTTTTAATTTGCCAAACATTATTTTATATTCATGGCTTGTAGCATAATAAACTTTATTTTCTTTCTTTATAAAGTAAATATTACATTACAATGGGACTGCCTAGCATAAAGAGCCTGTACAATATTGACAGGCAATTAATACACTCTCCTTTGAATAAGAAGAATACTACAAATTGATAAAGTTATGTATTGTTTTGTTTGTGCAAACGTTCACACCTGACTGCTGCCTTTAGTAATGGAAAAACAACTCATTGAAGTCACTTTTGCTGATTCAATTTTGCTATTGACGAAGCTAGCTTTATTACTCAATGTGGTTTTTCAACAGCTTTATAAGCCACTATCTTTTGCCTGCGAATTCGTCCAAGCAGAATAAAAAATAGCCTGATAGCACTCGGTGATAATTTAGCTTTCCATTTGTGAAAGAAATAAAAAAATCGGATGAGCGGTTTTGGAGATTACCCCCTACATACAAACTTTTCCTGCATTTAATGTTGATATTAAATCATAACAACATCAACTATTTTAGTGTCAATAAACGAAATTATTACTTTGAAACAAATTATCAGAAATTGTAATACCATCCTTTTGCTGGTTTCCTCAAGATTGATTAATTCTAGCAAGTAAAGGTTTGCAAGAGTGGTGTAAAAATGTGAGATTATCACACATAAACTAGAAGTATTAAATGATAAGTCCTAAGCTAAATTGTATGAATGAATTAAAGTAATTTATAAGTTGAATTGTTAATTAAATGTTTTATAGAATTTATAATGAATTAATTTTTAATATTTTGTGACCTTTTATGTTTCAAATCATACTCATGCATGAGCACTAATAATAATTATACTCGAAGGTTAATGTTGAATTTTGAAAATTGCTACCTTTTATAATATTTTATCTAGTTAAGTTATTTTATATTTTATCTTATTTTATTTTATTACATCCTTTAAATTTAAATTTAAAATTTGTAGTGGATTGAATTATCTGTAATAAAGAATTATTATTATTATTATTAGCATAATGTGATGCTTTGTTCTATTAATAGTGTCGTCTTCCTGGTTTATATTACTATAAACATAGTAAACAAACAATAATAGAAGTACTTACAGAACTGAATACTAAAGATATAATGTAAAGATATAATGTACTCAATACTGTCTATTATCAATAATTATTATTATACAAATTATACTTTGTAGCTCATAATCAAATCGGTTCAAAATAATCAAAACATGCAAAATATTTACAACTCGAAGTACCTACCCACCCATAGAATAGCATATCAGCAAATGACCTATGTCTTCTACTCAGGCCACAATGACCTTCTCTTATCTTTGCAGACAGTCCAATGGAAACATACACGTTTCCTCGTTGTTTTATTGTTGGATAGAATAAAAAAAATACTAAATTGTTTCCATGCAAAATTGCAACTTTGTCCTCTCATCAAATTGCTTATTCTTATACTTATTTTTAGGACTATGTAGTAGATAAACAAAAAAAAAGAAACAAACCTGTACGCCAAAGTCATGCATCTGAACAGCTTTGTTAGTGATGTCTCAATAGACAGTAGTTGTTGATGTTGTTGATTATCAACTATTTCGAAGGGACGCAGCGGCACTGGCGCGCGCGGGACAAACGTGGCGACCACCGTATCCTTTTGCGTCTCATCAGGCACCGGGACTGCCAGGTCGTCGAAATCATCTTGTGCCTCTGCTTCAAAGTGCGACACCATGAAGTGTCCAGAGTGGATTGTCTCCTTCCCTGGCCGAGTCTGACGCCTCTCAACGTGCGTCATCTTACACCACCTTCGGCCACAACTTCACAGAACTTTATTTATATGTTTTCACGTTTGTTTCACTTTTATTTTATCAACTTTTGGACTTGAACTTGGCCATTATTTTCACTCCACATTTGTTTTACAAATGAGTGATAAAAAACGTAATATTATCTGCTTGACGTTTAATTTCAGTGTTACCAGGTTTAAAAAACAAGTGTAATCCAAACAACTCTTATTACACGTTCGGATTTGGCTTGGCTGTATGAGTTTGTATCTTTGCCTTCCCATGGAAAAGTAAACTTGTCAGTTTTTGTTGTCTTGTCAATCGTCAGCTGATATTTTTTTGCGCCAAAAAGTAAAAATCCCATAGCTTGGCTTTAGAAATACTAAATAAAATGAATTCGCCATCAACTCGTTCGTCACCTTCCTATCGGAACATTAGGCTAAAGAATAAACAGTCGCCAATTGAAATAAAGGATAAATTACGAAAGGTACATACTTCGGTCTCGTGTTTATTTCGTGATATCAATGTTTAGGTGCTCTCATCATGTTTATCGACAATTCATCCTTTCATCCATCCACCTATTTACAAGACGCTTGTAAATTTCATTCCAGAGTTACAAGGAAAAAGTCCACAGCTGTCGGAACATACTCATCAACTCCTTACGGGGAGTTATCAACGAGAACAATGTCCGTAGCACATTGCAGGAAATTTACAAAAGCACATTTAATTTCACCGATGACGACACGACAGTCGAAGAGGAGAAGATGCTTGCAGAAATTCAAGAAGAGCTTGTAAAGGAAGAGCTAGATTGGTTTGTTAACTTAAGCTTTGTTATTTTAAAATAATTGTGTGCTTTTGTACAAGAATCACATGTTCATTAAATCTGTTATACAATGTTTCAGGTGGTTGGAGGAATATGAAAAATACCACACAGATAACATTGACTGGAATGCCATTGAAGCCGAAAATGTGATATGCCCAGTATGCCAGAAGGCTAACTTTATTTCGGACAACAGTACATTATCATGCCCCTTGTGCAATATTGAAATAAAAACTGAGAAAAATTTGTCTGAAGTGAAGAAAATAATCTTCAATTCAGTCGAGAAGCATGGCTCAAACTGCAGCAATGACACACAGTTCATTGCCATACCAGATACCATTGGCACTCATATTTACCTAATGTGTAGCAAGTGCAATGATATGCAGATCATTGTCTAATAATTCACTTCAACAGTTGAGATTGTTATTTAATTATATGCCCAACCCAAACTGTTTCTGTTGTCCCATGATTTGTAATTTAGTATCATACGCCTCGAGGGAAGCCAGTCGCCATGCTGGTTTTAGAATGGCAACCCATTCAGACGCACTCTTGTGGTGAAACAGGGAAAACTAATAAGTATAAAAGTATGCTAAAAGCTATTTTCTAATTCTTCATTATTTTATTACCTACATTTTGCTAATAATAGATTATTACCAGAATTTATATGTGGATTGTTGATTATAGTTACATAACAAAAATACACTTGATTTATTTAATTGTATTATTTAGGACTGGTTTGGGGTCAAACCCCATGCAAAACTACCAATGAAAATAATATCTTCTGTTCTAAGTCTAAATAAATAAAAATAGATGGAAAAAATTAATAAAAAACAGTATTACAAAATAAAAAATGACCTTTTAATTCATGAAGCTTGGTAACAAGGTATAATTATGTAAATTACTTATTACTTTCTCATATTATAGTCGGGTTAGAACATTCTTATTACATGTGATTAATTCCTACCAATGGTAACTTGTATAAAATGTACATTGATATAATATATAAAACAGTACCATTATTTTACCGGCAGCGCTTTTGTAGTCCTTAGAATAAAGTGGTCATCTATCTAAAGTAATTTAATTTCCCTAAGGCCTGCAAACAAAATTGCACCATAAAGTTTGGGAGTTCAATACAAACCGTTGTGAGTACACAGATCCATTCCATCTGCTGAGTACAATACAAAGGAACAAACAAAGTATTAGATAATTTTGTACAATTTGTTACAAGTAAATTATGAGTAACATACAAACAAGCTTGTATGATAAAATGTAAGAAGTAAAATCGTAATTATTTTTCAATTACTATTTTTACATAGTATTGCCATTTGTTTTTTTAATATTCCTCAAAATCATATGCATTAATCAAGATTCTAATAAAGGGAACATGTTATTATGATTTATGCAATTACTTATTAAACTCCAAAGTATCTTTAGTTATATTTTAAATGCCTAAGTACCTACTACCCAACAACGTTATTATTTAAACGCCAGTGGTCCCGCAGCCCAGTGGGGCGTTTGGCCCGAGCAAAGCCTCATCCTCGGCACTCGGCCCGCGCCCTTGGCCTCGGCCCGCACCCTCGGCTTCGGCCTCTCCAGAACGAGGCTCATTTGTAACCGGAGCGGGTTGTCTAGTGCCCCACCAGGAGAGGGACGAGTTTATTTAACTATCTCATACATCTAAAATTACATTTTCGCGTCCGGTGAAGTAACGACAGTTCAATAAATTGTTAGTGAAGTCAGGTGAGGAAGAAGTCTACAGAGCAAGTCGAACATATACATTTTTGCGCTGCAAAGCACTGGTTATAATAACGATCTTGGCGCAAACAAAAATTATGCCTGACCTTATCATAAGGGAAGAACTTTATTTACTTAGCTGCTTTCTGGGATTCCATTTTATTGAACAAATCGTACTGGGAAAACTTGCATGATTTTGCGCCCATAAGTTACTGTGTTTATCACTCATTTATCAGTCTCGAAACTACTTAGTGCTACTTATGTCACCATGCTCAAATTAAGTTTTAAAGTTGGTGTTTCAGTTGCTCTTATTTTACAAAAGGTTAGCAAATAATTATATCCTAAATAGAGATATGGATAGAAATTAAATCTCTCTAAAGCGGGAACAATAAAGGAGGACGACATTCAAGTTCACAATAAATATGTACTAAAATAAATGCACAGTACCTACAAGCAACCCTAGCACCGGCCGCGAGAGAATAATTTTCCACACACATCGTGTTGTTGAGCTATTAACTTACTATATAATGGGCAGCCCTTGCACGTCCATGAGGTCTTCCTGTTGAGCGTTGGACTGTTGGGCGTGCGAATGCGCGTGCGCGTGGGAGTGGGCGTGGGAGTGGGCGGGCCCGAAGGGGAGCGGCGCGGCGAAGGGATGCTGCTGGTGCGGCCGCGGCCGGCGCGGCGAGCGCGCGGTGATCACGCGAGGCTTGTGGATCTCGTCCATCACAGACGGCGCCACGTACGTGAAGCCCTAACAACACACAATACACACACTTGGTTAAAATACTTCGATCAAGGATAAAACTAGATACAACATAGAACTCTGAAATGTGTCTGGAAAAATAGATGTCCAAACTGCCTTTGGGAGCTTATTTGCTCGTAGTCTATGCAATTAAAGTAAAACTGTACACTAATGCAATAAGGTTGACATTCGAATATTAGACGTATGGTCGAAATGATGTTTCGTATTGTTCTATTGCTGATATCATTTGTTTCTGTGGGGACAAGTTTTTATTGTGATTTTATACGTAATGCGGATTCTATGGGATTTAGTTCGGTGTTAAAATACTATGCAGCAGCCCTATATGGAGACTTTTAATTAGTTCGTGGCAGTACTGCGCCAAAGAAAGACTCCTCAAAGTTTGGCTAATCGATGAAAAGTCACCTGTAGTACGATAATGACCTATAATGGAACTCGTAAAAATTTCTTAGGATTTTATCCCAAAACTTCAAAGTTTTTTAAACATATGACATGCTTGCGATTAAGGCATTGAAGCTTGTTTTATTTATGTAGAGTACATTGACTAGCATTCTGAGATTAGCAGAGAGGTCAAAGGGTGTTAAATCGGAAAATGATATTCCCAAGTGAAAAAGATGAGTCTATTTAAAGATGATTTTGCAGCTTTAGGCAGTTAAGTCCGCTTCCCCTTCTACAGATAATGTACGATAAGCTTGGCATATTAATTACAGAGCGATAGTGATGATGAGTGTTATTGGCTGCCAACACGAAATCTGATGGATATGCAAATATATTAAACATGGGCAATATTGATAAATTATAGGCTCCATCATGCCAGTTTCACCGGATCCGGAATGACGGCGATGCCTAGCACTGGATTCCGTTGAAAAGGCTCTCCGACCTCAAGTTGATGCCAGTGTTGAGTATGGAAGGGTTTCCGTATACGCGGCAGCGGCATCGCAACGCATCGACGAGCGTTTTCGTCCCACGTCAAGTAACGCCATCTTGCTTTATTTCAATGCGTAAAGCAATATGGCGCTCCTCGACGCGAGTTGAAAACGCTACCGTTTTAGTGCACAGTAGTTGGCGCCACCGTCGAGTAAGGTCAAGTTATTTCGGACGTAAAAAAAGTTTCTTCTTCTTTTATCTATTTACTCCTCCGTCTGGGGCTGACACAATGGCTTTCCATTTGTCTTTGTTCATGGCTAGGGAGGGCAGCTCTGGCCAATTTGCTCCCTTCTCTTTCGTCTCAGAGAGAACGGATCTCTTCCACGTCTGGGACGGTCTTCCGGGTCGTCGTGAGCCTCCGGGGGGTTTCAACCCGAGAGTACTCGAGAGCCACCTTCGGGATGTGGTGATCGGGCCTACGCAGGGTATGTCCCAGCCAACGCCGTTTGCGTTCCGTGATGTCTTGGGCTACGGGTTTTGTTTGGTGATCTGCAGCAGTTCGGCATTTGAGATGGTGTTGGGCCAGTGTCTTCGGAAGATGCTTATTAGACAGTTGTTGACGAAGACCTGGATCTTGTGTGATACAGCTTTTGTGACCTTCCAGGTTTCGCAGCCGTACAGTAGGGCCGTTTCCACGTTGGAGTTGAATAAGCGGATCTTCGTGGTTCTAGAAATGCTAGGACTTTTCCAGATGTCCAGATTCCAAGAGTTGGGAAAAAAAGTTTACCTAGGTACATTAAAATCATATTTAATACCTAACCAAAAACTGTACTAATTAAACACATCGACCAAGCCCCGTGTTGTTCGAAAAAAATCAGAACAACATTTCCAATTAGAAATAAACCAACGCAGCGTACAAACTGACATTTCTGACCTTACGCAACACTAACGCCCTTAGCGGCAAATCCAAGCGCGGTAGGTCTCATTCCGACCCTCGATCATGGCAGACATGCTTTGCTAGATGTGTTGAAGCTAGCATCTCACCTGGAACATCATGTTGGCACTGGCGCTCAACGTCGACTCGTCGGGAGAGTCGATCGGCGTCTGGAGCGTGAACCTGGTGTCGAACTGCGAAACGTCGTCCTCTCCCGCCTGGGGAATTATACAAATGATGTATACTTTTGTTCAGGATATTGTTCTGACAGGATCTTCTGGAGGCTACCCCCAGCGCGCGCTTTCGACACGATACGGGCTGAGTTTTCAGTTTGTCTGATCTGCTCAAAGATCGTACAACTGCAGTTCTTTGTTAAATACATTCCTTAACCACCTAATTACAGTCTTTTTGAATGTTCTGAAGTTGGAGACAGGAGCCACCTTCGAATGCCAGAGAAGATAGTTGGAACTTTTGAAAATTTAAGATGCGACTGTATGAGTTTTGACAATTGTGGACGATAAAACGCGTAACAAACGTACTAGCGCCTCCTTGTACTACGGGGCCTGCTTTAACGTATCATATGAAGCTATCGCGCCAAAATTTTCCTTGACGAAAGATTTATTTTTATTTTTTGCCTCGTCTTGGGAAACTTATCTAAACTCGCCTCCTTCCTCATCATTGGCATTGCATCCATTACGATTTTGCGGTTCTATTGAAGCAATTTTTAAATTGGCTATATAAACCAATTTTAAGTAAGTAAGAAAGTAAGTAAAAAGTTTATTCACAAATGGAACGGCAGGCCCTGCCGCACACCGAGCACACATGGGACCCCACTGCTGGTGGGTTGATGGGTCGTAGGTGCCTCCTGGCTCCTTTTCTCGGCCAGTACGGAGCATCGTGCTTCATCGCAGGTTTTGAGGGTGTTTAACGACCCTCCTACGACAGGACCTCGCTGTAACGCTCTCAAACTAACCAGTTTGGGTTTGATGGGTGGCTCGAGTCTACGTGCGAAGACGTCGTCCCAGCGCACGTGTTTGAAGAAGGGATGTCCGCGCACGGCGGCGGCCCCGTTGGCGCCCAGCCGCTGCGTCTCCGACCGCTTCATCAGCAGCCTGATCAGCTGCCGAGCGTCGTTTGTGAGGTACGCGGGCAGTGCTAGCTTGCCCTTTAGGATTTTTTCTATTGTTTTCGTTCGGTTGTCGCCGGTGAACGGTGGCTGGGGGTAGGGAAACGAAATTAAGTAAAGTTATGTGTTAACAGCCGAAAACGAAATAACAATGGGAGCATGTCACCAGTGCATTATTGGACCAAAAAATATTTTAATACAGATTGATTTTAATGTTTTTACAAGGATATAAGCACCATTTTTGAGCATTTAGAGGGCCCTTGGTGGTGGCAGACGTGTGACCACGAACTACGGCAATTTTACAAACAATAAACAAGCTAATCAACAAATTTTTTAAACCAGAGTTTTGATGTATATCCAGTGCCTGTGTTAACTTGTGTGAAGTCACTTACTTGGCCAATCAGCATGTCGTACATAAGGGCACCCAAGCTCCACCAATCCACTGCTTTGCCATGGCCACTCCTTGTTAATATTTCTGGTGCCCTGGAGGTTTAAATTAAATCAGTTATTTGATCTTTAATGCATTATGAATAGAGGACAATGAAAAACTAAGTTAAAACTTACATGTATTCTATTGTGCCACAGAAAGTGTGTGTGACAATTCCTTCTTGAATATGTTCCTTACATAACCCAAAATCTGTCAGCTTGACATGGCCTTGCGCATCAAGCAGCACATTCTCTGGTTTGAGGTCTCTATAAATTATTCCTAAGCTATGCAAGTGTTCTAAAGCCAGTATTATTTCTGATAAGTAGAAGCTGGAAAAATAAAAACACAAATGACATTATCAGGGTCAACTTGTAATGAGTGAGTGACTCATTAGATTGTGCAAAGTGAATATTTACCAAGCTGTGTCCTCTAAGAAGATGCCTTCACGTTCGAGATGCATGAATAGCTCACCGCCACTCAAGTATTCCAAAATTAAGTATAACTTTCCTCCGGTTTGGAAAGCATACACTAGTTCTACAATAAATGGGTGCTGAAAAGTTTATGGCAGATTATAATAAGTTCAAATATTTTATAATACTGCACATGAAATAAGTGTGTTGTAAATAAGTACCTTTACTGCTTCCAGAATATTTCTTTCAGCTTTAGTGTGGGCGGTATCCTTTTGGTTGCGTACTATGGAAGCTTTCTTCAGGACTTTCATGGCAAAGTGGGCACCTGCATCGGGGCCTGTGATTTTACGGACTTGGAACACCTTGCCATACCCTCCTTTTCCAAGCACCTTGCGTAGTTCAAAATCTTGAGGTCCAAGACGTTTGCATTGGCCGGGGTTCACATTTTCTTCAGATAGCTGAATAGTTTCACTATCTTCGGACCTGGATGAACATATATTTTTTTTATAATGGGCCGCCTCACAAAAATGTTTAAAGTAGCTTTTTATCTCAGGCAGCTACTAAAATAACTTTGATAACATTATCCAAGTTTTATCTAACAATCTAATAGTCTATCTTTGACAAGTACTTGTGACACTTACTCGACTATTGTATTAAATTGGAGTTCAGGATCATAATCCACCTGCAAAAAATAACAATATTGTCAAAGTAATAAGTAGAAATATACAGATAGATACTTATGTGAAACTATATGGATACAGTTTTTAACAATAAATTGTAGCATTGAATTAACTAGGAACCCCAGTCACTGGACAAAAGGAAAAGGCAATTTTTGTTAATAAATAAAATAAAGCAGTGATCTATTTATTGAGTTGTGTTTGTAGTATTATTATATCATTTACTTGCTACATTTAATTATAAGGTGAAAGAATATAGAGAGTGAGATATCTCTACTGAAATGAGACACAATCAATGGGGCATTAGGATGGGAATACATAGAAATCCATAAAAATGGCTATGTAAATAAGATCTTATTTTGATTGAGTTACTTCACAAGCATGTGATCTTAGTATTCAAGTGTAGCTAAAGGTTTTCTTTCATATAAAAGTTTAATTCACAGGGAGATGAATAACTGACAGAACAAAATGGATCTTAGTGACAAGATACGGAGCAACGTGGGATTTCATCTGCAAATTGTGTCAGGTTTAGTGCGATGTTTATCCTTGACCACACGTCTGCTCTGAATAACGCAGTTGTTAGGTTATTACCGAATGTTAAGTTGTGCATAACCGTGCGAACTATTGTATATCATGGCGTGGCATCGTACCCACCTCATCGATTTCAATAATATCATCATCATCGGAGTCCGCGACTGTAACAGTATCCACATCTAAATCCAAATCGAAAACACCTGCCATATACGATGACATTTCAGGAATATAACATCAGCGTTCGAAACTGTTTTTCGTAGTGAGGACCACTCAACGATATACTTTTGTACTTAAGTTATTTGATATTTATTTAGATAACAAGTGATTTTCTCCTTTTTTATCAATAAAAATATACGAAATTATACGTGCGCAGCCAGCAAGACCGCTTCTGTCATTTTCATTGAATGAATGATTTCAAGTTCATTCATTCATTTTATCTTTATTTGTAACGCTACTCTGTGAAGAGAAGCGACTACACGCTCAAACTTGGTAAAAAAGTAACAACGGAAACGGCTTATTTTATTTTTATGAACGAACCGATAAAAAAAAGTGACGTCAAGGTTTTCATTCAGAAACCCAATTTTGTTTTATTTCGTCATACATTTAATTTAATTTAATAATTTTAATACGTAATCAAAAGTTTTTAAAATAGCTAAAAATACCTAATAGGTAAGAGGTTCATACCTACAAAAATTATTAGGTTTGTTTACAGCTGTAATAAAAATTTAACCCAACTGTCAAAATTATAGTAAAATGTAATAACTGGTTTTTAAACGCAATTTTAATGAGGGTGTGTGTAAACAGGTACAGATATTTGTAATTTTCGTCTTTTTTGCCAATAAAAGGCTTTCGAAGTAGATTTGTAACGTAGATTTTCTACATTTAATACCTTACAATGATATAAACTGTTACAAAATAACAGTGGACTGATCCTGAATTCAATGGCCAATGACGAGAGTAGTTTCAAGAATACCGATTCTGGTGGTTCTTTCAAGAGTTTCAAAAAACAAAGGAGTACTGGCGATTTAGGTAAGTGATTATTGACTAATCGATATTCCATTTAATTTATTTACCTTCGAAAATACACTCGCTACCTAACCTATCATTGTAGAGAGACAAATTAACCTGTGTGTATCAATAGTCAAGTAACTTACAGCTACTTGAAACCAGTAATTATAACATCTATAAAATAAAATAGAATATAAACAACAATAGAAACAACTTGGATCAAATATGTGGTAAAAAGTACTATGATCATCATGGTGATGATGAAAATATAGTTTGTATCATTGGTAGTTATGCTTTAACAACTCTGAAATCTAGCAAAAGCCTTGATAGGGTATTGATTAAAAACAAGCTGTTGATAAATAATTGTTAGTCATTTGTACTCAATTAAATATTGAAAAGACTGAGGTAAGTTTACTCAAATAACTTAAGTTGGGCTACCAGCGAGTAACTCGAGTTGAAAATTCCAACAACTGAGTTGACACCGACAGTGGGCGCGAGGGAGCTGACTCGTGAGTGTGACTGAGTCAGTCAGTACTACGCGATGGAGCTGTGTTTCTGTAAGAACAAATGGTATATTGAGTGAGTCGACGCAATGCAACCAAGCCATGTGTCAGAGAGAGAGTGTTTCAAGTATTACAAAAACTATCTTCCTTGAGTCCGGTGTCAAAACCAGGTGACCAAAACTAACATCCTGTATTTTTTGCTCTATCGCAAAAACGGTAATACATACAAACATCAAACTTGGTATCAATGTCGGGCTTATTTTATAGTATAACAATCAACAAATAATTTAAAAAACTGTCAAACGCGAGTCGGACTCACGCACCGAGGGTCCGAATGCTCGCACTTGGTGCGGAACCCTCTGTGCGCGTATCCGACTCGCACTTGGCTGGATTCCATTTTTTTTTTCTTGGATGGAAGAAAGTTGTCGTTTATAAGATGGCAACACTGGTAAAAAAAGTTGAACTGACAGAAGTGATAGACTGACAAGCACTTATTTCTAAAATAACCTAACTTCAAAACTAAAATAAATACAAAAGTATACAAACAAACAACTGAAATACCGAAATCGTTATTCGTAAGTGACTGGTCACAACAATGGATTTCAAACTCGAAGAGAGCACGACGGAGAGGCTGCCGCGCCCACTACAACAGATTGTAGACAGAATTTTGTCACAAAGTGATTCACCTGACTCCTTGCCAAAGGATTTGTTCTTCATACTCCTCATTGTCCTAATGGTCGAGAACGGATTTCTGCTCTTTGAAAAAGACGCCGAAATAATAGACCCAGCATCAGTCATCGACCTGCAAAAACTACGCAGTTGGAAATTACAAGAAGGCATCTATGAAACACAATTTATTCTGAAGGGATTCAGTCATTTACCACTGAAACTGATTGTCAGTCCACTGGGAGCAACAGTTTTAGTTAATGCAAATGTAGAAGGATTAAGGGAAGAGATATACTCTGTGTGTTTGCCAGTCAGCCGTTATGTGGTGTCCCCACAGGCCTCAACGGTACCAATGATCTTTAGAGACTTGAAGCACCTTTCTCTAACTTTCAAGAACAAAATCATCTCTGCTGTTAAAAGCAGAATATTAAGTCAATGTGGCTACCCAAGTGCAAGCCTTATAGGGTTACCCGATGAGTTGTTAAGGACAATAATCATGAATCTTCCCATAGTGAGCGTAATTAATTTAAGAAGATCATGCCAAAGGTTGAATGCAGTATTCGACAATCAGGCAGTGTGGCACAAATTATTTAAAAGAGATTTCAATAGCAATGTGGACAGTGAGGATTGGATTAGTTTGTATAAACATACTTATAAACTGCAACAAGATGGCATTATAAGAGGTCGGAGACATCATGCAGCAGGCTCTCTTCACGATTACATGGACCATTCAGACTACATGTCATATGTTGACAATCCAATGTGGGATGCACTGTGAAGCAGAAATTATTTTTCTTGGTTCCACTTAATGTAACATAATTTTGACTGAATGCTAAGTACTATGAACAATATGGTGTTAGAAAACAACATGGACCAGATTGCAATGTTCAGCAGCTTGTGGCATGAATAATTTAAGACATTTCAAAACTTCAGCTCCTTGAGAACTGTATTTCGTATGGACAAATGTTGTAAACACAATTCTTCTTTTGACAGCGTAAAAAACTATGCAACAGCAAATTGAGTCAAATGTACCTTTTTTACCAACACATAACAGCCTTGTAAACCATCAGTCTTTGCTTACTATTTATGAATAAAATGTTTTTAGAAGTTTTATGTTTCATTTAATTATTTAACTTTCCACTTAGGATGTAGGTGATTTGGCTACCCCTTGAGGTGATCTATCTCTGGATTTCTCCTTGATATTTGACACAATATTTTGGGGCACCCTATATAAGTATACAAACAAATACATGTCTAATTGCATTTTGTGACAAATTTATTTAAATCTGTTACTGATCGATCAGAATGGGATTTCACTCAATAAAACTCGTCATCTCCATTCACGATTCATTATTGGAAGAGTTTCTACAGTGGGGTGTGCTTTTTTTACAGGTGAAAATGAAAACAGAACTCATTTAAGCGTGCCACCGATCGGGAAAGGCGGGAGGCATCTGTCCATACCATTTGACTCTACAACTGCCAATGGCGATATAAGTAAGTTTGTACATTATAATATATCCTATCATTTTGCCCTCATACCTTCGTACTTTACGTAACATAGACACGGATCAGAATGCCGCGCACGCAACATCAATGTAAACCTTGTACTAACTTCAATCAACAATATTGTTAGAGTTCTTTGTATTATTAGTATTACCTATCTATAAATCTTTGTCATCGCGTACGATACCACCACCCCAGTATATCAAGTAAGTTTAATGCAGTAATACAGGTACTTTAACTCACAGTAGGCTTCCAATATGTTACCTTACAGTAGGTACGTCTTTCTACTATTTACCTAACTCTAAACGAAACAACACATTCAGCAGCTATGATAAAGGCAGCCCATAAATTATATACGTTCGTAACGTTTAAACACATGCATGCATCATAGACAATTCATCCGCGTATCCTATATGTATCGTCCTCTTTTTGCACCGCGTACATTATATAAAGAGGTACATTTGTTGTAAATCGGATGGACGCGGCTCGGCGTTCGCAGGCAGGCAGGGAGATTAGAGGGTGCGAGGGGCGAACGTGCGCGCGCGAGATGCGCCGCGCAGCCTCCCTCGCTGCCGACGACGCCGTGGCTACGTTCGTTGAGTAGTCGCGTCTCCCGCACCGCGAGGTGGACGCTGCGCGATCGTTGGCTAGGTGGTCGTGCCCGGGTGCTTGCGAGGATGGCCCGCTGAGTAGCGCGCTGGAGGGCCCGTGGGCGCGGCGCGACCGGCCGCCCTGGCGGTGCTACGGCTCCATGCTAACCCACAGCCGATCCGACGGCGATTTCCCAATATATACGAGAGGTGAGCGCCTGACACTCTGTTGTGGTTGTTTGTAGACACACTTAAGTGGTTTTCGGTGTTCACGCTCAACAAACATGCATGTTCAATAGTCCTATAGAGGATAGAGTTCATAGTCATGTCGTTATCTCAATGTAGAGTCGGCGACTTGCCCGATGGAGTGTCCAAATTGATCCAATAGGTATCTATAAAGCGCTCGCTCGACATTGTAAATGTCCACCTATTCTGGCAATCTATCTCCTTATGTATGATAATAAGATACGACAGATATGGGAACCAGCCAGGGGCGTGAGAGGCGATTGCCCCAGTGAAGGAAAGATTTCAGAATCGATAATGCGTGCCGGTGTTTATCACCAATGAATTCAATTTCCGACGCTCTACTGTCGGTCGCCCGTTTCACACTGTGCATACTGATGTCGGATAGTCAAGTGTGCGTAGCGTTGCATGATTCTCTAGTTAGAGAATTATAATTTTATAGACAGCACTTCTGAGATGGTAGTTGAGTAGTTTCACGACATCTTAGCTTCATACCCATCCATAGATATTAGAATAATTTTATTGAAATAAATTTGAAAATCTTATCCACCTCTAAAAGTTTCTTGGCCGTAATTGTCCACGTCTTCATGGCGACAAGAAATTATAAATGTGGCATGCCATGCGAGAGCCTCAGGTCCTCTTATCCTGATGGCTAATATTATTTTGTCTGGTCCAGTGGCGTGACTTACATAGATTGGCGACAAAGTTTAGGCTCCGCCGCGTACATTATACGCTACGCAGCCTATGGCTTGAACCTATGGCTGGCTAACTTTCTAGGGCAATAGGCAGCTATTTATAAATAAAGCCTACACGCTCCCCCACGTCTGAATCACCTTGCCCAGTGACTAGTGATGTACGCTTGGAAACATTGCCACTCCCGGCAATGTTTCCACTGGAAACATTGCCGGAAAGTTTCCGAAACTTTCCCAATGTTCCCATAAATTCCCAGTAGTTTTTTTGTTTATAATTCATGCTTATTCTTGAAATATCGCGTTCGTTAATCACGTGACAATGCATAAGCGTCTTTCCTTACAGTGTTGCCATATAGAAACTGCATAAAATGGGTATTTTCTTTAAAAAATCCATGAAATCCCTACTTATTGCCAATAAAAGTGAATTATTCATATGATTTACATATATTAGTGAAGTCAATCATGCTGATTCTTGAAATATCGCGTTCGTTAATCACGTGACAATTCATAAGCGTCTTTCCTTACAGTGTTGCCATATAGAAACTGCATAAAATCGGTATTTTCTTTAAAAATTCCATGAAATCCCTACTTATTGCCAATAAAAGTGAATTATTCATATGATTTACATATATTAGTGAATTCAATCTTCAATGAAACTCAGAGTTATTGTGTTTTTTTGTCTTCAACCATTGGCTACCGATGTTATGCTCCTTGACAATGGTCAACAGTGGGCTGAATTGATTGACTGATCGCGGGTTTCTATAATATTCCAAATTATTAATACTAGTAGTTCGCCCCGAACTGTAAACTCGGGATGTATAGGTACATTTCCCCAGGTAAGCCATGAAACTTGGTAGATGAATGAATTAGACGACGGGGTACTCTAAGAAAAAGGCTCGACGAGATCTACCCGATAAAAGTATCAAAACTTTAACCGTCCATATCTCCTAAACGGCTAATGCTAGACCCATGTTCATGGTACTCTAAGAAAAGGGCTCGACGAGATCTACCCGATAAAAGTATCAAAACTTTAAGTGCCCATATCTCCTAAACGGCTAATGCTAGACCCATGTTCATGGTACTCTAAGAAAAGGGCTTGACGAGATCTACCCAATAAAAGTATCAAAACTTTAACTGCCCATATCTCCTACACGGCTAATGCTAGACCCATGTTCATGGTACTCTAAGAAAAGGGCTTGGCGAGATCTACCCGATAAAAGTATCAAAACTTTAAGTGCTCATATCTCCTAAACAGCTAATGCTAGACCCATGTTCATGGTACTCTAATAAAAGGGCGTGACGAGATGTACCCGATGAAAGTAGGTAGATCTCGTCGAGCCCTTTTATTAGAGTACCATGAACATGGGTCTAGCATTAGCTGTTTAGGAGATATGGGCACTTAAAGTTTTGATAATTTTATCGGGTAGATCTCGTCAAGCCCTTTTCTTAGAGTACCATGAACATGGGTCTAGCATTAGCCGTTTAGGAGATATGGGTAGTTAAAGTTTTGATACTTTTATCGGGTAGATCTCGTCGAGCCCTTTTCTCAGAGTACCATGAACATGGGTCTAGCATTAGCCGTTTAGGAGATATGGGCAGTTAAAGTTTTGATACTTTTATCGGGTAGATCTCGTCGAGCCCTTTTCTTAGAGTACCATGAACATGGGTCTAGCATTAGCCGTTTAGGAGATATGGGCAGTTAAAGTTTTGATACTTTTATCGGGTAGATCTCGTCGAGCCCTTTTCTCAGAGTACCATGAACATGGGTCTAGCATTAGCCGTTTAGGAGATATGGACAGTTACAGTTTTGATACTTTTATCGGGTAGATCTCATTGAGCGAGCATCATGATCACTGTCACTGATTTGATTAGCCTAATAAAGGAATCTCTAAGATTAATGAATAAGCTCTACTAAACTGTTAGTGAGAAGAGTTTAAACCATGTTTAAACTCCGACTGTGCGGGAAGAGTTTAAACTGTGTTATCAATGAGCGTTCTGTAATACCACCGTGAAACCCCCATTTCTTATAAACGACATAAAATGGTCAGCCACACATGCCACCCGTATAATTTTCGATTTATGAGGAAAAATAAAAAAATAAAACATTTTTTTTTCTTCTAAGTTCATGTTATGCGTGTATGCTACGGAACCAACGCTGCGCGAATCCGACTCGACCTTGGCAGGTTAAGGTAGTGTGTGGTTGGTTAGGATTTTAAGTTTTAGCTGTTTAAATCTATAATTTCGTACTTTGTGACATATCATAAAGGGAAACTGTAACCTTTTTAGTTGTTTAAAACGTTGCGGGCGACTGTTCCATTATCTTTATCATAAAATTCATCACAACACTATACAAGATCATCGATATTTGCATAAATAATGGTAAAGTTTACCAACAAATATCCCGAGAAAGATTGCTTGGAAATTTTGCCGGAAATAAACTGGAAACATTGCCAGGAACATTGCCGGGAACATTCCCAATGGGAAACATTGCCGGAAATAAACTGGAAACATTGCCGGAAACATTCCCAATGGGCTGGCAGTTTTCAAAGTTATGGGGTTTTTATTGATAATTTATTACCTGGTGTATAGAGAATCCAAAATCATGTACAGTTCAGCAAACAAATATTGGAATATCTCAAGATTTGAGCAAAGTTCCCAGTAAATTCCCAGTTGGGGAACATTGCCGGCAATGTTGCCGGCAATGTTTCCAGCGATTGGGAATGTTCCCGGGAACGGTACATCAATACCAGTGACCATACCCTTCATCAAGTCAGGACTGCACTGTGATCGTCCAAGCAGCTAATATTTTATCTCGTGTAGCGCAAAATTATGTTTCAGTACTTTTAAACCTTTCACCTTTAGTTAGGGGTGAACAATCTTTAAATACTTAAATGATAATATTTCAGTGCTAAATTGTATCAGTGTAAGAAGCGTTTTGAAAATGCATTCATTAGATTAGTTAGAATTCTAGTAAGTATAATCCGCGCGGAATGAGAATGGGATGCGACCTTTTGGAACTGAGACGCGCGCGGTAAGCAAACTCGCGTCGATGCAACCTTGTCAAAGTAAAATACAGTATGTTTTCGATTGACTTTGACAAGATTCCATCCCATTCTCATCCCGCACGCATTATACATGAGCAAACGCTTTAATGTTATTTACAATTTGCAGTGTACCTAGACATCCCATCTATATTTTGTTCATGTGTCATAGTAGCATCTACAATTTCATATTGTACCTAGCCAATAGCAATACTAATTGGTCTGGAAACATGGCACGCGTTTCTTGATCTTAATTAAGTTATTTAATAATTATTTTTATCATTTAGGTAGCTCTAGATTTTCTTATCTATTGTAGGTACAACTAACTGTACCTGGTTCCTTCACAAGTTAATTGTAGCACTTCAGCACACACAGGAAAACAATTTGATAAGGCTTCGTTATCACGCCTCCTATCTAATCAACCGATGTGTAGAACGTCTCAGGTAGTTGAATTTCGGTTTTCACGCGAATTAGAACTGTAATATTTGTTTTTTCTTTTGTAAAGTTTCCTATGTTAATATATCTCAAATGGTTTTATGGTTAAGTGGTTGCTCTATGTATCAGATATGGACGATTTAACTGTTAACGCCAAGACGAGGCGTCGACCCATTGACGACGATACAAGGAGTGATAGTGGAGTTATAGACGGGAGCGAAGAGTCCCGTAAGTATTCGAACAGCACTCTACCGAGATGCATCCTGTTCCGCTATCTGATAAGTATGCTTTTACGAGCTTCCACACGTCCAGTATATTACCGACTTATTTTTTGCATTGAGGCAACCCTTTACTATTTGTTGATAGTGCTTTTATGTTTGCCTCTAATTATGTAATTAGTAACCTATATTACCCAAAGTATCGTAATTTGTAATGAAGTGTTCCTTATTGAACTTCAGTATTCGTATCCATCGTAATCTGTCAGTCGTTCGTTCGATACATTAAAAACGTTATCGTATTCGTACCGATCCCACAATTCTCGTTTACGCTACCTGCTGGGTCCGATCCCACTGGCCAATGCACTGTTTCAAACTTATAAAGGTACAAAAAAAGTCGCGCGGGGGGTGCATCAAGGTGCGGGGGGCGAGGGCTGACACCACCTGCCCGCTGCGGTGGGTTCAACACGGGCCCCGAGCTACCGACTCCTTTTATGCTTTTGTCAGCATTGTTGGCATTCGTTCACATGTTACTGCTAGGGCTTCTGACAGTAATGTCTCTCTGCTCTACGGCTGCTCTACATTTGCACGTATTTCAAAGATACGACCTTCGTTTTAAATCAAACGCCCGATTAGCCATGCCATCTTCAGCGGTTGCGAAATTATTTTCGTTGCTCAGCCCAGACTCGGCTTTTGTTATTGTAATTATTTTGTAGTGAGTTCTGCGAACGGAGCAAAACGACGGCGGTGCGGCGCGGCGTTGGGGGCGGGTGCGTTGATGTGACGTGATGTCGGAGCGCGCGGCGCGGAGGCTCGCCGCGAATCGGCGAGGCGAGGCGAGTGCACTGCAACATGCAGAGAGGCAGACGGGGCCCCCTCCAAGCCCCGCGCCCGGCATGCCGCTGCGCGCCAGTCAGCCGGCGCGCGTCTGTCCCGACGCAGCCACTCGTGCCCCGTGCTTTGTGTAGTGCTCCGCGGTCTGTGCTTGTTGTTGTTGTGTTGTGTCGCTACACGGCTGTCCGGCATCATGGCGGCGCGCAGTTGACATGTCGCTGAGCGCGTCCGCCCCGGCGGTGCGCGGTACTCGCACGAGCAGCCTCGACCAGCTCGATTTCCAGGAGCGGCGGCAGCTCATCGCCAGCTCGCTGTCGCTCAGCGACATCCTGCACGTCGGCGCTAAAGAGGTGGCCGCCGTCGCCGGTCAGTACAGAACCTAAGTACAGACACAGACACCGTCGTCGCCGCGCCACCGAGCACGCCCTGTCGCATTCCTCACAATGCCATTGCGAAATCGAAGGCTTATGACTCTTGGCCTTTACAATTACCGAGCAAGAGCAGTGTAGAGTCAATCTAATCTACCGAGTACTTGGCCAGACTCTCATGTTCAGTCGTCGTTTGGTTCACTAGATAAAAAAAAAACGCTTCGTGTACCATCAAGTTATGTGCGCCCTATTGTTGGGACTATATTATGTTTGTGAGAAACGTTTTTATCGCTCTCGAGTACGGCAGGTAGGTCCGCCGAGGTTTCCTGGTCACGCTTCGTTATTTTGTACTATCTCTGGGGAAGAAGCATCTTACCTATTTGAGAGAGAAAAAGTTCGTCTAGACGTAACGTTATGTATGCAAGTTGGTTGCTAATTAGTTATTTTACTTTTTGCCTAATTATTATAACGAGTAAGTAATGGCCATTTTAGGACTTTTCTTTTAGTTAGACAGGTAGAGACATACCTCCTCATATAATTGTATTTTAAGTAGGATATCAGATGTATACACTTCAGTAATACCTAGATACTAGATTAGTTAGACCAATTTCCTTAAATTATTATGTAATTAAATAATAATTATTGTAATTAAGTACCGTAATAGTAGCGTAGTCATACTAGTAATGGTATTGGCAACAAATCAATAGTTCAATATTTTCCTCCTATGTACCATGTTAACAATACGTATTATGTAATAAATAAAAGATTAGTCAGTACCCAGACCTATTTGTGAACTAATAACGTAGTTAGTACTAGGTACAACAACAGCGTAGTGCTGCCAGTAATATTTGTAGGAGCGGTTCAATATTATTGTGGTCACGTGAGATAATAATTTTAAAGTACCATTGGGTAATAGGAATAAAAACCCTTGCGTGTTTATTACACCTACTTATTAGCCCCAAAAAATATAACGCAATGAACGTAATTCGACGTGGGATCGTGCGCGAAAAAACAACTAGGTAAGTAGGTACTCTCGTAGGTCTAGAGATGAATCTCCAAATAAGGCTAAACATACTTTGCTGATAGGTCGTCGATGTCTACCGACCAGGTATCGACTTAACCTTTTTAGAGGCCGTAATCATAAGGTCGAATGTGATCATTTAGAAAATGGAAGAAATCTAGCAGCACGAATGTACTATCCAACAGAGGCTCTTATCGCGCGCAACATAAGTCCGATTATCGAGCAAAAATAAATGTCTCCCGGTGTCGCTGAGTGTACCCTACGGTGAAATGAACACACCCTTGCAACGACCATAAACTGACGCAAACAACGTATCGAACGAATGCCCATGACAATGGTTGTATAGGACTTTACCTACTGAAGATAACCACGAGCCATGTAATGTAGAGACTGAAACGCAGTAAATAAAATAAAACGCGCATTTCAGAGAAACATAGGTTTTACTTTTGGACCTATACTAGTTAATATCAGATATGTGCTCATAAGTTAAGAATTTATCATATACCATTCTGCAAATGTATCTTAATAAACAAATAAATAAATAAATAGATACCGAAATAAATGAAAGTACATATTTTTTTCCATCTTCCAACTTCGCATTACTATCTTTTATGCTCTACATGACAGTGTATTTCATTACAATATAAATAGGACGGATAATGAGATAATATCTGCATATTACTCTCTGTCACAAGTTCATAACTTGATGATGTCACGTTGTTGTACTCGCGTGTGGCACCATTTATAAAACATAACTGTTCTTTTTTAACTTGAGCTTAGATGAAAAACGATTGATCACATTACGGTACCTCCCTCATACCTCCCATTGTATGGCGAATCATTGAACTGATCTGAGTCAGGGACCTTAATTTGTTATTTGATTCAGAAGCAGCTAGTTTTGGGCCCTAACTAAAACAAATCGGTTTACCGATTTGGCTTTGACACAAGCAACTTGGGCGCGGGTCAAAATAAGTTGAATTGCCAACTGGCCGCTTTCCAGCAACATTTGTGATGGAAAGCAGCATCAAACCTGGAGCGTAAGCTCCGTTCAATGCACCTTAATTCGAGCACAAGCACAATATTTGCGACTCCAGGTTGAGTCGCAAATATTGTACTCTACATCACACACACCCTTTTGGTTGGCGACTCGACGCGCCTTGGCACCCGCTAATTGAAGTCAATAAAGGCACTGATGAAGTCACAAAAGCATACTTATGTGCTGATCATTTGTATATCAGTGTGATTAGTAAGAGCGACTCTTGGGAATTGAAATGTTTTATCGGGGTCTTGGATGTAAATGCGTCAAAGTTAAAGCTTACTTTGATGGGACCTAAATCTGACACATTCAATCCAGTCCACTTGTAACTAAGCTTCTCAGCACTTGTAATGATTCTTAAAGAATGGTTCGAGAGATATGTGGTTCAGGAGAATGCTACACATGCGTGGCAAGGAATGCTTGCATGCGGGCGCGAGGATTACACGCAGAGCATGCTAATCAAATATTTATAATCCTAGTGGTGCTTGAAGGTGCCTATTAATCATAAGGCGTAATAGAATATTGAATCGTGAATCATTACTACCAGCCTCGTATACCACATACATACGTATTACAACGAGTAGGTACCGACCTCAGCTCTTGTACAATACATAATTAAGGCAACTCTGGTATCGGTTACGTTCTGTATAGTATAGCTAGCTGCCATACCATTGACACTTGTTTAAAACAGCGTTGCGTAACTTCCCCAACAAATTAGCCACTGGCTACTGACACGCTCTATATAAGCTCATAACAGTAGCTCAGTAGTAATCTCTGTGCGTACTGACAGCTTGTCCGAGTGTAGTAATTTATTGGAATCAATACGAGCCTATCAGAGGTTGTAGTCACAATGTCGTTGCATTGAGTGGGATGGAATGCTGCGCGCGCGCGCGCGGTCACGGTCTGTCCGAGGGCGAGGACAGAGGGCGCGTGCGCGTGGTGCGTCGGCGCCACACTGCCGCACCATCGATCAGTCACTCGCTCGCAACTTTCTGGGCGCTAATCTGTAGCCCAATTACTATGCGAATTCATCCTTTATGTTCCGTGAATGAACATTTACAGTTGGGCTGGAGTAGGCGCCGTCGCGAGCTCTCAAATAAGTGGGTAGAGTCGTGACTCACACGCCATTCTGTCACGCCGACGTCTCTACAAATGTATCTTTGTCTCGAAATGTGTTGCAAAAGTTTTTGTTTCTGCACTCTTTCGACATCCAGCCAGTGATCTATTCTTTTATCTTATAAACAGCCCATTTATTTACCTATTATTAGCCAATCTATTCTTTAGTTAGTAAGTGCCCACATGATTGTCGGATGCGTCTATTTTTGTGACACATTCCAGTAAAGCGGATAGTTGAGTAAATATGTTTGGAACATAACAATGACGATAACATAATGGCTGCGAAGATTTTAAAGTACCAAACGACTCGGCGAGTCTCCTTATCGGGCCACCGCCAGTGACCGGAATTCTCTAAGCAAAATGTCGTCGAACAGATAAACAGAGAATTTACTGGAGCAGCACAAATAGGTGACTGTGTAGGAGGGAAACATCAAAACGATTTATCAAACACAGTTTTATAAAATAAAAAAGTAACACTGACTTTAAACCAGATCTAAAGACTAAATAACGAAGGAAATGAAGACCGACTATAGCGACCGATTTTTGGATTCTTACTCATCCTGAATTCAGAATCTCTGAGACATAAGCCTGTTGAAAATGATTTCGTTTAACAGTTCACCTTGCTAACTAGTCTTAAGGTAGAGCATGGTACGTAGCGTATCTTATTCAAAAACCCCGGATTTGTTAGGTGCTAACGCTACATGCATATCAATAAGATTACCTGATACGTGGGTTGTTTTATGTATAAAGGATGAAAGGCACTTACCTTTCTTACAGGGATTTTATCGCGCCTTAAACATTTGACCGAGCAATGATCTCTGACTTTTAGGTTCACGTTTCTGTCCTAAAATAGTCGTTCGAATCATCAAATGGCAATTATTTTTAATTGCTTTTCCAGTTGTTTTGGGTTTTATGTTCAAAAACAGCAACAGTTAAGTATGTGGAACTGGATACCTCTGCCTACGCTCTTGCCATGTATAGTAGACACGTAGTAGAGTAGTCAGCACTGGATGGGAATGTTTTCTCTTCCAACAGTTTCCTTTGGTATTGTGATAGCTGCAGCATTTCTTCAACAATAGACTCTCGACATAATGGTCCCCCCATTGTATGGACGTGTGCATCTACTAGGGTACCTGTGTCTACTTTATCATCGATACACATCAAACGTTTTTGTTACGCCTTACTTAGCGTAGGCTTTTGTCAGGAGACTGAAAAGAAAATTAAAATTTTAACGAGTAGTACTAGTTTTTGCTCGCTCGGAGCTCGTATTAAATTGTTTTGTGTGTCGATCAGCAGCTCATAACTTGACCATATTTTTTTATGGAATTTCACGCTGAAGATTGGTTTGGTCAAAGTGTATCTCCGACTCTGCCCAACTGAGAAAACACCATAGTAAAATTCGTCCAAGTGAAAACCCTATCTGACTCAGTCGGGTCCGTGCAGTCTTTCTCACGAATATCACGTGATCAACTCACGTTTTTAGGGTTCCGTACCCGAAGGGTGCCGAACGGGACCCTATTACTCCGCCCACACTGTCTGTCTGTCCTAACTTTACAGGGCTGTATCTTTGGAACGGTAATAGGTACCCAGTTGAATTTTATGATCACAGATTATGTGTTATTATGGCGGATACCCAACAAATAATAAAAATTAAATATAATAATAAGAAATGAGGGGGGTCCCCGTACAACAAACGTGTTTTTTATACTTTTTGCTCTATCGCAAAAACGGTAATACATACAAACATCAAACATGGTATGATTAATTAGGTCTTACTTTATAGTATAACAACAAATAATAAAAAAAACGGTCCAGCGTGAGTCGGACTCACGCACCGAGGGTCCGTATAACCAGATTTTTTAAAAATTGTATGGCGGTACGGAACTTTTAGTGCACGAGTCCGACTCGCACTTGGCCGGTTTGATGACTCGTTGTCTACGTAAATCAATAAACTGACAAGAAAAAAAAAAACTAATGTACAAACGCAGCATAATAATAGTAGAGATTATTATGTACTTAGAATCTGCTTTCGAAGAACACGAATAACTAAATACCTCATTGTCACACCGCTTCGCATCGCCGCATAAAGCCAATATTCCACCACAGCGGAGATGGGCAGAGATTAGATGTGTTTACACATCATACAATTTAAACGCTCGCTTCACGTTTAGCCTCGTAGTATGAAAAAAAAATACACAATCTCCTTTCGTGTCGTCTCCGCTTTCGTGCATTCCGGCTAACTACAAAACCGCGCTGCTTTTTGCGACGCTACGCTCTTCGCATCCTTGCACCTCCAGGGGGCCAACCAATTCTCACGAATATAAATCACGCAATTATCGATGGAAATTACGTAGAAAAGAACAATTTTATTTGACAATTGTGTGTTCAACATATCCAGAATTGGGGCCAATTCTCATAAACCTCGTATGCGACTTGTTAGTTTTCTTCGTAGAATCTCGAATGCAACATACCCGAGAATTGGTCCCTGGACTTTCTGCGGCATGTTCCCTAGTGATCCTTTCTAACGTGCGTTCGCCAATTTGTTCACAGCCAAGAAGCAGAATGGCACGGCAGTGCGCACCAACAGCCTTGGCTCCGGCGCCCGGACGCCGCCCGTCGAGCGCACAAAGTCGAAGTTCTCCGCTTTCGGACGGCTCTTCAAGCCGTGGAAGTGGAAACGGAAAAAGAAGTCGGAGAAGATGGAGGCAGTTTCTAGAAGTAAGTTCGATTTCCAACGTTTCTAGACCTTTGCGTGGCTCGTGGTCGCGGTAGACTGAGGTGACAGTTGTCTTAAATGTAAAAATGAGTGTCAAATCCGTCAAAAGAGTAGTTAAATAATTTTAGTGCTTGTGTGAACTTAAGTCAATACTAAGTCATATTAAGCTATGTAAAAATACATTTACGCCCATTTGAAATTTCCTTTCTATTTTCTGTGTCAAGTGGGAAGAATGAAGGCGTTATCTGGGCGCACTTTTATTTGTGACCTTAAATGCTACACCTACATACCTACAGCATACTATACTGTAGGACCTCGACCTGATGAACTAATCTAAACGTAATATTATTTCCATCGGATAATAGAGCTAAGTATACATGTATACTTAGAAACCCGAGCGTTCTCCTTCTCTCCTCTAAAACTTGATGGATTTGTTCTTCCATTTTGTCTCCAGAGGTATTTACCTAATTTGGTACAGTCTATAACAAAATCCTTTGCCTAATCCTCAAGTCACGACGCGAAGTAATTCTGGAAATATAAACCTCAGTCAAACAATAAAAGTAGCTTTACGGTTCAGAACAACCATTAGACTCTAGAAAATACATTTCGCTAAGCAGAGTTGTACTTTTGAGCATTTTAATGGCCTGTTATGTTTAGTCATTTCTAAAGTTACCTACTAAAAGCACTATAAAATGTGTTTAGTTTTTGCGCCTAGGGTAGTTAAAACATTAGATGACGATGACATCCAAGACACCTGTCTGTCAGCTTAGTCCCGACAACTGCAGGTTTTGTAGAGTGCTCAGAAACTCAGTTTTTAAAGGTGAATAACTATTACTAGTAATAAAGGACGGATCATGTATGGCGCCCGTCTCACCCGCAATAATGTTGTGTTCACTTAGTTTTAATGAGCTGTTGTGATTGTTACTATACTAAGAGCATGGCATAATAATATGTGGTGGGCAAGCCTCCTCCATCTAACATATATCCCAGGCACTACAGCGTCTGAGTCACTTAACCTGCTGCCCTAAAAACATCTACAATATAATATGCAAACTGCAACTCCCTAATATAATTTTGTGTTTTTTCTATTACAGCGTTAGAGAGGAAGATATCCGTCCGAGCGAATCGCGATGAGCTGGTGCAGAAAGGGATCCTTCTGCCAGAAAGCCCCTGCACACCAGTCCCCGAAGGAAGTAAGATATATGACGCTTCATTTTGTAACTATAATGTACTGGACACAAAACTTAGTTAGGAAAGGAAATGGGAGGTTTTGTCGTGACAGAAAAAGCCTATGTCCAACATTAGGCGCCATTTGCGGCTGGATATATTATCACAGAATTCTCTTAAAATTCCACTCACGCGTCGACGGTCAAAATACTCGAAAATAGGCCTCACATTTTTTTTTTTACATTTAAAAACGAGAATATTAAGTCATTATTTTAGAGAATACAGGGGCAGATAATATTTTTTCTTGTGTAGTTACTTAGATAGACACTCACTAGAAAAGTGCATAGTGCGAGATGAAACGATCGCTAATGGTTAGTTCGCTCACGATGTTGACAATATGAAGTTAATAATACGCTTATTTACGCCCTAACTCAGGGCCTTACATACGAACGTACAATAGGGCATGCCACCCATCCGCCCGTACATCCACACAGTCCATTCTAAGTATGGTGCAAACCCCTGGGAATGGATAGTTTGTCCTAACTACGTAAACAGCCTAGCGCATTCCATCGAGATAAAGAGCTCGATAGAGATCTTGTGAACGCGGCCTGGGCCGCTAAAAGAACCATCGTAAAGTAAAGTAAAGTTTACTCGCAAAAAAGTCAGCCAAAACTAACTTCTAACTTCTTAACCCCGTATTCTGGTCTCGAGAGTACTAGGTGATAATATACAATATTAACTTCGCGCACTCATAAAGAAAAACAAAGAAGGGGCAAAGTTGAAGTGATGTGAAAGCAAAAGTATAGTGGAAAGTGCTCCGCGATAATAACTAAGTCCCTTTCCTTAGTTGTGAAAGTCTAGTCCGCGGAGTGTTGACATTGACCGCGGAAATTCAACGGGTTTTTGTCGAGGAACTATCGGCGCGGAAACTGCTCTCACGTGCTGGGTTAGAAGTCTAGAGTACGGAGCGGAGCGTAACTGATTCCTATCGTTGTCATCGTCTGTTGTAGAGTATTTATTTATTTTCTACAATTATAGAACGCAATGCCTGTCCCACTGTCTGACTGTCTGTAGCTCTACATAGATCTGTTGGGCAGATTTGGTTTAGAAGTTTACAATAATTATGTATTATAATTTATTTCGGAAGGTTCAAGAGTATCCGTAACTGAACTTATAACAGGCACTGCAGCGTCCCAGTGGTCATTTCAACCATCTAGTATTGGTGAAAAGGTCCTTCACCAAACTGAAGGTGTATAAATTAAGTCATTATCTAGATGCAAAGGCCTGAGTTTAACTATGACTTTAGATAGATAGATAGATAGATAGAATATTCTTTATTGTACACAAAAACGAATTATTTACAGAGAATTTTCTTAAAACTAATTAGTATACAATGGGCGGTCTTATTGCTAAAAGCATTAATATCGCGGAACAAAAACATTTGAATCATACATCAACGCGACCATTTTTTACTAACACTTAAATATCACGAAAAAATCAGCTGCGCCGTACACTGTAAAGTCCCCCCCCCATCTAAGCCCTAAAAGATTAACTAACCTAACTATCCTAACCTAACTCAGGCCCGGACCCGGCAATCGATAACATCTTACCTAACTTTTACTTTATCCGTGTATTAAACATTAATAATGGCCTTTTGCGTGATCGTCATCTAGTGGTAGAATCTACATTATGAACCTGTAATAACCGAGAATCTTACTAGGCAAAATATTTAACTATTGGAGAGTCCGTTCAAGTGAAAACAAAGTAATGGTGAAAATGATGGATTATGAAAGTGAGTAGTTTTAAAGATAACAATAGTGTTTTAAACAATGTAAGTAAATTAAATAGATAAATGTTCTTTCACTGCCTTTCTTCATTTCTAGATTTAATTTAATTTAGAATGGATAGTTCTTTCATTTCCAGCTCTTTCACCATTCTCTAGAAATAGATCAATTTTATAACATAGAAGATGTTTTTATAACATTTCATGTAATCGGATTAGTCTCTACATTTGAAAGAACTTAAGCCTTTTAACCACAGTTTGAGTTAATATAAAAATTGGAATGGAATTACTTTTTACCATTAATTACACTTGAGTTGATCGGAACCCTTCACTTTCGAGCTCTTTGTTAAATTTGAAATGGATTTATTTTCTACCATTAACTGCTCTTTGAGTTAGTATTTTAGCTTGAAATGGATTTACTTTCTATCATCAAGCAGTAAACACAGAGTTTTTATATGAAGTAAGTAGATAACAGTTTTAAAGTTTGGTTTGAATATTATACCAAATTATGACTTGCTAAATGAAGCCAGTGAATTATTCGAAATCAATCCTTAGAGAGTAATCATATCTTCCCTCATGGTAAAGAAAATGAAAACAGGTACGGCTTTGCTTGACCTTTAAATTGATTCCAATGTAAATCATCTTGACCCATTCTACAAGAACAAAATGACACAAAATTCAGTAAAAAAAAGTTATTTAAAAGTTTATCTCGCTTTAAAACTAAATCGCCGAGCAGAAGAAATAATAGAATAGAATAGAATACTTAGCTCCGATCACTATTTCGGATCTCCAAACACCTCCAGCTCCTGCAGCCTCCACTAGATTCACTGTTTATTTAGTTTCACTGATTTGTTTAGTTTCACTCTAATTAAATTGGTTAATTTAGGTAGACTCTACGTTATGTATTTTATTTTAGCTCAACTTTATCCTAGCAAAGGATTAATATTCACTGTACGAGTATCACTTTAAACTCTACTGAAATCTCAATTTATTTACTGAGAAATACTGATATTTTACTGAAATTATTTGTAAAAGATAAACAAAACACAAATAAAGTTATTCACTTAAATAACTCAAGCTTTCACGGCAACTAATCTCATCGCGTCCCGAAATTAAATGCGTCTCCAATCGCATCCCGAAATTAACTGCGTCTCGAATCGCGTCCCGAAAATAACTAACTCTCCTCCCTGCAGTCAGTTCTATTTATAGAATTTGTCGCACCCCCACCAACTTTTTGACAAGCATCCCTAAACCAGGCTTGCACGCTCGCACACATGCTTGCCAGACGGACTCTAAGGCTACTTAAATACTTTTTCTTGAAGCTACTCCATTTTCATCCCCAATTAAGCCTTAATTTAGCCCCTAGTCTTCAACAATACCTAGAGTGATGAATTGATGCTAGTTACTCGCACTAATTTCCCCCAATGCACCCTTATTAAAGAGAAATAAGAGAAAAACGCCATCTTTGCATAAATTCTGTTAATGTTTTGCGTCTGAATGCTATCACATACAATATAAAGGTGTTGAATCCCATATCACTGGTTCTGTTTAGAATTAGGCAGAAACCACGATTCTCCAAGACCCATACGTAAACCTACAGAGTACTGCACGAAAACACCCGCTACTCGACTTGCATGTCATTAGCCTGCCTTCCAAGCCAACAAGTTATCAACTCGAAACCTGTAAATTCCCCAAAGGAAAGAAGACCGTTATCATTTCTTCATAGTAGACGCCGATTTCTAATATACCTACTTTGCTATACTCGCATTACAGAATGTAGACAACGAAGTTCTTTAAAATATAGTTTCGGACTATTTCAATCGCAAAGCTGATACTCCAAAACTGAAGTGTTTATTTGGAACATAACTGGAACCTTAGTACGACCCTGTTACATTTTCCTAAACACCTGACATTTCCTACGTTTCGTTCAGCGCAATATTTAACGTTCCTTTCTTTTTCTATAGTTTTCTGACAGCACGTTCCTTTTCAAGCAATATTTTGATCGTAAGAAACTTTTAAATAATAAAGATTAAAGTCCATTTCTATTTTAAATGTAGATATTTTAAAGCTCAAAAATATAAAAGATTACAGTTTAGTCCTTACTTTATTTACTAGATGTCGTTATTTAAATAATGTTAGTTTCTCATTTGTGAATGGTTGGCGGGAAGATTGAAAAATCACTCTGGTCCGTCACAACACCTCTCTCAGTTGCTAAAGAACTTTAGCAAGAAAGTACAGAAACCACCCACAGAGAAAGTTTTGATGAGTACCTAGAACCACCCTGCTGTTGTAAGTTGACACCCTGTATTAATAATATTCCACGTTATGATTGCACTTCAGCTTTTTGGACAACTCGCCCCCCCAAAAACTGACCCTTGGACGAGATGTGTTAAAATGGTTATGAGTATGACCATTGTCGCCAAACTGGAATGTCAGTATTGGGCCAGTGGTCCTGTCCTAAATCGGAAGTGGGATATTATGCCAAAAATCTTATTAATTGGGTGCACCTCCTTTTAAGGCTTTGCATAACGTGTACAATACGGTCCACGAAAGATGAGACTAGACCGCGCCTTCCGCTCTCACTCTGCCTCCCCGATGACGCCCGGTTGCGTATATAGAAATGCTAGTTCAGTACGTCTCCGCCAGGCTAAGACGAACTGAATTAGCAGTTTCTAACGATAAACACCCGTAAATGCTACGCCAATACGTCTCAGAGGGTGATGTACTGCAGTAGGATTTCAAGTTTTATAACGCAACGTAAGTGTGGTTATCCTAATTCGGTTCGTCAACGTGAAACTGATGCTGAAGGTCATAAAGCAAATACAGGTACGAAAAATGAATGTCACCCTCTGTGACGTATTGGTGCAGCATTTACGCGTATTTATCGTTACAAAATTTTAGAAAATGCTAATTCAGTTCGTCTTAGCCTGGCGGAGACGTACTGAACTAGCATTTCTATATACGCCGCCCGGTTCCTTCTCGCGCCCAGCCCCTGTATTCTCTAAAATATCCTCCAATTTCAATTTCAATTTAATTTATTTGCGATAAATTACATGTGGTTTAACAAAGGTGTTCTTATGTAAGTAAGTGTATCAATGTAATTTTACCAATTAGGTGTAGCAAGAGTAATTTTAAGTATGGAAAACCTTAACCTAAAATGCATATTCCTCCAAAAATTCTGTAAAAATAATCCTCCGTAAAAATAATCGTTTTTAAATGTAAAAAAAAAAGATTGTTTTATTTCAATAATGGCTATTTTCGAGTGTTTTGACGCTTAAAGGTTGAGTGGATTTCTTAGAGAATAGAGGCACAGACCTCATACCGCTAAAGAGAATAAATCGTCTACTCCGTATGTCAAACCACGCGGTGTGTCAAGTCAAATTTTTCATCTCTTTCCACCCCACTAATGAACCTTCTTTTCCGTAGACGAGGAGCTGTCGCCGACGTACGGCAGCGCCGAGGAGGCGCGCGGCGAGGCGCCCCAGGCCATGGACCGCAACATGGTGGGGATGCACGCGGCGCTGCAGGCACAACTGGCCCAGCAGCTGGCACACCAGCAGGCGGCGCTGGCCACTGCCATAGCGGCCGCCGCGGCGCACCACCACCACCAGAACAACAATGTCATTGGTGAGTGCGCTTCAAATTATATTGGATAGATTATAGATAGATAGGGTTGCTGCAAGCCTCATCAAGCTCAAGCAGCGAAAGGTTGCCTACTTAGACAAAAACGATAACAGCTGCTACACACCATAATGTTGGGCAAAATAGAGGGAAAAAGAAGGTCAGGAAGGAGGAAAATTACAAGGATGTGTAATATCAAGGAATGGACCGGCATCAAAACCGTGGAACAATTATTCAGGTCAGCCATGAACAGAGAGTGGTGCAGGGAGCAAGGGGCAAATTTTTGAGAATCTCTTTTCGACACAACTTGAAGGAAAAATCTACGGCAAAGGTCACATCTCCTATTCTCACGAAGTCACGAGATTTATGCGTTTGCCTTTTTCGCTCGACATGACTCGAGTGATCCGGAGCAGTCGAGATCGAAATCCGACTTTTCCTTCGAGATGTGTCGAATGCGAGATTCCCGAGAATTAGCCCCCTGATTGCCAACCTCCATGGAGTTCAAGAAGAAGAAGCGTACCTAGACGGTCCTCAAGCCTAATTAGGAATGTCATCCCAACTGGCTCAGTAGCTGGTGCTTTTGTAGGCGGCGCGCTGGCCACCACCGTAGAAGCCGTCGCCCCGCACCAACAATGTCATTGGTTATTGCGCTTTATTTTGCTGCATCGCAAGCATACGTACTGTGTCGTATGTGGGGTCAGCTATCTGCTGTGTTAGGCGGCCTTTAGGCCATAGCGATGCTCACACTGTATCTATCTACTTGGAGAGGAATAGGCTGCGGTGTATCACGCTGTCAGTAGATCATGTGAGTGCACTGCTGCGTTATAATTTAATTTTTTAAGCCGCCTTAATATAGGGTAAACAATCAGCTACAGTAGGCGGTCCACAGGCCTGAATGCTTGTCATCCTAACTAAAGGTTCCGATGTCGGCTGACTGCGATGAAGTCGCGTTCTGCATGAATTTATTTAGAACGTAGACCAAAACAAGACGCGCGGTGGCTTGTGTTGGTCAGAGGTCCATGTACCAAGCAGTTGGTCGCCCGTAGCCGGGTTGCCAACGTCGGAATGCGTTGGCAACCCGGCTAAGAGGCCATAGACCAGGACATGGCGGGGATGCACGCGGCGTGAGTCGAATTTTTGTAGCCTCATTTTGAGTTTTGTGGAATACGCGTGGTAAGCGACTTCAACAGCAAAAAGGTAGTTGAAAAATCTACGGGCCATTCGCGTTATAGCCAAGGTGGTAAGTCCTATCGCAGGGCACCTTGGTTATAGGTGTAATGTTCGTATTTACATAATGCTTGTAATTGAAATCAAGGGAGATGCTGCAAGCATTCATACTTTACAGTGCCACAATTAGTGCCACGCTTTTCTTGGCCTGTAAGAGCGTCGCTGCCATCGATGTATTTGAGAGCTAACTGACAATGACGGTATGACATTTCAAATAGTACCAATTTCAGCCGCCGACCAAGAAAAGTTTGTGGCACTGTATGTAGGGTCAGCCTACAGATAGGCGGCTCTCAGTCCTAAAGGTGGTATGCTAATGACGGCCACAGATAACTGCTACATTTACTGACTCAGTAGCTGGCGCACTAGCAAACGCCGCCGCACACCACTATCACCAGAACAACAATATTATTGGTGAATCCATGAAAATAGGAAAACGGCACAGGAAAATGTACGAAACTACTCTCCCAATTTAAAACCATTTATAACCGCGCACCACAACTACTACCGGAAAAACACTGACATTGGTGAGTAGCATAAACAACCGCGATATGTTGTAAGTACCAATAGCTAGATTATTTAAAAAAAAATCTAAATTACCTAATAGACAAATACGGCAATCAGCAGCAAGTGGTGGTATCGAAGGAGATGTTTGTTTAATATTTTTAATATGGCTCCATCCATGCCTTTACGACAAATATTTATGAAAAACGCGCTGCTAGCCCAGTTAGCGAAGATATTTGCATAGCAAGGCAGGTTTTAAAGCAGCAAGTGGTCCTAACGGCTGCGCTCTACCGTTTTCAGATCCGAATGAGGGTGCTTTTTAAAATACTTAAGATAGTCGAAACTCTGATGATAATATTATATTAATTTTACCGTCCGCTATCAGGCGCCAAGATTCACTACGCTTAATGTATTGAACACACATTGAACATGTTGTTTGCGGTCTACGATAAACAATCGTATTGATTGATGACATGAAGTTATTCATTAAGTATTTGAGTATACACCGTGGAATTTTAGTGGTTTTAAAGCCGAAGGTATTTTGTTGCACTGGTGATTCTGAGCCAAATTACAAAATTTCATTCCAAAACGCGTGAAAAAAAAATTCACTTCTCCATACAAATGGTGTCGATTGGCGATAGCCGTTTTTATTGAGAAGTGTTTTTTTTTCTCGCTCGTTTTGAAGTAAAATTTTGGAATTTGGCTCAGAATCACGAGTGCAACTAAATACCTTCGGCTTTAAAACCACTAAAATTCCACGGTGTAGACAGGGTACTATCTGATATTTGAGCATAGTAGTGGGTAGTTACTTTTGTCAGAAGTTTTTAGGAGCCCGAGGAGGCAAAGATCTAAATTAGCAAAGTCTAGTTTTTTCAACTACTAATTTACTTCAGCTGCCAAACTTATGCCTCCCGGTCTGAGGGAGATACCACCCTGGCTTAATTTGTCGTTTACCGCTCACAAGCTGACGGCTCGCAAAAAAGCTGAAAAGAAAACTGAATTAATTTTACTGCTGCTGCCACGTCAGCAAGTGATTAGATTTTTTTCAAATATCTATCATATCGCTTCAACTAATCGCCGCCTGTCTGATTTTCCGTCGTAAATATAACGTTGGATAAGGTATTATCAAACAATCATTACTATAACTGAGAGCCGATTTAATCTTTACGTACAATGTAGAGCTTTTTCTATTGAATGATACCTAATGTATAACTGCTTGACAAACAGTATTGTTGAAAGATCTAATCACGTTTCGCTGGCAATTTACATCGCATTTGCATTCGTAACTTTTCCTCCATCGCATTGCCTCATCTAGCTGGCAAAGGGTAATTACAAGCCACAGTCATTAGTCAAAAGGATGTGGTTTTATCTCGCCTATACAAGGTTAATCAGCCTTTTCCAGCGCAGCTGGAATAACTTGAAACTTTCTCGAAGCCTTTACCTATCTTGGATATTAATCTAAGTAATCAATTTTCCTGCAACAATATCTTAATCATAGTCAAGTCGTCTTTGATGTTACAGATTTATTTGCATTGCAATAAATCGTGATCTCTATAATGACTATAACATTTATCAACAAAAATCTGAACTTGCCGAAAAACTGCATATTTTAAAAAGCAGCCCTCAACAGGAGCAAAAAGGTAATGAATCGTTGTTATTAGGCAGCGTTATTGTTGCAATACCGCGATGTGCGTGCATCGTACATTGGTTAACCGTCTAATGGGTGGTGCATAGTGATTAGCGTGTTAGCGGTCGGCTGGAAGCCTAGAATTAGCCGCGTCCTGTCGAACATTGACCTGCCGGCCTCCTCGCATAATAATATCATGCCGGCCTTTATAATAGCTATTATCGATTCAATAGATTCAACCTGGGAATTCCCGAATCGCTGACGTTCCGAGAAATCACGTAGCGTTTCCGATAACATGTTACGAACGCTCCGCGCTGCACCGGCTGGCGGCGATTTGCTGAACAGCTTTTCGTCTGAAGTAAATGAGTACTATTTGAAGTTCACATTTACTGCGAGTGAGATTAGATGACTTCATTTCCCTGAAAAAATATAGAGTCGGTAGGAGCAGGTGTTAGTTGGCGCCCGGTTTAATTAAGACTCGTGGGAGCCTGGCGGGTGTGGAAAAGAAGGGAGCCTAAGGAAGTCTAGGTAGGCTAGGAGGGTCTGGCGGGGTGGAAGGATGCGCGGGGCAGGGCCGCGGCGCGCGCCTCAGTGTGAGCCCGCCCGCGCCCGCGCCCGCCTGCGCTCCGCCCGGCGCCCTAACCTCACTCGATCACCGCCCACCACTGTCCTCTCCGACACTATCACAACCAACCAACCGACCGATGCACACAGATCACTTAACACTAATTAATACTTGCTCATTGGAAATACCCTGTCACGAGCGTAACTCATCCGTCAGGAAAACCCTTCTGTGTGATAGATAAGGGGTGACTTTATACCTATTGATGTTTTGATTTTGTGTCAACCAGCTTTGTCTGTGTGGCTTCAACTGTGATAAAACAACGTAAGACCGTGGGAAGTCAGGTTGAAAATTATATTATGTTTTCAGTCTGCATACAAAGGTCTAGGTCAAGATGAAAAGACAACGAAAGATCGATAGCAACGGAAACATTTGACGTTCTCATACGATTAAAGGTCAAGCCGTTGAGTTATTAATGTAGCGAGGCAGTGTTGGTCCTGTTTATGAATTATAGCGCCGTCATCGTGTATTCGAAAGGCACTGAAAGTGTGCGCTTAGTATCGATCGGGTTGTGCTTTCCGGCAGCCGGCAGCAACACGCAACGCAACCCTTTGCAACCAACCGGCTCGATACCTAGAGCTAGCACCTCGACATGTCCTACATTCACTCACTGCCCACCAACTATCGTACAAACATAACCAGACTACCTTAAAACGAACAACATGCTAATTGGAAACTGAACAGTTTTAGTTTTGTTTAGTTTCATCTCGCTCGCGAACACGGATCGATATCGCGCCGGGTGCGAAGTTCTACGGGTCAAGTTGGGAAGTTTTAATTGAATGTTCAGTTGGTGATATCGTTTGCGATGGGACTCTGTCAGGGCTGAATGTCGCCGCGGCGGGTGTCGATGGCGCTGGCGGGTGACGCGGGGCGCGCGGGCGGGTGAGGAGCGCGGTGTCGCGACCGCGACGGGGCGGGCGGGTGCCGCCGCAGCGTGTCTCTATGATGGGCTACATCATGGGCTGCGCCTGCCTGCGAGGTGCGTATCCACTGACAAACACACCACACACGTTGCTATGCACTTGAGAAGACGAGTGTGCTTGCTCAAGAGCGCTCTTGACCGCGGCAGCGGCACAGTAAATAAACGCATGCTAAATGTTGGCATTTCAAGCGCTATGCACGACTACGATGAGTTGTGTCAGGTGTACAATACGAACGAGGCAGATTAGCAACGGCTGACTCAATTTTTCAACAACTTTTTTGGAAGCTAGGTATTTAAACCTACTTAAAATAGCTAAACCTAAACGACCATGAACTAGAATGACGAAAAATAAAGAGACGTTACGTATGACGTCATTTATGAACTTAAAAACGCGTACACATATGATTACCATAAAACTGCAAATGGGTGGTGCTCGTAACAATTTAATTTCTATGCTGTCTATTTTGTGGAATACTTATTTGATTTCCCGTTGTCATATTAAATCTATCTATACTTATAATAAAACTCTAGCGAAGTCAATTCTGTACATTGAATATTTTTAGAAAAAAACTATCAGGGGTTACTAAGTAAACTATACTGAATCCAAAAATGCAAAAAAATCGGTCTATGTCTGTCTGTCTGTCTGTCTGTCTGTCTGTCTGTCTGTCTGTCTGTCTGTCTGTCTGTCTGTCTGTCTGTGTGTTACCTCATCACGCGAATACCGCTGAATAGTTTTCAGTCAAATTTAGGACCGTGATAAGTCCTGGTTCTGGGAACAATCTAGGCTATCCGATGTTCAGAATACATTGCGGGTTGCAATTTTAACTTCGTTTTTTGTAAGAAATATTCATAATTTTGATATAGCTTCTTGAGAAGATATGTTAATAACGTGAGACAGAACACATTTCCGAAAAAAAAAATTGCATTTCCGGAAAAAAAAATCCGACTTGGAACCTCATTATCTCGGAAACCGTTGATTTCCTAGGCATAGTTCCTTGGGCAAAAATGATCTTTATGATGAGGACTATACACCACTAGACTATACACCAGAAGCCACTAGACACCAAAACAAAGTACTTTTTCGATAAATTATTGTTGGGAAATTATTTTGGTTTTTTAGGTTATAATTTTGAAAAATATTTTTTCACGCAATGGACGTGTAACGCACAGAAGTCATATTGCGCAAGCGTAGGTATCAGATTATGTTACTTAAGCTTGAAGTGCCGATGTTTAGAATACATTGCGGGTTGCAACTTTAACGTCGTTTTTTGTAAGAAATATTCATAATTTTGATATGGCTTCTTGAAAAGGTATGTAAAGAATCCCCTGAAGCTCTGCAGCCCTCTCGCTCGCACTTTTGAACATTTTAATTTATTGTAAGAGAATGATTCAACTTTGGACGATAAAATATAGTTGCAGACATAGATAATAAAGCTATCGACATGTAGACATACTTTAAACACATTTATAGTTTAAAAAATAAATTACTGAACTACTACTTTTAACCGAAGTTCAGTGATATTTTTTTTTATTAGTAGGAATATGAAATCAAAAGTGTGTCCACATGTCGATAGCTTTATTATCTATGTCTGCAACTATATTTTATCGTCCAAAGTTTAATCATTCTCTTACAATCAATTAAAATGTTTAAAAGTGCGAGCGAGAGGGCTGCAGAGCTTCAGGGGATTCTTAAGAACTAGATACTGAATACATTTCTGCAAAAAAAAGTTTAGAAAAATCCGACTTTGAACCTCATTATCTCGGAAACCGTTGATTTCCCAGGCATAGTTCCTTGGGCAAAAATGTTCCTTATGATGAGGAAAATACGTGGTTTCCCGCTTTGTTGGCGGTCTTTTAACACCCTGTATGTGGTCTCCCACTTTGTTGGCGGTCTTTTAACACCGCTCGGTATACAATACAAACACTCGCCGCAAACAATAATTTTGCATTCTTGCATAACAAATAACTATTGTTTACCGTTGAGCTGGATAGACAGAGTTATTAGCCGTATGCTTTGCTTGCTGGCTTAGCATGAGAATGAGTAAGACCTTATCTATGGGCTTATAACTTTATCTATCCCACTCTACGTCGAGGGAGATACATATTATAAACCCTTTTACTTCCTAATCAATTCTTATGCTAAGCTTCCTGGTATCTTATCACGGGCGATACCTTAATGTAAACAATACATATTTATTATTAAATTTATAAATGTATTGTTTAGATTAGGGTTTTTATTCTATTTTATTCTATTGCTTTCTTTTGAGCCCTGCTACCGCAAGTTAAGAAATTATAACTATTAAAATACCCCCGACATTTTAGCTTCGAATAAGCATATTTAATAAATTGCTGAACCAATTTTGACAAAACATAACTAAGAAAATTCGCTAGAAAACCTGCTTTCAAATTAAAAAAAAAACCTAAAGCTTCCAAATCGTTCACCCATTTAAGAGCTACGGTGCCACAGACAGACACACCCTCATAAACACTTATACAGACACACTCACAAAGCTGTCAAACTTATAACACCCCTCTTTTTTGGTCGGGGGTTAAAAAAAACCTTCCTTTTGAGTTTTCTTCCACAGTCGAATTTAATGTCAAATGTGTCAAAACGCATACGAAGTCGCGGGCACAACTAGTATGGTAATATTTTGAAAGTCAGTCAACCAAGTTCTGCCCACATTTATATCGTTTCTGCACAGTCTGCTCCGCCCATTAACCTCAAATTTTACAGACGTATTTTCGGGGTGAAATGGCTCCCGCCTGACCTCCGCTGTAATCCCCAAAGGGTAATAAGACCGGCGCACCTGCCACCTACACACAGAAGTGTCAGCAAAACCGCTGTAAACTGTAAATAGGCAGGTATTTACACAGTAGGTATGACTGTCTCGGCCATAGTTATTTTGGGACCGGCTTACTACGGATTTGCGTTTGTGGCACGTGCCAAAGATTTGCAGTGAACATTCTGTATTTAGTAATTTGCATTTGAGCGTACGCGCTCGGTACCAAAGTTGAATATCCTAACATTACCCAGGCTCCGCGCTCGGTATTGCAGAAACATCATTGGTTATTTACTTATTTCATGCTCCAGACTCCAGCTAGAGGTTTGCGCGCAGTGCGGCTGAGCAGAATAACCGCAGGGTTTTCACCGTGAAATTGAATTTGTATTTGAGTAGCTCTCGGAACCTCTTATTTCCTTTACTTTATAGTCTTTCATAGAGAAAGAGTGTTCCGTAGCTGCTGTACCAGACTAGAGTAACGAAATAAGCAAGTAGGCTGAATACAGTTGTGTCAAAATAAAACACATTTTATAAAAACGTGTATCGATCCACACGTTATTTAGCCTATTAAGAGGCCCCTTCAGGACCGTGTGAACTCGGCGATGGCCAAGCGCGTGAAACACTGTTTTCTATAGCTGTTTCACCCAGAGCGAGACGGGGCGCGGGAAAAGCGAGAGGCAATGCGGCTGTATGAGTCGTGTGTTCGTGTCCTTTCGTGAGTATGTAGTTGTAGTTATAACGTAATAGATCTATTTTCCCAAATTTTTTCGTAGTTCAGCTGCCATTTCTACATTTTGTTAGCTATTTAAAAAATCTTTTTTTTTTTCTGACACCTACAATACATTATTGATGTTCCCAAGGTAGTTAGACTCCAATATACAGTGTAATAATGTAAGTAAATAACAGCTGAAAGTAACCCCCTTTGAACTACGTTTGTATGGGAAAATGGTGCTCTAGCACCCTCTTAAGGCGACGGGGAATGGGGTGCCAGGCTCTTAAATAAGTACGTAAAGTAGAGCTGATGTCATAGCCAGTAGGGTTTACTTAATCCCGGTTCTCGTAAGTTAATAAACTGGTATAACCCGTGTCATAAGAAAACATTTAGGATGAACTTCACAAAACACTCTCCCTCTAATTAATACAGTCAAAGCGAGACAACGCTAAATTTTTAACTCCGTCCTAAATGTTTTCTTTAATGACACGGGTTACAACAAAGTGTTGACGGTTGTCAGTTGTTTTTGCTAAAATACCAATTGTGAAAGTACCGGAAACCGCGGGATACAGTAACAAGTTGAGCTCTAACCGGCCAGCTCAAAAATATTCTACCTCTACATCGTAATGTCCTTTGAGAGCTAATATTGACGTGAGCGCTGAATATGATATGTGAACCCACGTAGGTAATGCATACATGAGCGAGCCACTAGCACTCCGAGTATTGACGTCACTCGAGTTGCAGCTGAGAAGCTAAACTTACTGAAGCAGCGTGGGAGGAATCACTTATTGTTGCTTTTGCATTTTGCATTTTCTATTCAGCCAGCGCGTCTGGCATGACATGCCATCATAATATAGCGCACTACAGGGTGCACTCTAAGTCGATAGCGGAAATTTAAGTAGGCTCTCAACTGATCACTACAAACAACTTGTACCAGGTGGCGAATAAAATGGAGCGAAAAAAATATCAGCTGTTCCATACAAAAGGTCGACTCAGTACTGCACCAAATGTATGAAAACGCAGATTTTTTTTTCGCTCCATTTTTTTCGCCACCTAGCACAAGTTGTTTGTAGTGATCAGTGGACAGCCTACTTAAAGTTCCGCTATCGTCTTAGAGTGCACCCTGTAGAAGTTCAATAGCGTAAGGAGTATCGCGCGCTATGGAGCTCTACATGGTGTTTCAAAAGGTCATGTGACACTGAAAGGGGCTTAACTCATCAAGACCCTGTATAATATGGTCCTCTGCGCTAGGCCTGACGCTCAATGATTATGTTTTCAATCTTCAATCACCAATCTTGATCTTGGTTTGTTCTCCAGTTCATCTTCTGCATACCAAGGAGATTTTCGGAACTTTTCCCTACAGTCTGTTACTAAAAATGTCCTATCAAACTTTAGGGGTGTTCCTCATCATAAATACAAACAACTATTTGTACCATCGATAAATTGTAAAAAAAAACTGCTATGCCGAAATTCGATACCGATTGTATTTTACAGAGTATTCGGCACTTTTAGAAGTGGTGTACCTACCTGGTTATCAAAAGAAAAAAGCCACTAGTCTTATAAATTAGCATATTAATTTTGGAACCTTAAATATTTTTGTAGTTCAGAAACGCAATTGCTGAATTTTAGCAATTTTCGAAAAAAAAATATATTGAAATGTGTCGATTAAGGTAGGTATTTTTTTCTAGTAGGTTGACAAAAACGAATGACATACAGGGTGGCCCAAACATAGACGTCAAGCGAGAAAATCTAGATAGCTGACACCGAGCGCTACCCGAATCACCCCCATGTAGGTTCAGCCATTTTTTGTCGTTTAAAAGTTATGAGGCTTTTAAGGTTTTTTTGAAAAAAAATACCTGGGATTGGATTTTATTTTGTAACTTTTTTTCCTTTTGACTTGTCAGAGGTATTATTTATTCTTTAGGGTCTCAGATAACTTATCTATCACCAAAAAAATAATGATCACCTATGGGCTTCTAGAACTTACCACAATTTTAATCCAAAGTCCAAAAATGATGTTTTCGAGAAAACATCACTGAAATAGTTAGTATGGGGAAAAAAATAAGTAGAGGTCTGAAGGACTTTTTATTGATTTCAAAAACTTTCCTAAAGCCTTAGTCTTCAGAATAGTACAAAAAACCGGTCACTTTATGGGACGTTTATTCAAGTAATTGGCGATCGAAGTCGAAAAACTGGAGTTGGAAGAAATTTTATTTCAATTGAATTTCATTTATTTTGGTTTCTTGGGACAAAAAACATTGCAGATCGGCTTAAAATCGTCTGTCAGTAGGGTCTGCATTAGAAATTCACGAAAAAATATTTAAAAAACTCATTTAATTTTCTGACTTTATTTTAATTTTTTTTCTTTAAATTATTATTTTTTCATATTTCTTAGAAGTAAATTCGGTAGTAAAATAGCTTAAAATTCAAATAATGAAAAAAAAAAGCTAAAAAAAATCAAAATATTTTATGGTTCTTTTTTTATTTTTCCATGAATTTCTTATGCAGACCGTGCTAACAGGCGATATTAAGCCTACCTGCAATGTTTTTTGTCCGAAGAAACCAAAATAAATGAAAATCGATTGAAATAAAATTTCTTCCAACTCCAGTTTTTCGACTTCGATCGCAAATTACTTGAATAAACGTCCCATAAAGTGACAGGTTTTTTGTACTATTCTGAAGACTAAGGCTTTAGGAAAGTTTTTGAAACAATAAAAAGTTCTTCAGACCTCTATAATTTTTTTTCCCCATACTAACTATTTCAGTGATGTTTTCTCGAAAACAACATTTTTGGAATTTGGATCAAAATTGCGGTAAGTTCTAGAAGCCCATAGCTGATCATTATTTTTTTGGTGATAGATAAGTTATCTGAGACCCTAAAGAATAAATAATGTCTCTGACAAGTCAAAAGAAAAAAAGTTACTAAATAAAATCCAATACCAGGTAATTTTTTTCAAAAAAACCTTAAAAGCCTCATAACTTTTAAACGACAAAAAATGACTGAACATACATGGGGGTGATTCGGGTAGCCCTCGGTGTCAGCTATCTAGATTTTCTCGCTTGACGTCTATGTTTGGGCCACCCTGTATAGACATTAATTATTATGCCCATTATACCTTAAACAATATCTAAATCTTGGCAGTTTGAAATTCTGATCGATATTTTAGTTACTTAATTTAAAATTAATTAAAAACCGACCTTTTGAGTGGTTTTCCGCTGAGTGACTTTGCTAGCACGACATATCGAAAAAAAAATAAAGTTTTGTAATAAGTTGAACGACCCACTCAGGTCTCAAGTATGATAAAAGGCCTTTATATAACACCCTTTATACAACGTTTACTACACGCGGGATGATGATTGATGATGAAGGTGGATACTTTAACGTCTGAGAATTTTCTTACAGGCCTGTCTGTCACTTCGCTCCTGAACGGTATGTGTATTTACACGAAAAGTAATAAAACCTGCCCGACGTTTAATTAATTGGCCTAGAACGGTTTCATAAGAGAAATACATATAACAAATACATTCCAAGTGAAAATAGCTAGTTAAATTGCTTTTCTTTGGCACTTAATCCATTAGGTTTGAACGCTAAAGTATTCAATTACTCGGGCTAGACTCTAGAGACGGCCAATAACTAGAGGCGAATTGAGATTAATCATTCATTCGGCCAACCTACGCCGTGTAATTTTAGTAGCTCACAGCTGAAGGGTTAATCCGCTGTGGATAGTTAACAACCTTAATTCCATCTCAGAATTATTCAATCAATCTACGACAGTGAAAATTTTGGTCCACTTACAATATTGCTTACACCGAAATGGAGAATTCTCTATCTGTTCTGTTATTTTTCGCGAAACGAGAGTTTGGCTTTGTTTGGTTACCTAACATCTTTTTTGGAGAATTTCTCCGTCCTATGTTCTCTGGAGGGATTCCACGGCTAAAGCGAAAAAGTCTTTCGATATGTTGAAAGATGTAGAGCCACAAAACTAATCCCATATTCAGCACACTATGGCTAGTATATCTTCAATGAATTCACGGTACAATTACATATTTTCATTTGGTTGGCTCGAAATTTTATATCACGCTTTAAAACTGCGAAGCGATTAAACAATCAACGTTCGCAGGCCGTCGCTGTCACAGCAATTTCGCTTCAATTCCCTTTTCACATTTCAGCAACAGAGAGCGAAAAGAGTTGGGGTGAAATGAACATTTCGTAATACCTAGCTCGGTAGCTCGGTACCTACGTGACGTGAGGTAAAACAAAGGACACGGGTTGTTATAATAGCTCTATATCCAGTTGTTTTCTCACAAACACGTCCAGGGTAATGCCTCAGAGGGGGTGCGGGGAGGGCGGAAGGCGCCCGTTCCTTTACCATGTCCTACGGGTTTTTGTCAAGGACGCCGAGCTCGGGTCAGCGACCTGTGCTTTTCAGTTCACTGCTAAGTTTAATATAGGAGAGTTCAAAACTCGTTCTCTGCATTATGATCTTTGTTAGCGTGTCGCTTTATATTTCCTACCTTTATTGTACCTCATTCTGCAACGGCGGCGATGA